>CM031238.1:287083418-287662611 GCA_018340775.1 Taxus wallichiana var. yunnanensis
AGTGAAAAGCATATCCTCATGAGAGGTTGGATGCATTCTTAAAAGTGGTAGAGGAATGTTGTAATGGTGTTTCTTGAGGTGATGAAACTCTTTTCCCAAGGGAAGTTACTATTGGTGTAAATTAAAGGTCATCCATATCAAGAATAGTCTCCTGTTGATAGTCATGATGTGCTTCAAAGGGTAGCAAGAGGCTTGAGTTATCATCAAAGATTGCATGTTTTTTTTTTCGACTTTAAGGTCTCTACAAAAGGTCAAATGTTTCAAAATATGTATAGGATGCTCCATATCATGTGTCAATATGTATTTATCTTTTTCTAGGTCTCAAAAGGAAGCTAAAGCTTGCTAGTGCAAAGAAATATGTACAAGGTCTTGAAACATAAAAGATTGTTGAAGGTGCATTTGGAAGTCTATGAAGACCTTATTAAGTATTTGGAGGTGTGAAATAATGTTCTCAAATTCATTTCAAGGATGAAGTGAAAATTTTATGTATAAAGCATGGATATCTATTTTTAAACTATGTGTCCTTGGCACAGTATAGAAGATGGATTTAATAACACTAAAATTTTTATCATGTCTCTTTGAAGATGTCTTTATTGGTATGAGTTGTGTTATTTCATATGGATATGAGAAATGAAATATATAGAACATTAGTTCATTTAAAGTTAATTGGGATGATCATACCCTTCCTCATGCAATTAACACTATTGATAGCAATGAGTATTTATGATCTGAAGAATATTTTTCAATCTTCATTGTCATCTTGTGCACTTGGAATAAATGAAAGTAGACATAAAGGGAAATTATCAGGTCTTAAAGAAGTTCTAGTTGTATTTTAAAGAGATCTAAACCTTACTAGGAAGTACAAAAACCCTCACTAGGGTATAGATTCAATTCACCAGTTTTAGACCTCAGGTCTTATTACCTAGAGATATACTTTGTTAAAACCATGTGTAAGTGTTCTACTCTCATACTTCAAAGGCTTTGATTTTAAGTTTGGTATTGATTGTCAGTTCCTTCAAACAGTCTTCTTCTTAAAATTCTGCTACAGTAGTTAGGGTTTGTTGGAGAGCTAGATTGGAAATAGTAGGAGATTTACAATTAGAGTAGAGACATATAAATTTCATGAAATCAACTTGTGTTGTCATTCATTCAAATTTTGGAAGCTTGAAGGGTTGAGGTAAGATCATAACCTTTGAATTTTTTACAGTAGTATGAAAAGTTATATGCACGGCTAGGTGACCTAATTGAAAGGTCAAATTTTCAAAGGAAGGAGCATTGCAAGGTAATATTATTCTTGGAATGTTGGAGTCAATTAAGGTATAAAACTTAGTAGTCATAAGAGGTTGTGTTTATTTTTAATCCTTCCACAAGACAAACTATGCCTTGAAATCTAGGTCAAGAAGGATACAAAGATGCAAGATGTGATCTTAGGTCCATATAGAATTGATGTTATACTACAAGGTTATGAAGATTTTTTTAAGGAAATATGATTTGAGTAAAAGAAAAGTAAGCTTAAGGAGAGAAATTTATTGTAACATGTATTCTTATTTGGTATCAAAAGTATGGTACAATGTTTAAAGGTATATCCCCATTATACATCAAACTCTGTAAGAAGTCTGTCAAAATGTCAATGCTCAGTTTCCCTTGAGTCTTAACTTGAGGTGTCAATAGATAATTGATCTAGTGAGTATGTTTTAGGTCTCATTTGAGTCCATGGGATAAAAGAAATGTTGTTCACATTAGGTTTGTGATAAGAAATGAAATGACAAGAAGAATGGAGGATTGTTTCCACAATGGCTCAGATGTATACTATAGGTAGGGCTTCTCATTTTGAGGGATATGTTGACCTACAGTACTTGAAAGATGAAAAAGTGATTTGTAACATATTTCATCAAGGTTCTTTAAGAATATGAATGCCATGAAAGTGAAATTGTTCAAGGATTGTGAAGACTCAAGTAAGTTGACAAAGAACTCGGGTATGTGTGTGTGGACTGAAACTATATGCTACATGGTTTGTTAAGTTTTTTACAATTTGTATGAGATATGTTTGTCTCATCTAGGGAAATATCACAAGTCAAAAAAAGAGTATGAGTATGAGATCTATCAGAAAGATCTTAAGGTTTGTATGTTGAGTATGGGATTTAGTTACATGAGATAACACTAGAAGATGTTGTAACGCTTATTAATTAGTGTACAAACAGTGTTGAAAAGTGTTTCTACAAGCGTAGATGATGTGCATGGTGTCATTATGATAGGGGAGTACTTTTGTGAATTTCTAAAGGTTGCATTGATGACTCTCAAGGGATTAGTGGTATGTATTGGGTGCCTACACAATCGATTGGAAAATTTTTTCTTTGTATGCATGATCTCAATCAATTATGACTATCAAGGACTGAAAATGATCTTTGGGACTAGTCCTAAGTGTTTGAAGTGCTCCCAAGCTAAGATAGAAAGGTAAGATGCTTGAAATTGTGCTTGTCTACTTGAGAAAGTGGTCTTGAGTCCAAGGGGAGTTATGGATTGCATGGTCAAGGTATACATGTTGATATCAGACTTTTCAAAAGTGATGCAAAAGCTACTGAAATGTCACTTTAGGGATGTCAGTATATATGTGAGGCGAAGAGCAAGAAAGTGCATTGTTATACTTGACGTATGCCTAGACAAGATAGTATTTGGTTGTAAATGAAGGTATGATGATCTTTACACCTCATTTATGACATTTTTGGTATGATATCAGAGTGTAGGGTTCAAAGAGTACTCTACTACAATTGATTTATGAAGGATAAAACAAGGTTGAGGTGAAAAAATTATCATTTTTGCATGCCTCAAGGTGGATAATGATGTTTTGATTCCATAAAGGTAAAATTATTCTCTTTTTATGATTTATTGATGTATTTAGATGATGTAGATGCTTATCCCAGGGGCAACATGGTGATTGCATGTTTTCAAAGAAGGAAAAATTAGTTTTCAGTGCAAATTTCAAGGTCTTGTTCTTGAATGAGATCTTTGGTTGAATTTTTTAACCAAAGCATGATGATAAGATGTTTTGCGAGATGAATATTATTCAGGTACAATATGTTGTTTTCATTAATGTAAAAAGGGGGAGAAGTTGAGCTAGGTTTCCATCAATAAAAAGGGGGAGATTATTGGCATGTGGTCCTATAGGTGTTGTCATTGATGAAAAATTACATTAATGAAAAATTGGATGATGGAGTATGGTCATATGGGGTTTTGTATGATATTTCCATGATGGGTCAAATGTGTTGTTAATGGTACAATGAGATTCGGTGAGGATTGTTTGCTCTTGCAAGTCCATTCAGGTGCCTAGGTGATGTTGTATGATGGTTTGAGATTCTTGTTTTCTTGTGAAGCATGTTGGAATGATGCATATCAGGTTTGGAGAGTTCTTGTGAGCTCACATCAGTTGTGTGATGCAAATACAAGTTGTTTTCCATGTTACAGGTGTTCATTGGAGAAGGTATGGATGCAAGGAGGTGTGAGTTTGAGTTTTGAGCTATATGAGATCATACATGCATGTATTCAGGAGTATTATGGTATACCAGGTATTTTTGGGTCATTTTAATTTATTTCATGATGAGTTATAGCATTATTTTCGTTGACTCCAACTTCTACAGTGTGAAACCCTAAGGGTAGCTATGAAAGTCTAAGTGTCTTGATATTTTGAGGTATGGTGATGAAATTATGATGATTAGAGATGTTATTGTGATGTGTTATGGTGCTTTTACAAAAAAATTAGGTTGTTAGGATTTTAATTTTGCAAGATATGTCTATTTTGGTGAGACAGGGTTAAGAACTAGTGCATTTCCAGATTGAATTTAATCTTCTGATGTTCACCCTAAATTTTGTGCTTTACATGGGACCTTGAGGATTTTAGGGATGTTTATAAATTGATTCTATAAGGTTTAAAAAAATTAATTAGGTAATTTCATCATCAGGTTTTTATGCATGAATGTTAAGAAGGTAAACAACTAGTTATGGGTTTGAAACCCTACCTTGAGAGTGGTATGCAGGAAATACTTCCGAAGTGGCCAGTTTTGTTTTGTAGTGTATATATGATTATATTAAAATTTAGAGGAATAATTATTCTTTCCAAAAAGGTTTTTTAGAGGTCATGGTGATGAGTGGGCCCCACTCAAACATGTCACTTTTTGAAGAAGAGTTCTTTGGGACAAGGATGTACAAAGGAGTTGCATGCTAAATTGACATTATGGAATGTATGTGAGTTTATATCAATGTAAAAAGAGGTTAAAGGACAAGTTGATGTAGGTACATGGTCAAATGAGCTCCATTTAGGTTTACTGGTCAAAGGGTAATTTTGAGGCCATAAAAAGTAGTGTTCATTAAAGTGAGCATAACTGGAGCTACATGTGGATTTTGAAAGTGATTGAAGTTGTGATGGAAAGAGGATTCATAGATAATTCCATTTATATTATGTTTTTCTCATGAATATGATATTTTATATGTTTTCTAGGTCAATATTTTGAAAAGAATATCTTTTCTAGTGTAGGACAGAATAAGTTTTGTTGAAGTTTTTGAGTTGATTGAAGAATTATATGTATTAGGTGATTTTTTCTATCACCAGTAATGTGAAGAGGGATTAATTTGGAATATAATTAATCCATTTATAGGTATTTAATATTCCTATAAATGTTGTTATCCTCTGATATTTGAAAACAAATATTTGGGTAGGTTGATTTGGTGAAGACAAACGTGACTGTGGTTTGAGTAGAGAGTGTTTCAAGGATTAGAAATTTCTTATAAGTGTTCTAAAGGTTTTTAAATTTACATAAAGTGGTTACATGGAATGGTTTGGTTGATTTTAAGTGATTTTATCACATAATAAAGTTTCTAGGGTCCTGAAGGGTGTAGGAAACAATATTTTTGAGAAGTACAAAGAGCACTCGCCCATTGAATGAAATAATTTTATTGGTTGAGTTAAATTGAGACCTATATGAATGATAAATGTTATTTTTAAGAATTTTTAATTATTTATGGCTCTTGAATAATTATGGTTTTGATGTTAGGGTATTTTTATCTTTGTGCCCATGTAGGTTTGAGTAATTTTGGAGCATGTAATGAGGTTTTAGCTAGGATGACCTACTTGGGACACTTGTGACTATTATGATTTGAATATGGGGTGTTTTCATGATTAATGGGTCTAAAAAGGAGGGAAAATGTTTGTGTTTGAATTTTAAATGAAGAGGAACTTATAAAATCATTATTTTGGATGAGTTTTTGAGCTAGCCAAGCATGGGTGAAAAGTGTGACCCATGGGTGAGTAAATTATGGTATGTGTGCATCATTTGAAGGCTGAGAAAAATTATGATAGGTTGAGGAAGATAAGATAGCATGTGTGAAATATTGCAGAGGCATGAAAAGTTTAGAAAGAAGAAGAAAGAGCATGATTGAAGACCTAAGGTTTGACCTAGGGTTTGTCAGCTAAATTAGTGATCTCCATCACTTATGGTAGCAGAAAAATTAGAGGTCAAACATCATAAGGTTTTTGAGTAGATGCTTGATCATCTTGGAAGGTTGTAGCCTCCTTGTGGAGTTGTTTATTCATAAAATTAGTGGTTGGTTCTTCTTATATGGTTGGTGCTGCTTGTGGGTTTGGTGCCTCACTAAATCCGGGGTTGGTGCTCATTTTGAAGTTGGTGCTTCATTAAATATATTTTATTTTTGTAATATAAATAGAGTTTCATTTGGTTTTCTTCCCCAGAGAGTTTCCCACTTACATATGGTGATTTTTTTGTGTTGTGTACTTTGTCTCATGCTCTTCTGATTGATGTTACATATCTAATGCACACATATGGTTATGGATGGTTAATGAATGAATGAATCATTAAATGTATGTGATGATAAATGAATTGAAAATAAATTTTAGGACTGATTCAAATCCCCCTTAGTCCATTGTGCTTCTAATATGGAGAACTAAGCTTAGGTGTTACTCCATATCGTTTTAGAGATCATTTGCATAGGGGCTCATGTTTTTCTATGTTGGTGTGGCTCTAACTCTTTGGAACCAAGATCTACATTTCTATATCTTTCCATTTAGAGGTTTACTTAATCTATCATTTATATTATTGGGTCACTTTCACATATCCCCATGTTGGTTAAAGTATTTAAAACATATCTCATTCGCTATGGATGAGAGCTTGACGTGTTTTTCAATTTCCATCTCACTAGAATTTCAAATAGCTCCCTCGTTTCATGATATATGGCTCACCGTGGAGTTTTTAGACCTTTTTTGTTCTTTGTTTTCCTTAGCCCATCCTATTGTTTGGTGAGGAGATCACTTTATAATGGAGTCTTTGTTTTCAACTCGGCGAGGTTACATTGACCTAGGCTTGATGTTTCCTTTGATGGATTGAGTTTATTTGAGTTGTTCCTTGCTTTATTTTTTCAAACTCATCATTTTTCTTTTATCTTGTTTGGTTATTGATTTATGGCATCCCCGAGCTCTGCATTGTTTTCTTCATTGAGATGTGATTTGTGTTGAGGGCTTGCATTAAAATTGATCATTTTGAAAGACTTAGCTTAGTGCTTTCTCTTACATCTCGACCCACCTTGTGCTCAGTCGGGATCTGTAATGTATTAGTGTCATATTAACTATTTTTTCACATTGTAGACAATCTTTGACATTTATTCACCACTCGGGTGAGCTCTTGGGGTTTTACACTGGTAAACACTGCTTCTTCTTGTGAGTACATAGAAAAATGTTAAAGTTTTTAAAGAAGGACACAGTCTGATTTTAATATTCTTGTACATGGATACATCTTTATAAAACCATATTAGGACTGTACACTTGTAAAATATATGGCTCATTTTTTTTTATTCAGTGCCAAACTACAAGTCACTTTGAAATATATTTGACTACAAACTTGATGAATATCCATCAATTTGTATGCTTAAAAATATGTACTTGGTAAAATACAAGGTTGCCATTTTTGGATCCAATCTTTATCCTATTCTTGTGCATTCTGAAATGCATTCTAGATCGAAAAATTTCACTCCTAGAAACATCATACTAGAAGCTAAATGAATGAAGGAATTCTATTTTCTAAACCTTTGCATTGTACCCTTTCTTGATAAATACTCTTTCAAATCTATAGTTAGTAACATGAATGAGAAAACCTTGACATCATCTATTGCAAAAGTATGAGAAACCATTCTTTGAAAAAATGTAGAATTCCTTTTTACACTTGTCATTATTCTAGTTGATGTGAAAATATGGGGTTTTTGGAAAACATATCCACATTTTTCTTTATGGATGTAGCTTGTTATTTACTTTGCACATCTGAAAAATACATTCCTAGAAGCTTTGTTTCTGCAACTAGAATCTTACATCCTCTTACAAAATGTATGATTTTCTTATTTTATTTTTCACATGGGTCCACTTTGAAATGCATATTTGAAATAAAGTTCATGTTCCTGAGAAGTTGATGCATATTGGAATCTAGGAAATCTATTTACTGTAAGCTAGCATTCTGTAAAATGAATGAAACCATGATGAAGCTTTATTTACTTTATAATTATGTCTCATTCTATAAATATGTACTTGAAATATTTTCATTTATAGTTCATTGAATGTAACACTATTTTACTTTTGCAATACTTTTTCTTGAATGCATTTATGTTTAAAGCTGAGAATTTGATTAGGCATGGTCTAACTTATTGCTTTCCCACCTTCTTTTCATCTAATTCCAAGAATAAAAATGATAGGAATATTTTATCCTTTCTTGAGAATGTTTGGAAGCTTATAAGAAATTTGATTTGCTTCTTTACAACAAATTATCTCTTCTATGATGACTAGTTCTACAATGGTGTCATCATTCCTTTCCTCATTTTGATCCATTATGAAGTCTGGAAAATCAACCTCATATTTCTTAAAATAAGTTTGCTTTTCATTATGAATTGCAGTGACTAATGACACTCCTAGTGAAGCACTACAATCTTCTCGAATTACAAAATCTCTAAACATGCAGTGAAATAAGTATCTTTGCATTCAGTTGTATCATCTTTCTCATTTGGACACCCTTCTTCCTCTCTCTCATAGATGACCTTATTTTTTAAAAACACTTCTTCTTTATCTCTCATGGATAAGAAAATATCCCTTTGAGTTTGAGTCTCTTTAGTGGTTTCCTCCTCCATTTGGATGTTTACAAGTTGATATAAGATGTTTTTTTCTTACTCTTCTTCATTCTTATCATTACCCTCATCTACAAAAATTTCTGCTAAGCTGAAATCGTCCTTATTCAAGTAATAACACAACTCTAAATCTATTGATTGTTCATCAAATTTAATCTAAAAATTGTCATTTTCATAAATAATTGAAATAATTTTTACCACTAATGGCTAGATGTGTTTAGATACATGTACAAATATAGATTATGTTAAGTGGTGAAGGAGAATATTTTGAATGCATTGTTATTTCAAAAATCACCAATACCTAATAAACATTGGGATCATTTGGGTATGGCTATTTTTAAGTTTACCCAATACATGGAAGGGAACTACGATTATATATTTTTAATTGATATATTTTTAAAAATGGTTCATTTATTTTCTTGAATGAAAACCACATATGTTATGCGTATACTTAACTTATTTTTTAGAATGCTTTCAAACTACATAAATTATAAGGAAACATTATGTCTTATAGAGATACTAAGTCATTTGGCCAATTTTGGTAAAGATGAATAAATAAAATGAGCATGAGGTTGCATTTTAGTTATTTGTATCACCTACAAGTACTCAAGAAAAAATTTGTGATTAGGATCCCTACACTTTTTGTGTGATGTTTCGTAAGAGATAAGGAATAAACATGATATTTAGCTTTTGTAGAGGAAGAGTTTTCTTATTAAAACTATGGTAATACCATCAATGGGTGGTCATATGTCCAAATTGTTCATGGGTTGATTCTTTGAGGGCTTATGGAGATGTGAGATTTTCCATCAGAGGAAAGAAAAAAGCGTAAACAATAATAATTGTGTGTTACATAAAATAAGTGTATGTGAAAATGAGAAAAATATTTAAGTAGAGTAATGAATATCACAATGACAAAAAAATAATTGTGAAGAATACATTGGATTTTGAGGTTGGGTACTTGTTTCTTATACTCCTAAACAAAGATAGTTTCGTACAAGGAAAGTATAATAAATGCAAGTAGAATAAGATTGCACCTTGTAGAGTCATGAAGAAATTTGTAACAAATGCATATGAGATAAATATTTCATAAGGGACAAAAATTTAATCTATTTTTTATTTATTTGATATATACATATATCATAAATGGTATATAAATGGATAAGAATAATTTCTAAAATTATTTTGGAAACATTAACTAAGAGATAAAACACATGAAGAAATTGAATACATTTTGTTTGACCATATATGGAACACAATTCATTAAAAGAATAATAGGGAATACCTAGGAAAACGATAAGGAAGTCAAGTTAAAGATTAATTTTGGCTTAGTTATTTGAAGATTTATGAACTTGGTCATTCAAATGAAAACCTTCTAATACTTGTACTTGATTTGGTGATCAAGTAGTTTATTACCTTAGATATAGAATACAAGAGAATCAAGATTCATAAGTAATATTTCATAAACCATAATATTTAATTTTTTCCAATAAAGACTTCTAAAAATCCTTGCTAATCTCAAACATGTCATGAAAACTTGGAACCTTAACTATTTTATGTATAATTTAAACATATATTCTTATATATAAAAAATTCCAATGTTTTGTAACATTTATTATTCCATATAATACTAATAATGTCTCATGATGTGAAACACTTGTTCCTAGCGTAAAAAAAAAGTGAAGTCATGTACATAATTCATAGTCCGTTGTTGATGCTGCAATGTTTTATGGATACTACCTAACACTACTGATTTATAAATTCCTTTTAATCCTATGGGACCACTACATAATTATTTTATGATTGGATGTTCATCTAATAGAATATCCCATCAATATTGACACATTTAGAAGGAAGCACACATAGACCTTATATTATTTTTCATACCCAAGTAAAAACCAAATAATCCGATAGATTTTGATATCACATAGGTGATTTCATGAGAAGATAAAATATTATATAAAAAATTCTAAGGAATATTTTAGAAGTTATCTTTACTTGTAAAAACATATATACCACATATGTCACTATAGATTCTATCTAAAAAGGGATATTTAAACGTGGAAAGAAATGAAGTACCAAAATAAGAGTTTATTGACCATCCAATTAGGATTGAGTTAAGCTTGGTTATGTATAATCTTTGTAGAGTCTACGAGATTGGAATAGATTTTAAGATTGAAATTCCAAAAAAAATCATATAGTGGCTTTTCGTAATACTATATACTTAGAGTGTGGTGTCATTATTCCTAAGTTTGTAATATTTTCGTCATATTTATATAACCATATTTATTGTTTATTTTTAGATTTTTCCTTAAATATTAATTTGAGAGGATATAAATATTTATTTATAGTTGTGTGATTTAAGAAATCCCTTAATTGAGAACCCTAACCATGAATGATCACTAATAAACCTAGCATTACAATTAGATGTGTATTACGGATTGTTCATTGTAAAAAGGTAAAACCGATCCATAATAATATTAAAATTTTAGGAAATGGCCATGTATTAGGTATATATTTAGCATGTTTTCACTGATCAATCCCTAATACACCTAGTATGACAATTACTTTGTCATATCAGCTCACATGGCCATGTTTTTGAAAGTTGATCCCTTGTACCTAGTGTGGAAATTAGACATGTATTAGTGAAAACATGACAAATTGAACCCTAAGACACTAAATAATACAATTATAAACATATTATGGATAAAAAATAGTAATAATTTTTTGAGTTTGGCGCTTAAGTGGTAAACATCATTTTCCATATTATGGTAATTCAACTACTTATTATTCCATCATTGATCATGTTGAGTGGTCCATGCTATCAATTATTATAATAGTGGTATTAATGGATAACATGTGATAACTAATCCACTTATTTAGTATTATATGATGATATTCAAGAAAATTATAATATGACCCATGATGAATGTCTAGATGAAAGTGAATACACCTTAGAACAGACTTATATTAGTGTAGTACATATACTTAGTTTATTTTACTCCTCACACTCGATTGATCTACATAGATATATTTGAATGTTAAGGATGCATTTATCTACCCCTCTACATAAACAACTTTGATTATATTATATTTAAAAGAGGCATAGGATAACAATGAATGTATTTTTAAAAATGATAGTATTTTTAAAGGTCTTACGATATTCACCATCTCCTTTCAATATATTTCATTTCATACTAGAAAGGGAAATATTTATGGTTAAAATGGGGGACCAATAATGTGAATCTAATTTCAACTATGGTGAAAAGAGAGAACTATGTTTTTAGTTACCAACTTCCATTACTTCCCATATCACAATTTTCAATGGTATAGGCAACAATCATTCACCAAACTTAGCTTTATCTTATCAATAAGTTGATGAATTTTTTTGTTATGGTAGAATCTCTACAAGAGTAATCATACCTGAAAAGATATCTTCTTCAATATAATTCCAATTGCTACTACCTTATTCAACAACCTTCTTATACACTAAATAGATATAATGATAATGATCATTTGTTTGCTAATTAGGACTGCACTTCATCATATCACTAACGATGCTCAATGATTTAACCTTGAAAATAAGAAAGTGTGGATTATTTACTTATTTCAATTTGGGAATAAGGATTTGAAATATAGCGTATATTTAAATTGTTAATTAAACATTAACACTTAAGCTATATTATACATATATATTGATTTTCAAGATAAATTAATTATAAAATGTGTTAAAATAGAGTAAAACATAAGAAAAATACATTTACTTATTACAATTATTTGGTAATTGATTGGGGTGTGAAAAATTTATTAATGTACTTGAAATGTATTGTAAATGTTTCATTTCTGATTGTAAAAGTGTACCATATATAGGAACCAAACTGTTATAGGTAGAATTATTTGGAAGATCGATCCCTCTCTAACAGTTTCTTCTGGGGAAATGAAGGGATTCTTAATAATTATGATTTCTTGTGATTGTCTATAATTTGATTTGATGTAATTTATTATGGATCAATAGTGTGCAAAAACCTTGGTATAAAATTAAATTACCCAAAAACTTAACTATTGGTGAAACCCTTATAAAAAGGTTAGTGTCTAGGTTGAATTGTAATCTATACACTATCCATTGGAAGTCTTTGGGACAACACTATTAGTTTCAAATTATAATTTTTAGTATTTGGGTCATTGTTTAGTGATTTTTTCTAGGCATGGAATGAAGTTATTTGAATTTATGAGAATATAAATTATGAGAAATAAACTACTTTATACTAATGTGATATTTTCTATGAGAAAATGATAAATGTAATGAGGAGAGAAAGTCTATAAACTTCCCAAGGGATATAAATATTGTGCTCAAAATGGATTCACAAGTCATTATTTAGGTTTTAAGCCAATATTGACATTATCAAATAATTAATTGTTTAATTTGGTTGTCTATAATTCCCTCTCCCCTAAGTATAGACACTCATTTATGTAATTCATTTCTTGCAACAACTAAAATTGTACAATACTCTTTCACTATCCCGCACTTGCTCAATTTGACCAACTATGTCATCCTAAAAATATGTTATTCATTATTTCTTACATACACAACCTATTTGTTCACATAATTTTCATATTAGAATAATAATTAAGGCTATACCCACATAATTAACAATTCACAATTTCAGATTACTTGCACATGCATTTAGGACCATAACATCTATAAAGGGCCACAACACCCATACACTATTGGAAGACTTATCCACTTTGTTACCTCTATTTCTAATGGTATGTTTCTTAATTTGAATTCCTTTAGTACACTTCTAGTATTATTCTTATCTGACATTCCAAATCTAAAACACATATATAAAAAAGTTTTTCATCTCTCATTAAGAACGGGGAATTATACCTACTATACTTATAATATTCCAATGAGAACACACTAAGAGAAATCACAAGAAATGATACTTTAATACTCTCGTAAGATTTAAATGCTATACATATTAATTTAGGGAAACTTTTTACTAGGATTTGTAATAACAAATAATACATCCTCTCAAGTCAATCTAGGGAAAAGTTTCAAGAAAAATTACATTGTTAAAAGGTCATGATTATCAATATGGTTGCATAAATTATTGATATCACATGTTAGGTGATAACGACATGCATCATGATCCTTCTTTAGAGTGGTATCGATGTTGGTAGTACAAAAGGGTTTCAACAACCCAAATAATGTTTGTTTTGTAGGACTCTTTCACAATCAATGGTTTTAAAAATTGAATAAACTACATAACGAGCATCACACAATATCAAAATTCCAAATTATAGACATGATCATATCAAGAATAATTACATATACCCAAGAAGTTTTTTATTTGAAAGTGCAGAGGGACAAGGGCCTATAAATCGTCCATAATGGGGGTACATTTTGGGTCATACTATACACCTTGTTCTAGGAATCTATTTATGAAATAGTTTCACAGTTAAAGCTCTGTCAAATCATTTCCAACCTTTTCCAATCATTAGGTAATTCTTGATCAACACGAGTATAGGATATCAACTATTTCTTCTCGGCATTCTCATTTAAACTTATTTGTTGAATTTTTATCATTATCTAATCATGTTCAATTATTATTCTTAATATTTTTGTAGTTATATTTAGAAACTAATTTATTAGGAAAATATACCATTGGTTACTACTCCTATAAATTTTAACCATATATATTATTAAATCATTTGGTGAACACGAGTATTGTATGTTTTGCATTAGATCTATCTTCTTCTACTCTCTTTATTTTTTTAGGGTCATAAAGTTTCTCATGATTCTTTATTAATTCACAACATGTTTGAGGCTCCTCTATTGTATATCATATTTGAAATTTGAAATTAAATGGGTTTCTTATGATTCACTAGCCATAACATATGTAACATTTATATGTTACCTTTAATATGAATTTCTACTAACAACCTAACTCCCTCTACCCTATGGATTCTTGGGTTTGATAATACTCCTATAATTTTATTAGGGGAGATCACTTTTACAATTAAAATAGATCCTTTTGCTTTTAATTTTCCATGCCAAGTCATGCCTAATAATCCCAATTATAATATTATTTTAGGTCAACCTTGATTACATGATATGCATGTTGCACTCACATACTTTAATCAATTTCTTCTCCCCACCTTCACAAAGGAATTGCATCTTACTTCTCTATTCCTATATCTACTACTCATTTTTATTCTCATTATATCTCTCAAATTCAACATAATTTTTATTTTTGCACCCATGTCTTACAGTATTTGGTGCATGATCTATAAACCCAATTTATTCAATTACACCACGATGTTACTACATCCTCTTTTTCAATGGATTCCCAAGTTGTTATGCAAAGTCCTCCCACACTTAATATTACATCTCATCTTATTCCTCCCATAGCTATATCTACTATACCCATAATGATGGGGAAAAATCATTTTCTTTTTACCAATGTTGCACTAATCATGGATTTGAAACATACTACTTGGCACATGGTTGATTTTATACCTACTTCTCTACAAAATTCTACCATTGTCTCTTCTAAACTTACTTCCACTACATTTAATGCACTTATATATGTAATCTTGGCCAATAATGATGTACATGGTGCCACTATGTTAATCTTACTCTTGCTACATATTACACATCTTGGTATGTTTTTATCACTCTGAATGCTTCTATATCACCTCTTATAATTGTAGTTGTCCTTGTTTATCTCCTTCTTCCCAAGGTTTCTATAGAATACCATCATTAAAATAATTCTCTAGAATATTTATAATATCCTCATGTTCCTCCTAATAAAACACTGGTACTTAATTCATACATGGTTCATCATTTTATCACTTCAAGGTTTTCCCCTCATACTTTTACTTACCAATCATCTAAATCACACATGGATTATTTTGGATGTAATCCACCTTTCAGTCCTCCTAAATTTTATATGGCATATACCCTTGAATCACATTCTTTGGCAGAACTAAGGCCCAAAAATCCATCTCTCCCAGCAGCCTCTTAACCTCCTCACGGAGGTTCTCATTGGATAGTCCATACACTACTCACGCACTAGAGGCAACCAATTTCCCCTTATTTTCATGATGAAACACTCTATTTATAGGTTCAAATTGACTATTGAGGGATTGGTTACACACCCAAAACTCACATTACACACAAACTATGAGAAACCTTGATTACCCTCTCTAGTTACATAATATATTCATTAAAAGTGATAAAATCTACATATTTCCCCCTTGGGGAATTCTTGGATAACTCTCTCTTTAGAGAATATGTTTTCATATACTCCCTCAATGGGGCCTAAAAATATAAAACATTCAAATATGCATCAAAATCCCAAAACATTCAAATATATACAAACATAAAAAAATATGTGTGTCACTATCGCTTTGTTATTTTTATTACACGTTTATATTATTCTTGTTGCACATTACTTCACATGTTAGCTTGATACATAATATGCTATATCCTTTTTCTATACACATGTACATTCAAGTGGTACATTCAGTTGAATGCATACTATACAAATATTCTTATATGATGCAGGATGCATGCTAATTTTCTTTACCAGTTCTTTCGTAGCTATTGGGGGCATCCAATTTATAATTTCTCATGTACAAATGATATTATTCCAATCTTTGATACTTTATTTTATCTTACCTTATTCACTCGATGCATACATTGTGGCATACTATTAATTACTCTTAACATAATAATGGGTGCTTCATACATGGTAAATTTGTTTTGTAGATTAATTCAAAGACATAATGATCTTCATACCATGGCATGTTTCTTATTTTACATTCTTTCTCTTTTCTTTCACTTATTTGTGGAAACTCCCTATGTTAATTGATTAGTGATTATTTTAATTGAGTACCTAGATTGTCTTATGACATCTGAGGTGGTGTTCCATGTATGCGGCATATTTTTTTCCATGTTGTTATGTTTGTGTGTCAATGCACGCTTTTTCTTACATCGACTGCATTATTTTTCTATATATTTTTACTAACACTTTTCTAACTTTTCTATTATATTACTATGTATGCACTATGGTATACACCATACACACTCCCCCTATTTCCCCTAAAATAAATCTACAACACATGTGCACATCAACTACAATTCCTCGTGTTTAAGCCTTAATTCCATTATTCCATCCGATGCACCTTAAAAATTTGGAAACCATTGGATGATATCTCAACCTCACTAAAATTTATAATCATGTAATAGAATAATAGATACAAATTCAAATATTATAGAGGTTGATAAAATTGTTTAAAAACAAAATTATCTCAGAAAACATACAAGGAAAAAATGTACAAGAAATACCATAACATTTAGATGTTATGGCCTATTCCATATGCTTCCATCCCGAGGAATATTCAACAATATTCTTAGTTTGTATAGTTTCTCGGAGACATTTGTAGAACTTTACTGAGTTTTAATAATAAAATTCATGGTATAAATTAGATTATGGCGGCAGTAAGGGTACATGCAATCTAGCATTGCCTCAAAACATTGTGTGATAATTTCATATCAATTAGGTTCATTTTCATATGCAATAACACTTATCCATGGGTATTTTGAAGTGTCAAAGTGATTATTATCCCCATAGGCTTTACTTCCCATTACCCATATTTTTGTGGAAGGATGAAAATAAATTGAAATGCTCCCCATAATATCATCTTTACCATGTGGGATGTATTTTCACTTCTTTCTATTCTCTTTGGCACATTCCACTTGGGGAATGATCACCCCAAAGTCCTTCCAACCAAATCCAACACAATGTTCATAAAATTTCCATGTATATAATAGAGGGAATAATCTCTCCCCATCTCTCGTATTATAGTAAAATATAATCTTGTTAAAATAAAAATGACTAAAAAATGTAAATTCCTAGCACAAGCACAAGTCCATCCGAATGAAGGAAAAGTGTTTTTACACACTCATGTAACTTTTACATTAAGTACAAAATTTTCAATTCCATACTTAAAGGGAGGAAAATGTAGACACTTAAATTAGTAATTCATGTCATGCAACAACACATATTATACAATACGCTTGCACTATCCCACACTTTCTTAACTTGACCAATTATGCCATCCCTAGCAATATCTTACTCATTCACGATTGCACACACAACTTATTTATTTTTATAACAGTCATATTAATTGATCAAATTGAAATATACACTCACATATTATAATTATAACTTTTAGATTACTCATATATGTATCTAGGAATATAGCATCCAAAAATGGTCATATCACCCATATGTTACGGGCCTACCTAACCACTTTCACCCCTTTTCCTCTAATAGTAATTTTCTTAATTTTAATTCATTTGGTGCACTTCTAGTCAGCTTTATTTGAGTTCTTCATATCTAGAAAAATATATAAGAAAATTCCTCATCCCTCGTTAAGAAGGGGGCATTCTACCTACTTTACTCTTAGCATTCCAATGAGCACACACTAAGAGAAATCACAAGAAAATACAATCCTAGAATATTTTGAGTAGCATATACTTTTCATATTCATTTTGGGTAGTTCTCTCCCCATATTTGCAACCAAAAGCACTACATCCTCTCAATTTAAGTTATGGATAATGTTCAAGTAAAATCACATTATTACAAGGTCATGATTATAAACATGGTTTCATAAATTTAGGTATCACATGTTAGGTGAAAAAGACATGTTTTTTGAGACATCTTCATATTAGTAGTGATGTCGATGGTGTATAGAGGTGGCCATAATCCAACTAATCATTTGTTTGCAGGAACCCTTCACCATATATGGTTTTAAGATTCAAATAATTTCACAATGATCATCACATACTACAAAAATTCCTCATTATGTAAAGGATCAAAATAGGAAGTAGTACATAGTCCTAAGAATATTGGGGAGTTTAAAGTGTAGAGGGATAATGACTTATAGAAAAGGCCTTAGTGCGGTACATTTTGGGTTGTAATATATTATTTGGTTTAGGTAGTTGTTCACGACATAGTTTAATAGAAAATTATCTATGAAAATATTTCCAAGATTTTATATTCATTAGGTCAACTAATATTAGGAAACACTCTAGGATAACAACTAATTATTCTTCTCCTTCTCATTGATAGTTCTTTTTTGCATTATCGATAATTATTTGTTTCTGTTTAATGATTATTCTTAATATTACTACAACTCTATTTGGAAACTAATTCATTAGGATAATATACCATTGGTTACTACCCCTATAAATTACTATCATTTAGGTTAAACTAGTATGAGAGGAAATGAAAATTAGCCAGTTAAAGAGAAAGAATACCTAAGTGTTAAAACACACTTTTTATTTTCCTTGGTATTTTCTTTATTTCTTGAGATGCTCAAGATGGTGGCAAGAGCCCAATGTGAAAATTGAAAAACATAGATTTTACTGAATCTCCATAGAAGGAGAATTTTTCTTTAACACTATACTAAAATTGATATTAAAGTTTTATAAATTTGAAGGTAATAAAGAATAAAAGGAATACACCTATTTATCTTGTTGATGGATACCCTTCTTATTTGAATAACATAGAGATATATAATATAACTATACCACTAGAGGATCAGGGGTAATTTATCCATAATTTTTAGTAGTCAAATACATGAATGAAATTAGATTTCCCATCTCATCAAGGAAGTGAATTGCGGTCCCCAATGCAAAAAATAAAGGGTGCCATAAGGAATCTGGTTTCCGTAAATTTCCTTCCAATGAAAGAGCATAATAGTATCACATGGTGTCGAGACACCCCTTTAATATTTCACCAAGAAAATAATACTATTTTCAAAAATCTTGGTTCCAAATGTGTAAATTGATGTAAATTTGCAAATGACTGAGGTAATCATGCCTCCAGTGTGCATTATAATAAGTGTTAATATACCAAATATGATTAGAAATGGTAATGAATCACGATCATTCCCCCACACCATACATTGTATAAGTTTTAATGATTCTATAATATACAAATCCAAAAGTAACTAAGTACACATCCCCGCCACATTCTATATAATATTTTCTTAAACTCATATATAAATTGTGTAATGTGTCCTTGAATTTTTAGCATAAACATATAGTTCCTTATATGTTCCAAAAAATTATAAATCGGATGTTAAAAATCTTCCCAAGATGGTACAATACATTTTGGAAAGTAACGTATGACAATCCATCCTGTTGGTTTACTTTTTCCATGCTTAAATAATGTGAATAATGTATACCTATTCTTGTTAATGTGTCCTTTTATTTTTTCAAACTATATTGTGTAATCTATGAAATAATTGTGTCATTGAGTTACAAGGATATTTTTTTGATAAACCCAATAAATTCCTCCTCTTTTGAGTTGTGTGAGATATTATTTACATCACTTACCTCAAACCAATTGAAGTGTTTCCATGTCGGATGTAGAATATAATCATATTTGGATGACATAAGAAGCTAGTTGTGGGTTGCCACTATATAGAGATATGATCTACAAGAGAGTGCATGGTAGAAACCATGGCATTAATACATAACATATATAAAAATAATGGAAGGATGCAAGAATAAAGACATAATAATACAATTTCATTAATAAGTCACATACACGGACATAGAAATTGTAAAGGCCAAATAGAATGAACACAATAGTGTTGAAATAAATACAATCTAGTCTACATGCTTTCATAAATAAAGGTAACAAATAATTCAAATAAGAGATACCTAAGTTATGCACACACATAGAGAGGGAAAATGGATGAAAACACAAGATAAGAACGTAAATAAGAAAATGCACGATGATGAAAATTAAACTATACCCAAAGGGTGCATGGTACATGATATAATAGTCTTACACAAACCATATCTATTACTCCCAAAAATTTGAACATATAACATAAATCATAGTATATAATATAAGCATATTGAGGATATGAAATATTACCAAGTAATAAAATAATATCACATAAGAGCGAATAAGGTGCTTTAATATTTTGGTGACCACTAGGAAAAATGATAGACCCAAGATTAATAATCATTGTAGAGTCATGTGTGTCTTGCATCATACACATACAATTCA
This sequence comes from Taxus wallichiana var. yunnanensis, assembly GCA_018340775.1. Classification (NCBI taxonomy): domain Eukaryota; kingdom Viridiplantae; phylum Streptophyta; class Pinopsida; order Cupressales; family Taxaceae; genus Taxus; species Taxus wallichiana. Next base: position 287,103,686 of record CM031238.1, read on the forward strand.
TGAAACACGTGTTGAAAGAGTATAAAATTGATATCGATTAAACTTGTGAAAAATAACATATGTTAAGTAAAAACCTCAATACATCAAACTATGTTTAGGTCTACATTTGTTAAATTTGAGAGTATTTGAATGTTTTTACATTATTATAATACTGGAATTTATTTTTATTTTTTTAATATTTACAAAGAGGATCTACCCTATGATATCATTAGGAGGGTAAGAAAATAAATCTATAGTTGTAGGATACTTTCTCCTCAAGACTGCATTTTACATAATTGGAGTAGGATGTATTACTTTAAGTTGAGGTCATGGGACACACTTAGTAGATTTGTTTGTTATAGGAGGAGACCTATGAGATATATAGCTTGTAGATGTAACATGAGTAGACTTATTTTAGAGATATATGCTTCTTTCCAAAAGGGAATGGGTAAAGGATCCTCATAAGTAATAACATTAAATATAAAAAATTCCATTGTCCAGTATATGTCCCATTGATCGATAATAAAAGTATTTTCCATAAGATCACGAATCCAAGGTTATTTGAGAATCATATAAAATGTAACATTATTGTCAATGACCAAGAAAGGTTTATCCATAACACCGAATCCAATTTTAATATGGAGAATAATGTGACCAATAGATTAATTAGGACATTAGGCAATAGATTAGACAAGTTTCTTAGTATAACACAAAAAGATAAAAATTCCAAAGGGAACATATTGTGCTTGTAAAAACTATAAAATAAGATATTATGGATAGGTTTCTTATTGTCAAAGGATCAAATACAAATCCTACTAGAAAATACATTATCATAAAGTATGTCATAGTCATCAAAATTAATAATAGGCATATGAGACAAAGAACAAGTAATTGAAGACATAAGAGAATAAATTAGATTATCAATATATGGAGGAGGTTATTCCTTATATGCATTATGCACCTATGAGTTACTCTAAGATTTTGAATTATGGTGATTAGAAATAAAGGGTTGTTAAATATCTTAAGATTAGGATTTTCATTGACTTAAGGCTTGGATTAGACAAGGGGTGGGCTCAAATACAATAGAATTAGTTTCAATTAGATATTATATAACATGTTGAAGATTGAAGAATTTTTTATTAGGGTCCCACTAGATATATGGTAGTCGTAATAGACATTATAATAAATTTTTTTTATTTAAGTCTTGTTTGTATCAATAAAAATAGGATGAAGGATAGATAAAAGGTTACACTTAGGAAAATTTTGTAATCTTAGGCAAGGAGATGAAAATGGTATGAATTTCCTTTTAGGATCTACTTGTAGGTAAACCTTTTTAGGTTAAGATATGACATAAACCATTTCTTTAACTCTAACTTTTTTATCATTGGTATTTCATTCATAATTATATTTTCCTTGAAATTTATATGTAGATGCATTAGGTTTGATAGAACCATACTTAAGCATTCTCGATGCTACATACTTTATCTCTCTTTCCTTAAAAGTATAAAATATCTCATCATAGGATATAAAATTTACACACATAACAAATTATTTAAATGGGGTAAAATAGATTGAATAAATAGACCTTGAAGCTTTATGTTAGAATTTTTTTTTCTCATTTTAGTAAGTTCAATGTTTTTTAGCACAAGACATAATCATTAATTGATTCTTTACAATTTTGTTCAATTTTATCTATCTAAGCATAAGATAAATTATTATCAATATTTATGGATAAGTTTAAAATAACTTGATTATCCAATGGATTTAAATACCTTACCAACTGAATAGGTATATCATAAAACCATTGTAAATAATAGTCTTTTAGACTTCTAAAAAAAAATTAAGAAAATTATCATTGTTAACATAGTATAGGAAAGTTATGTGAAGAGAGTGAATGTGTTTCTTAATATCACCTTTACCCTCATAGATAGGAAGCATAGGAAACAAAAACCATAGGGGTAATAGATAAAATGCCAATATAGGTTAAAGTGGGTTATGTAGTAATCTGTTAGATTCCATAACATTAGAAGCTCTAGATACACCTTGATCCAATTATAGTATCTTAAACTATAAATCATGAATGAGAAGCTGATGAGAACATGTAGTAGATTAATTGTGAAAATTCCCATAGATTTGCATTAAATATGTGGTATTGGTAGTAGAAATAGGGATATACGTTATCAAATTTTGATGGGGGAATTGGATGCCCCCAAAGATATATGAAATGTATATGTGAAAATAGTAGATGTAGTGATAGGAGAAGAAAAATAATAGATTTAATACTATTGAATATATAAATATAAAAGGCACCCAAGTGTTTCTACTAATCTCGATCTATATAGAGTATTGCATCAATGTGTTGGGGATTATAATTTAGGCATTTTATTAAAAAAAGTTATCAATACCATAAAATGTTTCATAATGATTAAAATCATAACTAAAAATTATTCCTTAGGAAGGTTCAACAAAGGATTCAACAATAGTATTAGTAAAGAGAAAAAATTAGGACATGGTGAAATAATATCAATACACATATTCGAAATGAAAATCTAGGGTTTTTTAATAAAAACACTAATTTAGAAAATCATTACATAGGTAAAATAGGTTACAGATTCGATCAATAAGCGGATTTCCTAAATGATTAAACATAAAAATAAACAAATATGGATTCTTTACTTATCAAGTTTCAATACTAAAGGTTAGAAATATGATGTGTTTTAATATTATTGATTAAAAATTAACACTAAAGTGAGAGTACACACACACACACACACACACACACACACACACACACACACACACACACACACACACACACACACACACACACATTTACAAGTTAGATCAATTAGAACATGTGCTGATTTTGAGTAAATCGTTAAATAGTGCACTTTTCTAGTTCATAGATCTGGAAACTGATCATGGTGTGAAAAAATGTTTAAAAATCTAAAAATATCCTACAAATAATTTATCCTTTTTGTCGAAGTATACAATATGTACGGATTTAGCCATTATTTATGGATTAAACCATTCATTGATTCTATGATATACAGACATCGTGGGGCTTAGGAAAACCTACACTAAATAAGGAAGGTGTGCGTGCAAGAAATTGAAGGTTCATAGGAAAAGGAAATGAGATTTCAAGGAATATGTGCAGGGAAGAACACGTATGATATTCCAAAAGGAGGAATAGGAATGTCATACGATAAAGTGATGAGGAGAAAATGAGAATTTAAGAGTGTCCTAAAGTCACAAGTGAAGAGGTATGCATAAAAGAAATGCAGGGAAAGAGGAGGATGTACATGGGAATGATTTCTTCAGGGAAAAGAAAGAAGTACATAAGAATTAGTATGAGGAGTAAAGGCACGAGGAGAAAATGTGCATAAAGATAAGCAAAGAAGAGTGCATGGGGAAGTCAAGACATGCATGAAAATGTAATCACAAAGTAAGAAGAAAAAGGGAAAAGTGAAAGTGAAGGAACTGTCCATGGGAATCCACAAAAGGATAACAGAGGACACATGGGAGAAAGAAGAAAGAGGGAGAGAGGTGGAAAATCCAGAGGCATAAGGTATGAAGGATGGATAAAACATGAATATGAGAGGAAGGAGACAAAAGGAAAGCATGATAATAATGCATTATGGAAAGGAATTCTTTGAGAAGAATTGGTTTATCAAAATAACAACCATGTGTAAGAAGGTGCAAGATTAAAAGGGAATGAGGAGATAAAGTGGAGCAAAAGGAATTTTTAAGAGGAAGCAAGGAAGTGAAGAGGCATGGAGAAGAAAAAGATGATAAGCAATAAAGGAAGGCACATAGAGATATAAAAGTGTGCAAGGATATTGAAAGGAACCATAGGATAAGGTGAGGATGCGACATAATGCAAAGGATGAGCACCAAAGTCATAAGGGAATGATGACATCTGGTAGAGAAATGACGGATAATATGGATCTACATGGTCACATGGGTAATAGTGACTTGATGACGGAGTGGTTGATAAGGAGAATCTAACCACTAAGTGATGTGGCACAATATGATTCGTTGACATAATATGATACAGATAAGGGCATGAAAAGAGCAAAATTCAAATTTGAAGTTCAAACTATAAGAATGGAAAAGCCAACACCGAGGAGAGATAAGTATGAAAATTCAAGTTTGTTTTTATAAAAGGAAGAGGAGACCACCAAGTTAAAATTTGTTGAGGCAATAGTTATTGTTGAGTACCATAAAGGGATGAAAGGATGCCATGTAGTCCAAAGGAGGAAGAGATAAGATGGACTGAGAGAAGAGGGTAGGATCAACGATAGAACCAAGAGGAGAGAATGAGAGAGATGAGGCTTTCTTTTCCCTTTGTGTAAACAACATTCTATACATCTGCTTCAGGACGTTGTAGATGTTGTATGGATTTATTTCATAAAAGAAATAATGTACTCATTTTGTAGCCTATTGTGTGACTTAGAGGAAATTGAAGGATTGAGGATTACTTGGTGGAGTCTATCACTATCAAGTGGTATCAGATCTAGTTCTTTCCAATGGGAAAGCGAGGAAGGAAATGAAGATGGAAGAATGTTGAACATGAGGCAACTAGTGTAAGGAATATTTTTCTCCATGTTGCGAGAGGTGGGTAGAGAATGTGGATAGAAAATAAAGTACAAAAATTTGTGAGATGACACTAAGAAACGAAAAAGTTTTAAATGCAAAAATATTGAATAAGCTCACAGAAATGATGGAGGAGCTTAAGGGAATAAAAATGTGAGGACTAGAATAGAGCATGTAAAGGAATACCACAAGAAAAGTAAGGGTCTTATAGCTAGAATTTGTGAGAATATGAAGGAATCAATAAAGAGTCAAAGGTGCAAAGAAAATAATCTACAAAAATTCTTAAAAGAGTACCAGAAGGAGGCATGTGTGGAGGCATATCAATATTTTATTTGAGAAGAGTGCAACAAAAAAAGTGAACCAAGTGTGGAGCACAACCAATAGGCAAGATTTTAGATGCATGAGTACCATAGAAGGATGTACAAATGGAGACACATAAAATGACAACACGTGAGTGTATCATGCTATAAAAGGAAGGTTCCCAAGAGGAGGAGATATGTGAAAAATACCACGAGTGCATAAAGGTATACATAGAACCAGAAGCAGGAGACCATGGAAAATAAAGTAGAACAAAAGGAAGAAAGTGTTTAAGAAGAAAAAACCACACATAATACATAGGAGATGCACAGTAGAGCATATCAGAGGATCATGAAGTGGGGTGTTCCATATAGAGCATAAGAGAAGAGACCCTAGAAAAAATAAGAGGTGCAATAAGATGTGTGGAGAAGAAGACACCGAGAATATTTGAGAAGAATGTAGGTGAAGACACTCACAAAAATGGGAACACCATTGCAAGAGAATTTGAGATCTGAGGATATTTCAAGAGTATGCATGAAAAATGGTGTACCCAGTAGGGAGACCAAGGAGGATCTTGAAAGGAGGTGTGAAAAAGGCATACAAAGGAAGAGGGTAACATGCACTAGTGGGATTGTGAAAAAAATTATATGAAATAATGGGATGATGCAAAGGAGGAAGTTGAGATCAAGAGAGTTTGGGATTGGTTTGACCCATAATAAGTTTCCATGAAGGCAACAAGTGGATGGAAGCTAATGGAAATAGTTGTTAGAGTGTGCTGGAATATAGGGTACCAGGGGGAAAAGTGTTCAATAGTGATCTCAAGGTGGATCATTTTGGAGAGACTCCATAAGACCTACATATAAGGAGCATAAGAGGAATTGGAAAAGTGAAATTTCCATAGCAAGGGAGAGGAGAAGAAAAATACCTTTAGTTAGAGTGCGGTATAATAGATCTTGAGAGGTTAAGGAGAGGGTAGAACCTCAAACAATCCATAAGTGAGGGAAAATAAGAGACATCGGAGGATTGCGTTGAAGTTAGGACATGTAAGAAGAGCCCAAGGAGAGAAGGAAAATAAGTAAAATGGGAGCTAACAAAAAGGAGGCATGAAAGTAAAGATTCACGGTGAAGGATTAAAAGAAAGAAGAATGTAGTGCCGACCAAAAATTTTAAAAATGACAATGCGTGGGGTAGGCTAGGAGGAAGGAGATGGGTCTTTGAGTGGTTGTGGGTACTTTTAAATTAAATAATGAATTCTTCTCACCTAACCACCAACACTTACCCTTATTCTTTGCTAGGAACACATGCCTTATTCCTTCAAGCATTGGATTCCTCGAGAAAAAAATGCAAAGACTAGAGGATTGCGAGGAAAGGCGTTGAAACTTCCAGCTACTACTTTTCTCTAGCTAGAGATCTCTCTTACATTTCACTCCCAGACTGCGCCAAAATACTTGAGATCGGGAACATGGTATAGACATCCAACCAAGCACAAGGGTAGAGGAATTTTTGGTGTTGTGGTTACAGGTGCTTTGGCTGACATTCTTACAGAAACGAGATGCATGTGCAAGGCATGTGAACTATGTGCCAAAATCCCTGGAGAAAAAAACATGGCTTCTTTGACTGCAACGACTATGAGATTTACATGAATAGGTTTGTTGAGAAGTTTTAGAAACCTTCAGGTAACCTCCCTACCTGTAAAGCATAGGCTTAGTATAGGTAGACATCCATCAAAGCATAATATAAATTTGACTTTCCTTTGCCTACCTTTCTCGACCTGTCCCAAATGCGAGTTTTGAGACAGATGAACTTCCAATAAAGCATAAAATATTAAGGAATTCTATCAGATGTTGTATTTGTAAATGCTCTGGTATACGTGAATGCAAAATGTGGAAGCATGCACTTGGCATGTGAGTTGTTTGAATAAATGCCCGTAATGTGGCCTCATGGACGATATTAGTTAGCAGGAATGGTGGTCATCCTATTGAAGCTTCCTCTTTCTTGTATTTTCCCCAAATGTTTGTTTTGTTTTCACAAAATGTTGGTGTGATTTCAGTGTAATCGGGAGAGAAAAGACATCCTTAGGGCTTGGGCCTGTAAATTTAGCTTTGTCAGCTCACCACGTATTGGCTTCTAAATGTTGTAGTTGCCTCTAGGAGCTCTTAGGTGCAAGTCACATGTTCCATATTTTCATCTTTTAAATGTGATTTTCATCAGAGCATGGTCAGATCTGAAGAAATGGGAACAAAATTTATTCAGTCCCTTCAACACATTCATGATCTAGAAGCAATATCATACCTTTCACGGAAATATGTTGCTGCGATTGATGAACTCCTTATGAGCCCTCTTGGATTTAGTGTAGACCAGTTGATGGAGTTGGCAGGCCTCAGTGTTGCAACACCCATAGCAGAGGTTTACAAAATGAATGAGTACAACCGGGTGCTAATTATTTGTGGCCCTAACAACAATGGTGGTAATGGACTGGTGGTTGCACACCACCTTTATCTTTTTGGATACATGGCATTTGGTTGCTATCCCAAATGCACTGATAAGCCTCTTTACCATGGGCTTGTTACTCAGCTAGAGGCACTTGTTGTTCCTTTCTTTCCACCATAGGATTTTCCAATAGAACTGGCCACTGATTTTGACATTATTGTGGATGTTATTTTCGGGTTTTCATTTCGTGGCTGCAAGCAAGTGAAATCAATGGGTGTGATGTCAACTCCCAAATTCTACCTCACCAGTTCATTTCCAAGCATGGTTCATCTCCCCTTATCTTTCATAACTCTCGTACTTTAGTTTTCATTTGCAACTTAATATAATTTTAAAATATTAGGATTATAATACATTTAATTGTTTTATATTAACTTGTTACAAAACAATAAAATGTCATGTCGTAACTCACGAATTCAAAATAACCCTTTGTATTAAACCATGAACTTCAATCCTCATTCTGAGGTGATTTAGAAAACTTCCCACCTAACTAAATCGCTTCAATATTGTTTTATCGACAAGACAAAATTGACTTCCCAATAAAAATGTTGACCATCTCCCTATTTAAATAGATAATTTTGCATTTTCTAGAGACTCGTTAAGTACCCCTCATAACTCCGAAAATGGGATGTTAAGCTTCATTCATGTACCTTGTTATGTGAGGAGTCACCTTACCCTTTGGTTTGACCCCTGAATGAACATTTGTGATCTATTTGACACCATTGTAGGAGCCCTGTTACACTATTTTTACAATGGTACGAAGTTCTTAAATCTAGAAAGTTGGCTTTCATTTTGAACCACCATTTGAAACCTAGATAGAGAAATTATTATCTGTCTTTGTAAACCTCTAGTGTTTTTACTAGATAATTGCATGGAACTTTCAGTTTAGGGAAAAACACTTTTCTGAATAGTTTGGAAATGGCATTTTGTAGGTGTCTAGTTGCACTTTGATTAGGTCAAACTAGACTAATTAGGACCAGTGGCTTTAGAAAACTTGTCACCGTTTGAAGACTGCTTTCTAGTTCTGAGTTCCATTGACTCTATTGAATTCTCCTTATATAGGGGAACTTGTAGGAAGTTTCTCGTTGTGCATTCATCCATCGAATGTCAGTGTTGGACGTAGTTTTCTGAGCCCTCGAGATAACTTTTATTCTTTTGCAACTAGGTCAATTACGACCAATGGATCCGAAAAACTAGCCACCAAACATGAACCGTTCACCAGTTCAAGATTATGTCAATTCTTTATGAGCTCTTGGTATATAAGCCTACACATAGGAATTTAACCGTGGTGTGTTTTCTCTTCAGAATACAACTTTTGAAAGTGGATTCTTAGCCTCCGAACCTGATTTGAATGTTTTTGTAGCTAGCCAGAAAATGTAAAAATAGAAAATTGTGGGACCCTCGTCAAGTTTTAAAACCACCGTGGAAACTTTTGACACATGTAAATAACTATTTAAAAACTCTATAGTGTAACTTGTGTGAAATAGAGCTTTTGACAAAATGGTGTTTTCTCTATCTTCCCTTCTCTTTCTCTCTCCTTGGATTACAAGATGAAGTGAAATGAAATGTAATGAATACATGTCCCTAAACCTTTTATTTTGATTGCAATTTGTAATTATTATTATATGTAAATGGGAAACTGAAAAATGTTAATTATGTTAGATTAGGGTGGATGCCATGCGAGTGATTTATCACCGATTTCATGCTCGCGTGGTTTTGCAGGATATAAGAATGATGGTGAAAAGGTGATGTTTAATTCATTATTTATCATTGTAATTTATGTAGTTCATTGTAAAATGAATATATGTATAATGTAGTCTCATGTTACAGAAAATTTATATTCAAAATTTTTTAATATGCATGAGATGCTAGTTTTTAGGGACATCTAGGAAATGTGTATTTAATCATAAGTTCAATTTGATTCATAGTATGTATGGTAAAAATATTATATATATATATATATATATATATAGAGTAAATGAATTTGGAGTAATATCTTGTAGTGCATATTTAGTGTTCAATAAATGATTAATTAATGAGCTTGTTGTATTCTTACCTTGTAAACGTAATAAAGAGATTTAATCGAAATACTCAACCCTTGTATAATATTTGAGCATAACATGTCTTCATGTGTGATACTTTTTACCATAGAAGACATTGAAAACCATAGAATGAACTTAAACTCTACACTTGATGGAACCTCCTAGTTTGGGTAAACAAGAGCCCAAGAATGGGTTTATCATCTTAGTCGGTATGTTTAGTGACATTGTCATAAACCTGACAGATAGGAGTGACACAGTCAAACTTTTTTTGGAGTATGTAGAGCTAACTCCTCCTTCGTATCCTAGTGGACTACCTTGTCTTCTGAAGATAGATTTAAAATTAAATTTCTTCATCAAATGAAATCCTTGTTGGATTCAAATGACATAAATGGAGATCGGGATATAGTTGTTCTATGTCTTGCATTCTTGTTAGTGAACTCTTTAGTCCCTCACAGCTAAATGTCTTATCTTTGGCTTGTGACAATATAGTTCCTTGATCTCTCATGAAGGGTTTATAGGGTAAATATGTTTTAACCTTAATCTAATCTATAATAGGGATTAAAGCCCTTGAGTGAAAATTGGAATTAAAATAAACCTTAGTTGATTTGGAGGTTAACATGTGGGTAGAAAATTATAAGTAACTCTTTGCAAAACAAAATTGATTTGAAAGATGTTGACCTAAGAGAACCCAAGAAACTGAAACCTTGTCCCGTAAAACCTTGTTATGTCCTTTTATGACATTAAGGAATAAATAATATTTCACATGTGGAATCATGAAATGCAGAAACATGGGACCTTACCTTGAACACAAATCACTTGTGGTTCATGTGTAGTTTATAATGCTTCTAACCATGTACTTCTTTAAGATGTCAGACAAGTACTTTCATAACTCTTTTGTTTTAAAGCGATGGTAATAATGAGACCTTAATGCGATGAAAACGTAAAGCATAGAAGAGAAAAAATGAGATTTGAGGTTAGGAATAATGCCACTCTTGGAGTCCTTATAACTTAATTCAACATTTTCATGAGTTACAAAGAATATGAATTTCCTTGGTGTGATCAAACTTCGAGAAAACAAAAGATATATATATATATATATATATATAATGGAATTCCACAAGTCATTGAATTAGAATAACTATGGTAGGGAAATAACTATACCATGATCGAAAAATGTTTTTGAAAAAAATCTATCTTGTATATAAATCTTCCTTAAATCCTAATATTTCTTTCTGGACATCAAGTTGGATTCACTTGAGTTGCAAGCGTAAAAGGTAGACATTGAATAAATGTTCGAGAAGAATATTCTTAACATAAGAACAAGATAATTAAGCACTTTATATGTAATTTGAATTATGCCAAATAAGTATGTAAGTTATGGAAATTTCCGTAAAGGATAAAAAGGCCAACTTAAAATGGTCGAACTGTAAATTAATTGTGGAATGAACTTAAGAATCTGTAGATGGAAAAGGAGAAATTTTTCCTTGCACAATAATGTTCTTGGAATGTTGATCATAACTAAAATGCAATTAAATAAATTATGTGTTGTGGGTTGCCAATCCTTGAGTCCTTTTCTTGTGGTTGGGTCATTGCTAGTATTCATTCATTGGGGAAAGTGTGGCATTAACATGTCTATGGTTTTGTCATGTGTCTATGTGAGTCGATGATTTGTAAGTGTCGTATGCGTCTTTGAGTATTCTTTACTTGGAGCCCTTGTGGCATTGTGTAGTGAGCAATGTAAGTCAAAAAAATTATCTGGTATTTTTACTGTTGTTTTTGTGTGAGTAAAAAGTAGGCGTTACAAAGAGGATGAAATGATGACAAAAAAGACATAAAGAATAAGAAGAGAAGAAAAAGAAATAATTACACACTGGAAAAATGCATAGAGAACATAAGTCCAATAATAGAGAAAACCAAAAAAGAGGAAAAGGGTGGGGAAGGACTCAAGATTTTTTATCAATGGATAATCCTTACAGAGAAGAAAAGGAGAAAGTAGAGCAAGAAGATAATTATGTAGAGGAAGGAAGAGAACAATCTTGCTAACAATTTTAAAGGATGAACCTCCCAGAGAAAAGAGGTTTTCAGGTAGTAGGAACTCACAAGAGAATGTAAAGTAGTATGGTAAAGTCACATGGGAGTGAGTAAATACTTGAGAAAGCATATGACAAGTGAAAAAGGAAGATGCCTTATTTAATAAAGGATCTAGAAATAGTTTCCCAAAGTGTAATTATATCACTCACACCTGCTTCAAGAGGACATCAAGTTTTAAATTACCTTATGTTTTTTATGTAAAGCCATCCTAGGACTTAGGAAAAATTATACTAAATAAGGAAGGTGCACTTGGGATAAGTTGAAGGCACACACAAAAAGGAAAGGAGTGTGTAAGGAAGATGTACGCTAGAAGAAAGACGATCTTCCATAATGAATAAGAGGAAGGTCTTAGGATAAAATGATGAGGTTGGAAAGATAAGGAAAGAGTGGCATGCAAAATCAAATGAAGAGGCTTCCACAAAATAAATGTACATGAAGAGGAGGATGACACATTGGGATAATGTTTTTAGGGAAATGAAAGAATTTCATAAGAAGTAGGATGAGGAATAAGGTCATAGGGAGAAAAATGAGCATGAGGAGAAGTAGATAAGAGTGTGTGGGGAATTTAAGGTGTACATGAAAAGGAAATCCCATGATGAGGTGGGAAAGGAGAGAGTGGATGCAGAAGAAGAAGGATTCATGTTAGGGAACAACATAGGTGCAAGAAGGATAAAGGAGCATGCATGGGAGAAAGAAGGAATATAGCTAGAGGCAGACAAACCTAGAGGCATAAGGTGTGAACGAAGGAGAAAAAATGCACATAAGAGGAAGTAGAGAAAATGCATGCAAGAGAAGAATGTTTCTGAAGGAATAACATGAAAAAAACTAGTTAATTGAAATAACAGCCAAGAACAAGAAGGTGAAAGATGGAAAGTGCGTGATAAGATAAAGGGGACCACATGGAATTTTTAAGAGGAAACAAGGAAGTAGTGAGCCACGAAGAAGATAAATCCAAAAAAGGGAAAGAAAGTGTTGCACCCTGTCAAATTTTTTATTTTTTCATTGATGTCACATGGTATTTATGACAAAGGAAGAGTGAAAGGGCATACAAGTCAGGTGGTTTTCAATGGTGCTTAGTGGTTCAAGTTGCTTTCAGGAAGCTTCAGAAAGTTTCAAGGCGCTTCAAGCACAAATAGTGAGGTGGTTTATCTATAAATGAATAGTATAGTTTATATTTTTTGTTTTAGATGGTCTACAAATCAATAATGATGTTACAAACATGGGAAATATCTCTCACATGGTGTATCAGGTCATTTGTTGGAAGTTGCAGTTGAAACTGGCCCATTTAGTCCTATTTCTGGAACCTGATAAGGTGTGAGAGGTTGTTACAGGTCATGGAAATTTCATATAAGCATGGGAAAAGCCTAGGAATGTTTTCTAGGGCATGTGTGTGCAATAAGAAGGCTTAGTTTATCTCCTAGAGGCATAAGCCAAAAGTTCACAGAAGTTAGCCTTGAGAATTAGTACTACATATTGATACAAATGAGATAGGATAGGATAGTACATGAATATGTATGAAAAATGAGTTCATGTATCATGTAGAGGGATTATTTTAGGTTCTTCAAGAAAAATTCACCAAATTCCTGAGAAGGTATGTGAAAGTTATGCTAGTTTTTGTAAAACAAGTTTTTTGAAAAATGCAAAATAAGGTACCTGGCTTCTTAACACTCAAGAAAAAAAAATATTTCCTCCTTACAATAAATCATAGAAGGAATTTTTATATAAAATTCCAAGCTTGAGATATTATAAAAAAATTCAGCTGAATTGTATAATATTTAAGAAAGTTATGAGCATTCTTCTGTTGATGTTTGGTCTCTCTCTAGGGATTCTTCTTGACTTTATTATCCTAATTTAAATTTTATAACTCTAATTCACTGGTGAAAGATAAATATTCTTCTTAGAAGCATAATAAACCTCATATAATCCAAAATTATGACCCCATTTCTCTCAAGATGAACTATGTTATATAGGCATCCCTTTTCTATCTAGGACTAGGTTTTGGGAAGTTATGCTTTAAGCCTCCAAGATTGAAAATTTTTAAGTAAGATATTGTGAAAATATTTTTCTCAAGGTTCATGAGCTATTTTTCTCTTCTACAAAAAAATATTTTTTTTTTGGTAATTTCCAAGTGCAATGGTGAAGTGTGAATTACTTCTAAATATGTTTATGCATGAGTTGTGGAGTTAACACATTGTTATGTATGTAGTTGCTTAAAATATTACTGTTTAAGATAAGTATGACCTCAAATTCCCCTTAAAAATCATGATGTTTATGGTTAGTGTCACTATCACAAGTGAAGATGATGACAAGTTCGAGTGAAGATTTGTTTTGTGCTTGAAAATAGTCAAGATGAAGACTAAACTCCAATATGCAAGAATGAAAAAAAAGTCGATATGGTTTCTTAGCTTGTAGATGATTTTTATCACTATGGTAAGGTGTTTTATTCATCATTAATCCCTCCATTTTATTTGGATTGCTAACCAAATACATCAAAGGAGGTGCTTACTTAAAAACAATTATATTATCATGTTTCTTCATCATTGTATATTTCACTCCTGATTGTTGGGAGAAAATGGAGCAATTTCATGATGTTTAGTTGTTTATAGAAGGTGAATATTTACTCATCATATCCTCAGAAGTTATAATTTTCAATTTCCATCAATAATTGAGCTTGAAAATCAATTTTATGTGGTCTCAAGTGTGTAGAGTGGATGTATACCCTCATTATAGGGTTAGAAACATAAAAACTTTCAATCTCTCAAACCAACCGATGAAAAATTCTAGTTTCATAGGATATCTCTATTTTTGTCTCCCAAATCATTTGCAAAAAGAATTTTCCATTTTTATCAAGCATATAGTGAGAATTTGTCCACATAATTTTTGTATCTCGCGAATACAGTGTGCAGGGTTTGTGTTTAACATTTTGAGTAAAAATTCTTTTGCAATCTCAAATAAGAAGCTCCTTACAATCCTTACATTTTCTTGTTAATGGTCCAATTAGTCTAAATGTGCTAGTGCACTACTTTGAAATTCAAAATTTGTGTAACAGTGTTGAATCAGTGAATTATTGACACTCTTTAAAGAAAAATTCATGGTGGAGGACAATTTAGTTAGTCTTGCAAAGTTTTTAAAACCTAATAAATGTTTAAATAAACATTGTAATGTGGTTCATCTATCTTCAAGGCACATGAAAGATGTGAATTGATTGCATATAAAGTCATATCAGAGCCAGAAAATTAGGAAGTTGTCTAAACCACTAAGTCTCTTTCCATGTTTGAAATTGAATAGTGTTAGACCACTTTAGCTCGAATTAGTGTGACTCTTGTAGAAGGTGAGGAGTCTTCAATAGTTATAAATTCATGAAACTCTCTCTCAACTTGAATAAAAAGGTTAAAAGACAATTGTTTTTCTTTATCAATAAATGTGTGCTAAGTCAAATACTTCACAACTCACAAGAGAAATTGGAAGACTCATGGTTGGATGAAGAGTTTGAAGAAGTTGATGAATAAAATTGTATAAGGAAAAAAAAATAATACTCTTGAAACAATGATACTGTTGAGATGAATGGAAGGTAACTAAAACATACACACAGTGAAGGATGTGTTACTAATATCAGTGTGTCTGATGTGAATGATATTAAAACAAAGGTATAAGAAAAGGAAACTATGAGACATTCAAAACAAATCCATAGAAGTTTAATGAAAGCAGTGATATAGTGTGATGACAGTGACATCTAAGACATGGCAGTAAGTGATAATAGAGAATAAAAATTACAAATATTTCAATATGTGTGATTTTTGAATCTTTAATATCAAACTTTTCCTTAAACTAGCAATTCAAGAATAATAGGTGAGTCCATCAATTAGTAAGACAACATGTTGATAGAGAGGTGAAATATTGATTAAATTACAGGTACTTTGAGAAGGATAAATTGATAATTTAGGATCATTATCAGGTTTTTTGACATCCAAATTTAAGTGTGTTCATATTCTTTATATATTCACTAAGTTATAGCTCATTCTAATCAAGGAAGTGGTTACTTTCTAGAAAGTTATGGCTTGCATATGGTCAAGTAGTTGCTTGGATTGAAGTTGTAGCTTCATGTGTTGAGTTCTAGATCAACAAATTTTTTTAACATTTGGCCTATAGTGATTTGGTTTAGTGGGTTTTCTCCTATTTTGAGTTTCCCACATAAAACTTCTTGTCTCTTGTGTGTGTGTGATTACCATTTTCTTTTGATGTGTATTGTTGTTTAAGTTAAAAATCTGATCGGTTTTGATTTAAAGTTGAATTCAACACTAATTCACCCCTCTCTCAGTATTCCAGTTTCTAACAAAAATACATTGAGATTTAAAAGAAGTGCATGAGGATCTCAAAAGGAACATTATCCTAAAATGAGGATGTGAGATAATGTGAAGGACAAGGATCAAGGTGATAAGGACATGTAGATAACTGGAAGAGAAAGGGTGTATAATATGGATGTGCATGGTCACTTTTGTCAGATCCAAGGGTTAAACACATCAACCATTAAATAAGATTCAATATTAGTTAAATTAATATAAAAACATTATAACAAATGCAATAAAATAAAATCACATAGACACAAATTTAACGTGGAAAAACCCCCAAGGGGTAAAATAGCATGAAAAAAGGTAATATTTCCATTAATGAGAAACTCATTCTAGTACATCTCCATTCCCCTCACTTATCTCATCTATGAATTCATCACATGAATTATAAATTCATTACATTTAAAATGACCCCACGGGTCAATATAAATAAATCAAATGGGTGTGACTTCTCATGAAGTACCTCGTAACTATTAATTAATTTTTAAATAATAAATTAACATAATAAACACAAATTTTATATTAAATAAATTAAAATATTATATATTATAATTTATTTAATTATAAACTATAGTTTGTTTATAAGAACACTTAATATTAAGTGGGGAACATATGCCAACATAACTTGTTTATACAATAGGATTTATAAACTAATAAACCATAGTGAAGGTTTAGGCTAGAATATCACATTTGAAAATTTTATACACCTTCATCATGCTCAACTTACCTTTTGGTACAAAAGGATTTGGAATCCATAAAATAGTATTGAATTAAATATGATAAGCATGATTTGTGGGACTATATCTCATAGTTTCTCATGGAAAATATCTACTAGCATCTCTAGGAGCCTTTTATAACATAAGAACCTCCTTTAAAAATGATGCAAAACAATGGATTGTACATCATAAACTTAGACTGGAAAGTTTAAAAATATCATAAAATGATTTTTGCAATGCTTTACAATGGAGAAAAAGTATAGAGGAGAAGGAGATATAACACAACCAACAATTAGGAGGTGAAATTTCCATGTATAGTCCCCCTTAATGGAAACTCTAAAAGGCCAAGCATTACACGAAACTTGCAGAATTTTACAACACACAATGTCTTCGTAAACATATCTGCAACTTAATCTTCATCCTTCTAGTAATGGAGATCTATATCACCACACAGAACCTTCTCTTAGAGAAAACTCATATGAATCTTTGTATGCTTCATTCTCTAATGCTGAATTGGAGTCTTAGCAAGAGCAATGCAATTCTTGCTATCACATGGAAGAGGAGTTCTTCCTTTATCATCCAAGTATATCTCTTCCAATATCCACTTTAGCCACATGGCTTCTTTTTTCTTCTTCCATTACACTTATATATTCTTCCTTAGTAGAAGATATGGAAACTGTTGGATGTTTTTTATTGCTCCAAGTAATGAAACCTATACCAAAAATGTGAACACATATCCAATTGTATATTTTATATCTAACACACCATCAACATGGTTAGAGTCACAATATCCATATAGATATCATAATAAACATAATATAAATCATTATTTATTTGACTTTTAACCATATATAAAACTTACATTTATAGGTTAAACACAAGTTGTATAACAACTTATATAACAATATGCTTAATAACTAACCATGTTATATTACCAATATGTTGAACATATTTAAAATATTAATCTTATAAAATATATTAGATGCAATCAATATTGGACGTCTCTAATAAAGACAAAAAGGTGTTCCCAAGCGTCATTTGATATGCATATATAGCTTTTTGTAGTAATCACATACTAATATAATAAACTAGATCTTGATTTTAAATCAATTAATTAGGCATTAACAAGACTTATCTTTGATAATAGGTTAAAGTTACTTATAATAAGTAAGTAATTTACATAACAAAAAAATACTTGAAAATACTCAAATCGATAATGATCTTTCCATCTTTATCAAGGAGATTAATTACAACTTCAGGTTTGTGAAAAATGCTTAGTAGTATTAAGCGGGCCACATATGTTAAGTACTAACAAAATTTATTAATCAAAGCGTATATAATGATATTTGATCAAAGAAAGTAAATAATATAAAGGTATAAATTTATTTAACAAGGGAGGCACGTGTCATAGATCCAAGAAAAAAGGAGGGACACGTGGCATAATTTTGTAGACTTTTCAACCAAATGTATTTTTGGACCTCAAGCTCGTGGTTTCAAATAAAAGGTAGACATGAGGGAAAGAAGGAAATAATTAGAAAGACAGATATAGGAATACCTAGACTAAATAAAAAGTTGTCACATGACGAATTGTTGTTTGTTACAAGATGCAAAAATTTAAATAGCCATAACATTCTATCCATAGCTCCAAATTAGGAAACATTTGTCTCGTTGGAAAGTTCTCTTTGATCCCTTTAATGCAGTATCATCATATTCCATAATTTATGGAATTTTGTGTAGTAAAAAGAGGAAAAATAGTTTAGGTATAAAAACATAGTTTGAGACTCCCAAGCACCACATTACATTTAGCTTTGGTTGAAAACCTTTTGAACCTTCTCTGATACCATGTTTTATCTGAGTGGTTAAGAACATTAAACATTAAATAAGATTTAATATTAATTAAATTAATATAAAAAAATTATACGAAATGCAATAAAATAAAATAATAAAGACACATAGATTTAACGTGGAAAAACCCTCAAGGGAGAAAAAACATAAACAAAGGAAAGAGTTCCCATAAAGCTACTGCTCACTAAGACACTGAAGAACCTAACGAAGGTGCCCCTCATGCTCCTCATGCGTATGGGAGTAAATCAAAATGTCATCAAGGAAGATGAGCATGAAGTGATCTAAGAATGTTCTGAACACTCCATTCATCAAGCTCATGAACACTATGGGGGGCATTTGTCAAACCAAAAGGCACCACTATGAACTCGTAGTGGCCAGATCTCATACGAAAGATGGTCTTATGAATTTCTAACTCTGTAATCCTCAGCTGATGATAACCTGATTTAAGTTCTATCTTGGAGAAAAATGTGGCCCCCTAAATCTGATCAAACAAATCATCAATGTGCAGAAGGGGGTAAGGATTCTTGATTGTTACTTTGTTCAATCGGTGGTAATCAATACACAACCATAGAGATCCATCCTTCTTCTTTACAAAAATCACCACTGTAACCCAAAGGGATACACTAGGATGGATTAGGCCTTTCTCTAAAAGTCCCTCAAGCTGTAACTTGAGCTCACAGAGCTTAGGGGTAGTCATCCTAAAATGTGCTCGTGAGATAGGATCTACTCCCGAAACAAGATCTATGTGAAAATATATCTCATGTGGGGGTGTTAACCCCAATAGCTCCCCTGGAAAGACATCCAAAAACTCCCTCAATATGGGATGGTCATCAAGCAATGGTCCACTTGACTCATCCTCAGATCAGTGACTAATTATGACAGCATACATATGGAAACCCCATCGCACACACCGCTTAGATTCATAGCAGAGATGGTGCAAATGGAAACGGGCCCCCTAACCCCTGCTATCACTAAATCAACTCCTAGATCATCTGCACATGATATAATATTATGGTAACAATCCACCCTGGCTCTATGTGCAGACAACTATTCCATGCCCAAGATGACTCCATATGAAACCAACGGAAGGATAAGAAGATCCAAGGTAGTGGTGAAGGGTCCCAAATCCACTACATACTCCTTAACCAAAGAGTCTAATGAGACCTTGGTTCCTTAAGCCATCTCGATGTCCTAACTAAGACCCTGCCTAACTGCCACCAGCCTATATCGTTCTACTAAAGATGGTGCAATAAAAGAATCAGAAGAACTTGAATCAAATATAATGGAGGTAGGAACACCACCAATGCTACCTGTCATCTCAATTATAGTACTTTTCTTCTCATCCTGGTAGTTCTCAACCGTTGCATAGATTTGATGACCGTACCCTACGTCACCAACAATAGGCTCTGAGATCTGCGTCTTACCCTTATTACTATGGTTATGTGGGCACTCTCTCAAAAAAAATCCCGCAACACTACAAACATAAAACTGCCTGGTCCTCTCCCATTAGTAACAGTTCCAACCGGTACTCTAGAGGTCTGTGCTATGGGTCCCAATGATCCAGCTATGGAATGATGAGGTCTCTGCCGATGAGCTCCTGTTGATTGAGCTCTAGTGCACTATGTGTCCTAATGGGACCCCTAGGTGGAGTCCCAATAATCTACCTCCTCCGTGCATCGAATCTCTGTGGAGGCCTGTATGGTGGGTGGGTCATTGCTGATGGTGTTGTAGCCTTAAAGATGACTGTGTTGAACCCTTCCCACCACGAGGAGGAAGAGCTGATCCCCTTGACCTACTATCCTACATCTACTGGATGCGGCTTCATACCTTATTTCTATCCTATTGTGTTTTCCCCCGAGTTTCCTCTATTATATATGCCTTCTCAATGGCCTCAACTAATGTATGCAAACAATGGATATGCACTGCAACACCTAAATCTACATTCAGGCCCCAGATAAATCTGTGTATCTATAACTTATCATCCTACATGTAGTCAACATACTAGAGTAGATATAGAAATCAACTCTCATACTCAGCTAATGTCAAATATGCCTATCAGAAGTCGTGAAACTCATCTATTGTATGTTGTATGAACTTTCGTGATAAGTACCTACACCTGAACCACTCTTCAAAAAGCTCCCAGTTAATCATCTCTAAATCAACATGGAGCTTCTGCTCCTCGGTCCTCCACCAGAAACCGACTCCATCCCTCAGAATATGGATTGTAACATGAGCTTTTTTGTTTCTAGAACAAGGACAGAGCTTGAAGCACCCACTCAAGCTCACCAACCATGCCTTTTCTGAAATCCACATGTGTCACTAGAATAATGAGATGGTTGTAGCTTTAGGATCTCCCTGATATGGTCTGCAATTGTAGTCTAGTGACCCCTAGGCCTCTCTACATGCTCATCTCTAATCCTGGGGCTCTGACATCTATCCCTGTGTCTAGAAATTTTGTCTCCTTGTCCCCTATGTGGTGACTCTTCTCTTCTTGACTCCATGTGGGTGTTCTTTCCTCTATGCTCCTCGTTGTGTCGAGGAGATGCATGAGTCTCAATGAATGACTCCCTATAATGTCTCATTGACCATCCTCCTATGGACCCTCCATGTAAACTATAATTAACATCTTGAAGCGTATGTAAAATCTAAGGTAGGATAGTTACTACAATATGATCTAGAGGTGGAAAGTCTAGGTCTATATGAAAGGACCCCTCATCTTGTTTGAGCCTCTTGCACAGACCAAGGTGAGAGTTAGTTCATTATTCTAGGTTTTATTCAGTTTTCCATGTTTACTAAAATATGTAATTTTCAAACAAAGTTGTTTTCTAGATTTAAAAGTGTGCTAGGTTTAATATTGCACTAGGTTTAGTGTTCATGTCTCAAGTTTTCTAGTGTGCCCAAGGGTCCAAGCTTTGAACCCATGGATTTGATAAAAATTGTAATGCCCACTAAAAAAATGACCACTCGAGACCTAAGAACAACCTAGGTTTAGATATAAAAATTATGGAATAATTGTTTTTTAAAAGTGTGACCACCACCAGGCTTCAAGTAGTAGTTGTCACAGCAAAGATTCAAAGTCAATTATAATTTAATAAATGAAATTTTCCCATTGTAACAACATTAGATCCACATTACAAAATTAATGAGTATAATTAATCCAAATATAGTTAAATTTCTCTTAGGTGTTAATTTAATAAATAATTAAATTAACACTATAGTTAAATATTCCTTAATTAATTTTAGAGGGTCAAAGGGGCCAAAACAATTAAATGCCCAAGGTTTTTAATTTCACTAGGTCTAAACAATAACCAAGGTTCTTATTTACATGGGATAGAAAACATTCTCTTATTCCATAACATGACCCCTTAAAAAAGTCAACCCATGCTTTAGAGTTAAACATTTAAGTTAAAAAGGGGTAATTTCCCACTTACCCACTCTCAGACTCATCCTTACACTTCAACCTTATTTTTCACATATTTAACACACTTAAGATTTCTAGAAAATATTTCCATTAGATAGGAAATTTCTTCCCCTTTCCAATGAGATAAAAATTCCTCCTAACTCCTAATATTTCTCAAGTTATGGGATGAAAGGCCTTTGGAGGAAAAGTTTCCCAAATGTGGGCCTACGGGCTTGGGGAAGAAATTTTTCCCAGAGGTGAACCTGTGGGCCTGGGAAGAAATTTTCCCAAAGGTGGACCTACCGGCCTAGGGAAGAAACTTTTCCCAAGCCGTCTGGGACACGTGGCACGTTGTTAAGCCCACACGAGAAGGCGGGTCGTCAGACATAATTTAGATTTTGACTTTTTTTGTTTGAAAGGGAAAAAAGGTTCAAAAACCCCCGTGGTCCACAAATGCCCAGGGATGCCACTTGTCATGCCCAAAGTTTCCAGCCGGAAAGCAGACCATCAAGGAAAACGTAGAAATGTTGGTTTTTTGCGTTAAAAGCGCACAAAGGTTAAAAACAACCCACACCTCCACCGATGCATGAAGAAGCCACGTGTCAGACTCACAATGACAGGTAGGGAAGCGGACTAGCAGGGAAACATAAGATTTTTTTCCCTTTTTTTAAAAGGTAAAGTTTGAAAGTGTGGGCCTGTGAACCCGCAGAGGCATTTTCCCAAAAGTGAATTGGCAGGGCTATAGGGCCACGAGAGAATTTGTGAATTTTTGCCTTTTTTTTTTCAAAAATTTCCCTAAGTAAATTTTTGGACCCGCGGTTCTGATTTACAACAATTTACCTCCTCTTTTTTTCAAACTAAACAAAGTAAAAACTTCATAAGGCCATAACTTTCATTGGAAGCTAGGATTTGGGCAAATGAGTACTTTTTGGAAAGGGATCGAACTCGTCTTTTCATAGGAAGTACAAAATCTTATTTTCAACAAACTTAGATGTGTGAAATTTAAAAAAACCTCTTTCCTGCCATGAAAATGTGAACTAAACTTTTTCAACTGTCAAAATTGGTTTAATTTACTATTCTTTCTTCTTCAACACACCGAACAAAATGTGGAGAAACGTACTTGAATGGATTGCAAGGATTAATTGATTAATGGTTGAGAATACTATAAAAATTTCTTTTCTTTTCTATGAAACTGCATTATTATGCCACTTTCCCAATTGTTGGAGTTCTGAATAAATTACTAGGGAAATGCAAATGTTTCATGGTATGCTTTGTCCATCCTTAGTTCATTTTAAAGTTTCATTTTGACTTTCATTGTTGTAGGGTACTCTGTATGTTTTTTTTTCTAATATTGGTTTACAGGTTTGAAACAATCTAACAGAGATCTATGTATTTCAAACTAGAAATTTATCTATTTCATTTGCCATACTTTAAACATTTAAGATCATTCCATTCCAACTTTAAAATGTTTAACTTTCCTTTAATTAATGCGTGGAGAGCAAGAATGTAGTTCTATTTTCAAAATGTGCCTTTCAAGTAATACAGAGGAAGGTAATACTTCCTAACACAAACTTTTCTAGCCTTCAAACAGAGAGTTGCAAAATATTTCAAGCAACAGATTTCGAGCAGGAGGAACTCCATTTTGTATAAAGTAAATCAACTTCTATTAAATGAGATAATTTCCTTTACAACTTATTTTCTGTTCACCAAAATATAACTTACAAAATAAATCTTTCTCATCCCTTTTTCACATACAAATACAACTTTCATATCCAAAAATAGAGAAACTTTCCACTACAAATATTATTACAATGCCAACCACTTAAAGTGGGAAATTTCATAATAAGGGACCCAAGGAGAACTACAAAATTTGTCTTCAAACAAGATGCACATACAACAACAAGAGAGATATTCCATGTTTCAAATTGGTCACAATAAAACAAGGGGAGAGGAAATGCTCTCCACCCAAAAAAATTCCAATAAAGAGGAGAAGTCATCCTTCTGATTGGCCCCTAAGCCCAAACCACAATACAATAGGAAATGGATTCAACTCATGGAAACAAGACAAACTTCCACCACACAAAACAAAATTCACAATCATATCACAATCCAAAATAAAGTACAGTTACACTCACAAGAAGGACATTAACAAAATATATGGGGGAAGCTGCTTATACCTCTGAATGGGGAATGGGTGACCACCTTAAAAACCCACCATTATATTCATTTCAAACCACTACATACTCTTATGCCTCCCCAAGTACCTCTTATGCCTCCCCCAAAAGTAAGAAATGTAAGCTATTTCTTGTCCAAGGTGGAACACCCAACCCAAACTCCCTCCACAAATAACTCTTATGCCTCCCCACAAAATATCCCCATAGTCTTCTCCTACACCAAACCTATGCAATCTACCAAACCAACCAACAAGCATACCAAACATTCCAAACATTCACATAAGCATAATACAGAAAGAAAACCTTTTTACAAGAGTCAAGCTCCTACCTCTCCATGATAGAGCTTGATCCATAAGTTCAACAACAAGGTTCTTCAAATCCAAACAATCCCAAAGCACCAACAAATCCACAAGCATTCTTAATCCTCTAATTCTATCCATTGTAAGAGAACACAAACAACATGAAGTAACCCCAAAACATCAAAAGAATTCATATAAATAGAAAAGCTAGAGAGAGGAGGATAAGGTGGCTCCATGTAGGATGCCACAACTCTCATCCTCAACTCCACCTCACAAGTCAACTTCAAACTCCAAAGCACAATTAATAAGGTGGGTGAAAAAAATGACCTTTTACTTACACACACAATCCAAGTCCACACCCCAAACACCAAAAAAATTTCATGCAAGAAGGTGTAATAAAAACCTACAATTTGTCTTCTCAAAATACATAAAAAAATTAATTTTGACCCTACAACCCATAGGTAGGGTTGGTGTAACAATTTAATAGGTGTGGGGCAAGTTTAACTTGTCCCACAAGTCTCCAAAATAAGCCCCTAAGGACAGATCCGAATTTCAAAAGGAAGGTGGAGTGTTTCAAACTCCAAGTTACTTACACGTCTCTTACAACACTTAAACCAAGAGCCATCAACTCTAATAAATAAATTATTTTGCCCCATTATAATCAATTAGCAACATGATTACTCACAAAAATTGACACCAATTAAATAAATAAAAAGGGGAAATACATCACTAAAATCACATACCAAAATAAAACAAAATAAACTAAATAAAATAATACACCTAACCCCTTGGTCACATTTGAAGGTGATCCCCCCATGGGAACCCCTAACAATAATTCAAATACACACACATAACAAATGCACATTTCCATTGTGACCCTTGTTGAATTCATCTAGAATTCCAATGTGGTTGGTCTCCAATCCTCCGATGTTTGTTGTGACATGTTTACCTGTAAAACAAAATTATCTCCTTCGGCCTCGTGGCTGCATCAGAACATTCAAATTAAATAGAAAATATAACTTCCAAAATCATCTATATATGAATCACAACACCATCTAGGCAAGTAACAATATCACTTACAATTTTATTAATAACCATATGATCACAAGATTAGTTCAATTTTCTAGGTTTACTCAATATGAAAAAATATCACATGTACAAAAATACATATATATATAACCATGCCAAGTAGTGTATCAACCTAAATATAAAATGTCTCTGATAATCCACATGAATTATATATTAATCAAAATCAACCACAGTCTCATATCTCTAATATCTAACATCATACCAACTCAAAAGCTACAGTAATGTCCATAAATATAGTCAACAATGTCATAATCAATATCAAAAGGTGTCGAAGGGAAGTGGGCACTACATCCCGCTCCCCTTAGACTTGACTTCTTCCAAGAAGTCACTGGAACAGGTGTGGAAATTGAACTCATAACAAAGTAGCATACTCCCATGTAGCCGTCGTCTCATTATATCTATCCCACTATACTCAACCTGGTAAATCTCTCTACCTTGAGGGCCTAGGGTCCTATGCTCTATAATGCAAATGGGCTCCACAAATCACCTACCCCTAATCCTACACCTGTAATGAGGTCCAATCTAGCACATGAAAAGGATCTGTAACATATCTCCCAAGTACTGAAACATGAAACAGATCATGGATGCGAGAAAAGCTAGGGGGCAACACTAGATAGTAGGCCAAAGGACCGATACGCTTCAAAATCTCAAATGGGCCTACAAATCTAGGAGCTAACTTAGAACATTTTCCATAATGGATAGGGCTCTTATGTGGCCTTACATGAAGGAAAACCTTCATGCCCACATCAAAACTACGGTCGGTCCTATGTTGATATGCATACTTCTTCTGTCTGTCCTATGCCTCCTGTAGTCTCTATCTGATCATAACCACTTGCTGCTCCATGTCCTAAACTCAATCTAGCACAAGAGAAACCTTGTCCTCTAACCTATCCCAACTAAGAGGTTTTGTGCACTCTCTACCATACTATGCCTGGAAAGGATCCATCCCTATCGAACTCTAGAAACTATTATTGTAGGTAAACTCCACCAAGTACAAATACTCCTCCCATCTTGACTGGTGATCCATAACATACATCCTAAGTATGTCCTCTAAGATCTGATTCACCCGCTCGGTCTGTCCATCTGTCTCAGGGTGATACATCGTGCTGATATTATTTTTCATCCGATGACATGTTATATGGTAGTCCAAAAGTGGAAGTATACATAGAATCATGGTCACAAATAATCTTCCACGAGAATCTCATGCAATCTGAAAATCTCATCTAGATATACCCATCCCATTGCACTAGCTATATAGGTGGTCTTCACTAAAGAAAAATGAGCCACTTTTTCAATTTATCCACCATGACTATGATGGCGTCGTGGTGGTACCTCAACATTGGTAGCCGAAAAATGAAGTCCATATAAATGGTGTCCCATTTCCATTCCGGTATAGCATGAGGAAAGAGAAGGCTAGATGGATGCTGATGTTTGGCCTTCACATTCTAACACTCCAAAAACATGACACAAACTGGGCCACATCTCTACGAAGTCCCCTCCAATGATACAATTGCCTCAAAGTGGCATGCATCTTCTTCACCCCGGAATGGGCTGAATAGGGTGCACGATGTGCCTCTGTCAATATGTCCTTCCTCAAGCCTCCATCTCTGGGAACATAAATCTAGCCTTTGTGCTAGAGAAGGACATATACCTCCAATGAAAAACCTTCAAGCTTCCCGTAAAGGGGTCTCTGAGACTCGATCTCTACTCTAGCTGCAATGTAGAATCTGTTGTGAGGAAGCTACTATAGAATTTTGCTCCATAAATCTATGCTCTCATGCAGTGGCCATAACCAAATTTCTTCACCTGGTAAGAGCATTTACAACCACATTACCCTTCCCCTTCACATACTCTATCTCCATATCGTACTCATAAAGCAACTCCATCCAATGTCACTGACGAGCGTTGAGATTGGGTTGCATGAAGAGGTGATGAAGAATAAAGTGATCAATCTTGAGTGTGAATCTCCAACTGAGAAGGAAGTGTCTCCATCAAACCAAGTTGTGTACAACTGTCGTTGAGTTTGTGAGACTCAAAACAAACTATTTTTCCCTCTTGCATCAACACACCTATAACTCCTGCCAAAGAAGCATCCGTCCATACAAAAAACTCACCTTACGGATTTGGGACTGCAAGAACAGGTGTTGTAGTGAGGAATTCCTTCAGTTTCCTAAAGGCCTGCTCATATCTGTCTAACCAAAACAACTTCTTCCCTTTTTGCTTAAGGGAAGTAATGGGGTGTGTAACCCGAGAGAAGTCCTAAACAAATCTCATGCAATATCCTGTGAAACCCATGAAGCTACACACCTCTGTGACACTAGTGGGTGCTGGCCAATCCATAATAGCTCGAATCTTGGAAGGATAGACTGTGATACCTTCCCTAGAAATGATGTTCCCTAAATATTGCACCTCTATCTGAAAGAACACACACTTCTCCAGGTTCCCGTAAATTTGCTACTCATGAAGACACTGAAGAACCTGGCAAAGGTGCCCCTCATGCTCCTCACATGTACGAGAGTAAATCAAAATGTCATCAAGGAAGATGAGCATGAAGTGATCTAAGAATGTTCTGAACACTCCATTCATTAAGCTCATGAACACCACGAGGGCATTCATCAAACCAAAAGGCACCACAATGAACTCGTAGTGGCCATATCTCGTACGGAAGGTGGTCTTATGAATGTCTTCCTCTGTCATCCTCAACTGATGATAACTTGACTTAAGGTCTATCTTGGATAAAATTATGGCCCCCTTCATCTAATCAAACAAATAATCAATGCGTGGAAGGGGGTAACAATTCTTGATCATTACTTTGTTCAGTTGGCAGTAATCAATGCACAACCGCAGAGATTTTTCCTTCTTCTTTAGAAAAATCACTGGTGTACCCCAAGGGGATACACTAGTATGCTTTAGGCATTTCTCCAAAATTCCCTCAAGCTGCAACTTGAACTTGCAGAGCTCAGGGGTAGTCATCTAATAAGGTGCTCGTGAGATAGGCTCTACTCCCAGAATTAGATCTATGTGAAAATCTATCTCACGTGGGGGTGCTAACCCCGGTAGCTCCCTTAGAAAGACATCCAAAAATCACTCAAGATGGGATGGTCATCAAGTGAGGATCCACTCGACTCATCCTCAGATCGGTCACTAACTATGACAACATACATCTAGCAACCCCATTGCACACACCGCTTAAGCTGTATAGCAGAGATGGTGTAAATGGAAACAGTCCCCTAACCCCTGCTATCACTGACTCAACTCCTAGATCATCTGCACATGATAAAATATTATGGTAACAATCCACCATGGCTCTATGTGCAGACAACTAGTCCATGCCCAAGATGACTCCATACGAACCCAACGAAGGATAGGAAGATCCAAGGTAGTGGTGAAGGGTCCCAAATCCAATACATACTCCTTAACCAAAAAGTCTAATGAGACCTTAGTTCTTTAAGCCATCTCGACCACTAATTAAGACCCTTCCTAACTACCAAAAGCCTATATCATTCTACTAAATATGGTGCAATAACAGAATCAGAAGAACCAAAATCAAATAGAATGGAGGTAGGAACACCACCCATGCTACCTGTCGTCTCAATTACAATACTTTGGTGCTCAGCCTGGTGGTTCTCAGCCACTGCATAGATCTAATGACCATGCCCCATCACCAAAATTAGGCTCTGAGATTTACAATTTACTCTTGTTACTAGGGTTATATGGCACTCTCTCCAAAAATTTCTTGCAACACCACAACCATAACAAGTTCATGATCCTCTCCCATGAGTAGAAGGTTCAGCCAGTATTTTAGAGCTCTATGTTGTGGATCTCGATGATCTAGCTATAGATTGTTGAGGTCTCTATTAACAAGTTCTTGCTGACTAAGCTCTTGGTGCACTTTGTTTCCTAATTGGACCCCTAGGAGGAGGCCCCATACTCCTCCCCCTTTGTGCATCAAATCTCTGCGGAGGCTGTATGGTGGGCAAGTCTGCTGCTGATGCTACTGCTGCCTAAAAGACGACTGTGCTGAAACCTGCCCACCACGAGGAAGAGGATTTGAACCCCTCGACCTGATGTCCTACATCTTCTTGACGTGGTTCCGCACCCTATCTTTTTCCTGATTTATTTTCCCCTAAGTCTCCTCTGATATATAGGACTTCTTGATGGCCTCAGCAATGTCTGTAGACAATGGATACAAACTGCACCACCCAAATCTATATTTAGGGCCCGGATAAATCTATAGATCCATACCTTCTCATCCTACATGTAGTTGACATACTGGAGTAGATCCAAAATCAACTCTCATACTCATCTATTGTCAAAGATGCCTGTTAGAGGTCGTGAAACTTGTCTATCCTCTGTTGTATGAACCTTCATGATAAGTACCTAATCCTGAAACACTCCTCAAAGATCTCCCAGGTAATCATCTCTAAATCAACGTGGAGCTTCTTCTCCTCAGTGCTCCACTAGACACCGGCTCCATCCCTCAAAATATGGATCGCAACACAAGATTTCATGTTTCTAGAACAAGGAAAAGCTTCAAGCACTCGATCAAGCTCACCAACAAGGCCTCTACCTAAAATCCACCTTTGTCACCAGAATAATGAGATGTTTATTGCTTTAGGATCTCTTTGATATGATCTGTAGTTGTAGTCTAGTGACCCCTAGGCCTCTCTGCATGCTAATGTCTAAGCCTAGGGCTCTGAGTTCTATCCTTGTGTCTAGAAATCTAGTCTCCCTATCCCCTCTGCGGTGACTCTGCTCTACCTAACTCCATGCGGGAGTTCTATCCTCTACGCTCCTCACTATGTCAAGGAGATGCATGAGCCTCAATAGATGGCTCCCTATAATGTCTGGATGACCATCCTCCTATGGACCCTCCACGTAAAGTGGAATTAACATTATAAAGCGTCTATAACATATGAGGTAGGATGGTTGTTACAGTATGATCTAGAGGTGACAAGTCTAGGTCTATTTGAAAGGACCCCTCATCTTGTCTGGACCTCCTGCATAGACAAAGGTGAGTTATTCTAAGTTTTCTTCTATTTTCCATGTTTACTAAAATATGTAATTTTCAAACAAAGTTGTTTTCTAGATTTTAAAGTGTGTCAGGTTTAATATTGCATTAGGTTTAGTGTTCATGTCTCAAGTTTTCTAGTGTGCCCAAGGGTCCAAGCTTTGAACCCATGAATCTGATACCAAGTGTAACACCCGCTAAAAAAATGACCACTCAAGACCCAAGAACAACCTAGGTTTAGATAGAAAAATTATGGAATATTTTTTTAAAAGCATGACCACCACTAGGCTTCAAGTAGCAGTTGTCACAGCAAAGATTCAAATTCAATTATAATTTAATAAATGAAATGTTCCCGTTGTAATAATATTAGATCCACATTACAAAATTAATGAGTATAATTAATCCAAATATAGTTAAATTTCTCTTAGGTGTTACTTTAATAAATAATTAAATTAACATTATAGTTAACTATTCCTTACTTAATTTTACAAGGTCAAAGGGGCCAAAACAATTAAATGCCCAAGGTTTTTAATTTCACTAAATCTAAACAATAACTAAGGTTATTATTTACATGGGATAGAAAACATTCTCTTATTCCATAATGTGACCCCTTTAAAAAGTCAACCCATGCTTTAGAGTTAAACATTTAAGTTAAAAAGGGGTAATTTCCCACTTACCCAATCTCAAACTCATCCTTACACTTCAACCTAATTTTTCACATATTTAACACACTTAAATTTTCTAGAAAATATTTCCATTAGATAGGAAATTTCTTCCCCTTTCCAATGATATAAATAAGTCCTCCTAACTCCTCATATTTCTCAAGTTACAGGCCAGCAAGCCTTGGGAAGAAGATTTTACCAAATGTGGGCCTACGGGCCTAGGGAAGAAATATTTCCCAAAGGTGGACCTGTGGACCCGAGGAAGATAGTTTTCCCAAAGGTGGACCTGTGGGCTTGGGGAAGAAATTTTTCCCAAAGGTGGACCTGCGAGCCTGGGGAAGAAAATTTTCCCAAGCCGCAAGGGACACGTGGCACGTTTTTAAGCCCACACGGGAAGGTAGGTCATCAAAGGTAATTTGGATTTTAACTCTTTTTGTTTGAAAGGGAAAAAGGTTCAAAACCCCTATGCCTCCGCCGACTTGCAAGGCCGCCACGTGTCATGCCCAAAGTTTCTAGCGGGGAAGTTGACCATTGGGGAAAACTTAGAAATGTTCACTTTTTGTGTTAAAAATGCAAAGGTCAAAAACAACCCGCGCCTCCACTGACGCCTAAAGAAACCACATGTTAGACCCATAATTATAGGTGGGGAAGTGGACTGGTGGGGAGACTTAAGATTTTCCACCCTTTTTCTAAAAGCTAAAGTTTGAAAGTGTGGGCCCGCGAACCTACGGAGGCGTTTTCCCAAAAGTGAATTGGTAGGGCTGTAGGGCCATGAAGGAATTTATGACTTTTTGCCTTTTTTACAAAAAGTGCCATAAGGAAATTTTCGGGCCCGCGGTTCTGATTTACAACAATTTCTCACCTTTTTTTTTCAAACTAAGCAAAGTAAAAACTTTAGAAAGCCATAACTTTCGACTCGAAGCTCAAATTTAGGCAAATGAGTACTTTTTGGAAAGGGCTTGAACTCCTCTTTGAATTGGAAGCCCAAAATCCTCTTTTTAACAAACTTAGATGGGTGAAGTTTAAGAACACGTCTTTCCTTCCATGAAAATGTCAACTAAACTTTTTCAACTGCCGAATTGGTCTAATTTTCTATTCTTTCTTTTTCAACACACCAAAAAGGCATGGAGAAATGTACTTGAATGGATTGTAAGGATTAATTAATTAACGGTTGAGATTACAATATGAATTTCTTTTCTTTTCTGTGAAACTGCATTATTATGTCACTTTCTCGATTACTAGAGTTTCGAATAAATTACTAGGGCAATGCAAATGTTTCATGATATCCTTTGTCCATTCTTAGTTCAGTTTAAAGTTTCATTTTGACTTTCATTATTGTAGGGTACGATGTATGTTTTTGTTTTTGATATGGGTTTGCAGGTTTGAAACAATCTAACAGAGATCTACGTATTTCAAACTGGAAATTTATCTATTTCATTTGCTATACTTTAAACATTTAATCTCATTCCATTCTAACATTACAATTTTTAACTTTCCTTTAATTAATGCATGGAGAGCAAGAATGTAGTTCTATTTGCAAAACGTGCCTTTCAAGTAATACAAGAGGAAGGTAATACTTCCTAACACATACTTTTCCAGCCTTCAAATAGAAAGTTGCAAGAGTATTTCAAGCAACAAATTTCCAAGCAAGATAAACTCCATTTTGTATAAAGTAAATCAACTTCTATTAAACTAAGATAATTTCCTTTACAACTTCTTTTCTGTTCACCAAAAGACAACTTACACAATAAATCTTTCTCATCCCTTTTTCACATACAAATACAACTTTCATATCCAAAAACAGAGCAACTTTCCACTACAAATATTATTACAATTCCATCCACTTAAAGTGGGAAATTTCACAATAAGGGACCCAAGGAGAACTACAAAATTTTTCTTCACACAAGCTCCACATACGAAACAAGAGATATCCATCATGTTTAGAATTGGTCACAAAAAAAGGGGAGAGGCAACACTCTCCACCCAACCAAAATTCTAGTGAAGAGGAGAAGCCATCCTCCTCATTGGCCCCCAGAGCCCCAAAAACATTACAATAGGAAATGGATTCAACTCATGGCAACAAGACAAGCTCCCACCAAAAAAAAATAGATTTCACAATCATATCACAGTCCAAAATAAAGTGCAGTTATAGTCACAAGGATAGTAACAAAATATACGAGGCCTCATCACACAAAGGTAAAAGGAGAAAGATCTATGGGGGAAAATTCTTATACCTCCCAATGGGGATTGGGTGACCACCTTAAAAACCCGCCAAAATATTCATCTCAAACCCCTACATACTCTTATGCCTCCCCACAACTCTTATGCATCCCCACAAAAGATCCTCATATTCTTCTCCTACACCACACCTAGGAAATCTACCCAACCAACCAACAATCGTACCAAACATTCAACAACATTCACATAAGCACAATACATAACGAAAACCTTTTTGTAAGAGTCAATATCCTACCTCTCCATGATAGAGCTTGATCCACAACTTCAACAGTAAACTTCTTCAAATCCAAATAGTCCCAAAGCACCAAAAAATCCACAGGCATTCACAATCCTCTAATTCTTTCCAATTGCAAGGGCACATAACCAACATGAAGTAACCCAAAAACAATAAAAGAATTCAAATAAATAGAAAAGGGAGAGAGAGGAGGATGAGGTGGCTCCATGTAGGATGTCATATCACTCATCCTCAAGTCCACCTCACAAGTCAACTTCAAACTCCAAAGCACAATTAATAAGGTGGGTGAAAAAAATGACCTTTTACTTCAAAACACAATCCAAGTCCACACCCCAAGGACCAAAATTAATTTCATGCAAGAAGGTGCAATAAAAATCTATGACTTGTCTTCTCAAAATACATAATAAGTCATAATTTGATGTTCCAACCCATAGGTATGGTTGGAGTAACAATTTAAGAGGTGTGGGACAAGTTTAACATGTCCCATAAGCCTCCAAAATTAGCCCCTAAGGACAGATCCGAATTTCAAAAGGAAGGTGGAGTATTTCACACTCTAATTTACTTACACATCTCTTACAACACAAACCAAGAACCATCAAATCTAATAAATAAATTATTTTGACCCATTATAATTAATTAGCAGCATGATTGATCACCAAACTTGACACTAATTAAATTAAAAAAAAGGGAAATACATCACTAAAATCACATACCAAAATAAAACAAAAGAAACTAAATAAAATAATACACCTAACCTCTTGGTCCCATTCGAAGGTGAACCCCCCTCCATGGGAACCCCTAACAATAATTCAAAGACACACACATAACAAATCCACGTTTCCATGGTGACCCTTGTTGAATTCATATAGAATTCCAATGTGGTTGGTCTCCAATCCTCCAATGTTTATTGTGACATGTTTACCTGCAAAACAAAAATACCTTCTTCGGCCTCGTGGCCACATTAGAACATTCAAAATAAATACAAAATATAACTTCCAAAATCATTTATATATGAATCATAACACCATCTAGGCAAGTAACAATATCATTTACAATTTTATCAATAACCATATGATCACAAGATTAGTTAAATTTTCTAGGTTTACTCAATATGAAAAAATATCACATGTACAAAAAACATATATATAATCATGCCAAGAAGTGTATCAACCTCAATATAAAATGTTTGTAATAATCCACATGCATCATATATGAATCAAAATCAACCACAGTCCCTGAACTCTAATATCTAACATCACATCAACTCAAAAGCTACAACACTGTGCATAAATATAGTCAACGCAGTTTCATAATCAATATTAAAAGGTCTCGAAGGGAAGCGAGCACTATAAATTTTGACTAACCCTCATGTTTCTTTTTCACTACAACTACTTTTTACCACTTGATTTCATGGTTTTTCCATACAAACATTAAAGTGGCCTTAATAATTTATTGTTTTCAATTTTCAAATTTTGTTTTTCAATTTCCTTTTCCATAATTTTTTTATGAGTACAATTTTAACAACTAAAATTTAATATTTTCACATAAATTCACTATATGTTACATTATTTTAAATGTTCACATTCCAATTTACATTTTAAAAAAGGAAACAACATTAACTTTTTCATGTCCAATTCAGATGTAATGGTTTTCAAACATATAATTGACACATTAAATATTTATTATATTATATGTACAGAAATTACACGTGGCATTGAGTCTAACTTTTAGTTCTAAGTAGGGAATTTAAACCTAGCTCGACATGATATTTTTTGCATCATATTGCAAACATTAATGATAATTACATCATATGTATTAATCTAATGCTATTTGTGTTAATGATTTAAAATACCACCTATTTTGGCATGTCTCCCCTTTTTCTACACCAAATCTCATTATTTGCATCCAAATAATAAAATGATTCTACTTTTACATCATTTATAGAAAACTAGTGTTAGAAATACAAAATTTAGGAAAAATGTAACATTGTGTGGCCAATTCATAGTAATATAATAGTGAATTTCTCAATTATCCTTCTTTCTTAGGCAATAGTAGGTGATAGTGTGGAACAAGGACTGATGATCTCCTTATGAACCCTTTATAAAAGAAATATTATATTTTTCTTCAAATTTATTCTCTAAAGTTAATCTAATATGTATGCAAACGTCATTAGAAATATTTATTCCTATCAGTAACTTCTAATCTTGTTGTCTAGTACATTTTGAGGGATGCACATGTACTAATAATTATGTTGTGATTACATCATAATATTTTTCTAATATATGTTGTGCCTCTTGTGGAAGTTTTTCTTCATGTACCCTTTCCTCCCTAGGGCATAAAAGATAAAAAAACTTCTCCTTTAGTTTCTTTGTACATTTTTTACAAACATATTTCTACTAGAGATATTTGAAATTCCCTTTTATTTTTCTCTGGTTTTAAAATATGTTTATTCCCATCATATTTTACTTCATAATTATTCTCTCTTCCATGATGGATTTATTTTTCATATTTTTTCGAGTGTATTTTAAATACCAAATGAAAAACATCTATTGGCATTACAATGTATATTTTTTCTTGATAAGGCCCAAATTTGAAATAAATAAGACAAGATTAATTAACAAGAACACTAAGATCATTTTTCACAAGGTGAATTTTAATAGTGAATATTCACTACTTCATGAATGTTTACAATTTTGAAAATTATAATTTGGTGATTTGAGGAGTTGTACAGAGCAATATTTCACCTAAAATCACCTCACCCAGGTTTGGGTGATAATTAGAATGTGGTGTCCCTAATAGACCAATCATCAAAAACAAGGAAACTTTTATCTTATGTTAACCATCCACAAAAGGGGTCATGCAAATGCAAAAACATTTACACAAAATATAGGTACTATGTACTAACTAAATAATTTATCCTTCTTATTTATTTTCTAATTACAAGTTGCAATTATATACTTAATAATATAAATTTCAAAAACTTGTTTTCATGCAGAACCCACTCATAGTGATTTTCAACATCAAATAATTAATCACAATAACTTGTCATCACCTCATAATATTATTGATTATGAAATGCCTCCACTTAAGGAAAATCCTTATTATGTGCCTACATTGGACAAAAATTGCATTCATGATTATGATATGCAACAAGTAAAAGAAATTTATAGTCATCAAACACTAACTTCAGCTTGAAATTCAACTATTGATTCGTATAATTTAAGAAGAGAATAGATGACATTCCCAATGACAAGATCCACCAAAAACAAGATATTTTTACACATAGTGATCAAACACATATTTTAGGTTATAATAAAACACAAAAATATGTGTGAAGAAAAATAACTAGGTAGACCATTGGAAGGTTTATTAAGTTTTACTAAGAAGCTAAGTATTAATATATTGAACTGGTAAAGCCAGAAAAAGATAATGATACTCCAACAGAATGTAAATGTTTAATGTGTAGCAAAAAACCTAGAAAGCATCAAAAAATGAAAATCAAGATGGATATAATTCAGAATAATACATGTAAAATATATGTATTAGTTAAGCAAGAATATTTTCAAATAAAATGAACGTAAAGATGGAAAAATGCAAAAGAATTCATACATGTAAGATCTACAACAGAATATGAAAATGAACAAAAAAGAAAAAATCTTGTTGAGAAAGGAGGAATAATTACAACTCAATTAGGAAAATTTGTTCAGTTTAATCTACGTGCCAAAAATATATAGTTCTCAACTATTTACCACATTCTAAAAAAGGGTAGACCTATTTATGATTTTCTAGATTATTAAATTTTATTTCAACATAATGGATTCCCTAATATTCCACAATCACATTGGTTAGAAAGTAGTGCTTGGGAAATGGGAAAATGTCTAGAGATGATTGATAAGGAGGATTTGAAAGGAAAAAATGCATGATTTATTTCACTATCTATTGATGAGGTCACATCAAATGACAACACATCAATGGTATGCATTTATGTTTACACTTTTGAGAACCATCTATGGAAACCTCATTTATTATCAGTCTATAAAATGACAAAATTACAATACGTAGATTCTTTACAAATTGGTTATTTCAAGTTTTTGGGATATATATGAGATGGATGATTAGACTATCTCTTCTAAGTTGGTGTGTGTTAGTACAGATGGTGCATCAATAATACAAATCATAGAAATGGTATTTGCATTCACCTATAATCAATTGTTGCCTTATATATGATTCCAATCCATTGCATGGCGGATAGAATGAATCTTGGATACAAAATAGTTACCACATTTGAGAGTTTTGTAAAAGTTGAAGAACAAATCTTCGAATTGCATGCATATATTTCCAATAGTCTAAAAATATTTCTAGAGTTCCTGAAATTTAATTAGAGTGAATGATGGTAAAAATATTCTAAAATATGTTAATACAAGGTGGATTTCCATGTATGAACTTACACGTAGAGGTTTTCAATAATATCCATCATTGGCAGGTTTTATGTATAAATATTGTAGATAAGTTGACAAGAAAAAATATTTGTTGTATTGTTTAACATATTTGGAAATGTTACTAATATTAAGTGGTATTATGCCCATGTTGAAGGAAATTAAATGTTTGATTAAACATTCTCAAGATATGATTAGGTCAAGTTTATAAAAAACAACATGTAAATACCAAAATTGTAGTGACACGATATAAACAATATAATCATTCAAGAAGAGAATCAAAGTGATGAATCAAGCCTAGCTACGATGATGATCTTGACTTGGGTATCAAGATCAAAAAGGCTAATAATGATATGAAAACATCTCCGCACACTTTAGATGTTTAACAACTCAGCTGCGAACATGGATGAGTGTAAACAAACACAAAAGTGGTGAATACAATCAATTAACAACACAAGGGTAGTCACTCTTCTTCTAATCAACAAAGTGTCAAAATAAAGTGAAGGAAGTAGATCAATTGGGGGTGAAAAATGTTGGTCTCACTTCAGCAGAGTTTCCCTCGCCTTAGGGAGAGTCAAAAACTAAGAAAAATTAACACTTCACATGTTTCATGATGAATAATAGCTCTCAACTCAAATTGGTTTTGATATGGTCCAAGTTGGATCATGGTAAAAGATATCTTCCTAGGTAGTTCACTCAACTAGGTGTCACAAGTTATCTAAAAGCGAGCTTGATTTTCCAAGAAAAGTTGCACTGACTAATTCTTAGAGTATCTCAACTTTACTTTACCCCCTTCAAGAATAGTTTGAAATAAATGCACCCATCGTGTACTCTCACTGGGGTCACAATACAAATAATCTTGAAGCTAAATCTCACAAATGGTAATACTAGTCAAGTAGGTTGTGTGGAGCACTACCCATTTTTTCCATAAGGTTCCCTCTTGTGTGGACTATTTTGGGGTTCCTAGGACCACCCCCATTGTTGTATCTTAAGGCTTATGCCAAAGGGGTTATGTCCTAGTTTTAAGTAGATGGGGCATACCCTTATCCAAACCTATAAATACAGTGTGATGTTTGTCATGTTCTTTTATCTTATTTAATTTGATGTGGTTTGCTTGAACACCTTTTGTCAACCTACACAAAAACTGTATTAGTAATTTTTTTTCTTGACTTCTTACTTTGATAAGTGTTTTTGGTTCTATTCAATGGATTAGTAATTTTTCATACACATAAAAATAATAAACATCGTTTATTATTCTCAAGATCATCCTAGATGCAAGAGAAGAGCATACGTGATGCGAAATCCAATTAAGAAATCAATAAATGGAAAATACTTAATTTAAACACATAATACATACATCTTGACTCAATTTGGACATTCTAAACATTTTTCAAAGCAATGAAAGACATAAGAATAATTTCTTATTCCTAAGATCACCCCAAAAGAGTGAGGGAAGATCATACATGACCTTACTTTAATGATTAAGCATGCAAGGTTTATCCAATGTCTAATCTAACAAAAGTATGTAAACATACCCTGCAAAGTAAAAATTAATCAAATTAAACCTGCAATGATGTTAACATTCAATGACACAAACCTTTGCAAAAATGGAATTGACCTGTAAGCTCGGACTGAGATACCTACATGTGGGTTAGGGTATGTGGGCGTGGGTTAGGATGCTTACACCTCTCTGTGTAAACCTAGAAGATTTGCAATGCTCTTGTGCTACCTGAGAGATACCTGTGCTAGGATATGTGCGTGTGCACTAGGGTATAGATGTGTGTGTGTGTGTGGATAGAAAAAAGAAGGTACCAAAACTATGACAAGTGTGTGTGCATTGGCCGAGAGATATATGCACTAACATAGGGGCACATGCACCACAGATGTAGACACAAAGTGTGTGTGCTAACAGAAGGATGTATGTGCTAACAGAAGGGTGTATGCACCACCTTTAGGGGGCCTGCATTATCCTAGTAGGTTTCTGATAGTAGAAAAGGTACAATACTACAATAGTGTGTGTGCATGTTGGGATTAGTGCATATGCATGGTTTATTGTGCCTACATATGGTTTTGTGTACCTGCACCCCCTACAAAATATTTACCTAGCTATGACATTAAAATACAGCCTAATGACACAAACAAGTTCACAATGCTCCAAATTTTAACATGTTATCTCAAATTTGACACTAACCCATAAAAATTAAAGCTCTAAATAAGACTCAACACATATGAGCTTAACAAAATCATATAAATTTTAACATCATTTTACACATGTGCATATTATGGGTTAATTAAATATTGAAATAACAACAAAATTTGAGCTATAACTAAGGGACTAAGGATTTGTCCCACCAGGCGTGTCAAATGTGTACATGAATTTATTAGCAATATAAAAAGAATTAGAACTAACACCTAGTAGTCCTAAAACAAAGCTAAATAAAAATCAATGCACCATCATGCTCAGAGCTTAAACAAGACTAATCTACCAACATCCTTACATTATAACATGAATAAATATTCAAAATAATATGTTAATCCATTAATCTTGATCTCTAATGAATGTTAATCAAATGAAATAAACCTACTTAGACCCTTACCAATCAAATGTTTGATTGTATGTTTGAATCCCAAGGCTTTCAAGAATGGATTCTTGTCAATCCATGGCTACAAGACCATTTTACATATCTTCATAGGACTTCAAAACTTGGATCGATGAATGCAAGAGATGAAGATGTCTAGTTATTCCAATGAAGAATACTTTAGATGATGAAAATGGTTATAGCTTAGGCTCTATGCTCATTTAGTTGTAAGAAGAAAGGTAGGAGGAGGGATCCTTATATAGCCCAATGGATAAACGAATCTATACATCCCGCTACATGTGGGATAATAGAGAGGTTCGGTTAGTTCTTGATAAGGGAGGTTTAGAAAGGGTTGAGTCAACTTTAGGAGTGTTTAGTTTTTCATTTAGTGACTCATGGGATTAAGGGGGTTTATTAATTAACCAAGGTGATTAATTAATAGGTGTGTAAGGTTATAGATGCTTTTTAGAGGAATAATTAACATGATTTAGACTATGGAAGGAATTTAATCAACTAAATGATGATTTATTGATTTAGTGGAAAAGAAAGCTAATTGATTAATACTAATTAAATAGTTTAGATAGAAAGGGGGATTAATTAACGAAAGGTAGTTAATTGGTTTATTTTTGGATAGAAGGGTTAATTAACTAGCGTAATGTAGCTAATTAATGGTGATAGAAGAGAAAGAGAGCATTATTGACGACATGTCGTCAATTTGCGGGAAAGGTGATAATTAGCGCAATTTAAGTATTTAAATTGCTCAAGATAAATTACAGGTGTCTACAATACAGAAAAAGATCCCTTATCTCATTTCTCTCTTATTAAATAGTTCTTAATTTGGTTTCATGTTATGTATTGCTTGCATTATCTATATATCAAAAATTTGTGTTTTTACTCATTTGCCAAGAATCATCGAGATTTGCTTTAATCTGTATCTTGTCCACTATGTAGTAAATTCCATTTTATGCAAGCATGTATGTTCTTAATTTCTATTGACATTCATGAGTAGAATAAGGTTTGCATAATTCTTATTCAAAAGTGTCGTTCTATCTCTCCCTACTTGTTAACTTTTTAAGTATGGTGATATTGCACAACCAAGAAGTAACTTTGTGTCCTTAATTGATAAATTTGTAGAATTGTATGTCCCAAGTTAGTTAGTCTTGTTAAAAACTTACTTTGTTTCATTCCTTTATTTTCTCTTACCTAAGCTTGTTCTTTTCTCAATATTTTATCTTTATTTAAAATTATGGAAATACTCATTGCAACCAACATCCTCATTAGAACTTATTGGAATGTATATTTGTGCATATTATAGAATTTTAATTTTTGTTTGAATAAGGGAACCTCCCCTTTAAAGAGGAGGGACAAATTTCCCCTAAACTATTGATTGTTCCTAAAACAATAGATTTTCAGCCAATAGTTTTTTTGTGCCCACCATGGGGCACGTTTGTGCTTTTTTGAGTAGTGCCCACTGAGTATCATTCATCACATTTGAATTAAAATCATTCCAAAAAAATTTACTAAATTGGGTGAGAATAGATATACCATAAGTCTGAGAGCCTAAGGAATTTAAGATCCTTCCTTCCAATATCAACAACAATATTATTTTTTGGTTAACCCTAGGGTAAATAGGAAAATCCAAGAAATCTACGATGAAAATCCCAACTTAAAGAAAGTATGATCATCCTTAAGTAATTACAACTGAAACTTTCATTTTATAAGGAATCTCCCTTCCTTTATAATATGTTTATCAAAGAATGCTTGTACCATCTCCTTAGGGACATAATATTTGGCATCTAGCTTTACGCCAACCTCTTCATGATTTACCTAGAGGTAGTGAGAAGAACTTCCCAAAGTTCAAAGGAGATGGAAAGGTTGACCCTCATGACCATGTTGCAACCTTCTATGTTGTTTGTGGAGTACTTAGTGTTGCTTATGAAGATGTTTCAGTTAGGCTATTTGTTGAATATTTATAAGACAATGTTGAAGAGTTTTTAATCAATTTCCTTCCATTGTATCACTAACTAGAATATAGTGAAAACTAGGTTTGAATTTATATTCAAACTAGATGAATATGTTGATTCTTTTTTAGTATATCATTCCCAGATGAAGAAGGAACCCTATGAACCAATGAGATAA
This sequence comes from Taxus wallichiana var. yunnanensis, assembly GCA_018340775.1. NCBI lineage: Eukaryota > Viridiplantae > Streptophyta > Pinopsida > Cupressales > Taxaceae > Taxus > Taxus wallichiana. Next base: position 287,146,350 of record CM031238.1, read on the forward strand.
TTCATAGAAAATTTAAATAGAATGGTATATAAGATTCAAGATGTTTCTCAACTCACTGAAGAGAATATCAATTTTTTCTTCATAAATCCTTAACTTTAAAAGGTGAGTTTTACATTAAGAAGAGCAAGATACAAATTTTGGCTAATTACCAAGAGCTGGCCATAAGTGTTGAAGATGCTTTCTTCATGTATAGTAAGTTGAAGAAATAACCTTCCATAGCTAAGGCTTCTAGCCCAAGACCAACTAATTTTGATCAATTAGTTCATAAATTGGACAATGATTTGATTTGTGTTAAGATGAAGCTTTCTCATAATGCTCCCTATAAATATATTTCTAGGAAGATATTTCAACCAAATAATCATCTACCCACTGCTCAACCCAAGTTAGATATTGAAGCTTGTCCTTTAAATGCTCTAGTAACTGTAACTTGTGAAGTTCAAGAAGTAGAGGATGATGCTACCACAAAATAATTTTAAGAGGTTGAGGAAGAAATTCAGGAAACCAATGAAGTTGTTAAAGATTCCCATATTGGCTTTATTGCTTATGAATCCAAAGAAGATAGTAATGAAGAAATATCGGTAGATATGAATAGTGAATAATACGCAGTCATGAAAAAGACTCAAGTGAACAAAAATAAATATATTTTTCATCTAGAGTTGGAGAAAGATAAATAGGCTCCTACAGTCATCCTAGTGGTTGCAAAAAGAGGATCTCCTATTCCTACCACTACTAACAAGGTAAATACTCCTACACCTATAGCAATTGTTTCTAAAATAGTTACAACTCATAAAGTTAATAAGCCTAAGGCCCTTGTTGTGTCCAATCAAGAATATTCTTCTTCTTGGGAAACTATTGATATAATTGATCATATTAAGGAAACCACGATTCACAATTATGAAATTGAGTATTATTAAAATCATCGAGAAGCTTTTGCCTAATTCTCCAATTTTTTAATGCCAAACCAACTCAAGCTTCTTCCTCTTCCAAATGAATCCAACCCACTCCTAAAGATCACTCCCCAAAAAAAAATTAGACTCAACTCCCTCCACATCTAAGAATTTTGAACCTCTATCTAAATTTTTTGTAGTGAAGCACAAATTAAGAAACTATATGATTGATTCTGGTGTGTCTAATGATTTAATGCCTGAAAATGTATATCATGCATTGGGTCTCAATATTACTCTATATTTTGGTTCATGTTATTCCATGGAGACCAAAGAGGTTCCATTAGTAGGAAGAATCAAATATGCTAGAGTAGGTTTTTTAGTTTCTCCTAAAAAAGAGTTAAAACTACAATTCTTGTTACAGATATACCACCTTCTTAGGAAATTATTTTAAGAAGAATTTTTTTCTAAGATGTAGGAGGGGAAATTAAAATCAATTGGTCTCATGCATTGATCCCATTTAAGGAAGAAATGAATAAGTTACTTCCTAAAAGACAAAAATGAAATGTTAAAGCATTATAAGGATAAGTTATGGGACATGATTGAGTTCTTTGAGGAATTTTAAATTAATGTTACATAAGAGATAAGAATTCAAGAGAAGCTTCCCTGGAAGTAGCTAGTTCCTTGTTGATACCTCATCCCAACTTCAATCGGGATGAGTACACAATTGAAATGATTTTAAGACCCAATGTCCCAGAGAATATAAACAAATGATGATAAAAATATTATCTCATTTATTGAGTTAAGAGATAACTTTAATCAATTATATTCTAGGAAAGTTATAGGTAATCCCTTTCATTTACTATTGAATAATGTATTAAATCTCAAGATTATCATAAAGGATCTATCAAACTGAAAGTTAACAAAATAGATAAAGGTTTAGTCATTTTGGAAGATATTTTTGACAAACATGATCATTTTATAAAAATTAAATCATCTAAAAACATTGACCAATCATCAAAATTTTAAAAGGTAAATATGGGAAGTGATGAAGATCCTAAATTTGTTAATATTGGAAATTGTTGTTCTATGCAGAAGAAAAGAGGAATTTCGTGAAGCTTATAAAAAATTACATTGATGTGTTAGAATTTTGTTATGAAGATCTTAAAACTTTCAAACTAAGAGATATGTCACATTATATTCCAATTAAACCTAATATTCAACCTTTCAAGTGGAAGCAAATGCACTATAACCCAAAACTACAAGAACAATATACCAAGAAATTGTTGAAAGATAATATTATATTTCCTATTCATAATTTTGTTTGTGTGGAAAACATTGTTCAAGTAAGAAAGAAGAGAAGTGAGATAAGGATTTGTGTGTACTTTCGTAATTTGAACCAAGATTCCTTGAAGGACAATAATCCCCTTCCTATAATAGATCATATCTTGTAGGTAGTAACCAATTCATAAATGTTGGCAATGCTTGATGTATTTTAAGGCTACAACGAGATTAAGCTAAATGATCAGGATTAGTAGAAAATGATTTTTACAACACGATGAAGCACCTTTTCCAAAAATATAATTCCTTTTAGAATTATCAATGTCGAGGCTACATTCCAAAGTGCAATGGAATTAGCTTTTAGGGATCTTAAGAATAAATGTATAGTGGTTTATCTGGATGATCTCATAGTATTTTCCAAGCATAGGGAAGACCATTTATAATAGCTCAAACTTGATCTTCAAAGATACTAGGATCATAGTATATCCCTTAACTAAAAGAAGTCTATTTTCAGAATCACCGAAGGTAAATTACTTGTTCACATCATCTCAACCGATGGAATAAATATTTATCTAGAAAGGGTGCAAGTAATTAAGAATTTATCTCTTCCAACAACTAAGAAAGGAGTTCATTATTTATTCGGTAAGATTATTTCAGGTCAATGGTTCATTTCATACTTTGTTGAGATAACTTGACACATAGATAAAATGATGGAAATAATGAAATATTTCCATTATAATTCTGCAGGGAAGAAATATTTCAATGATATAAAGGAGGCAATATCAAAAAACCTATCCTTATTCGTCCATACTTTTATAATGATTTTATTATTTACTTCTATGCATCTGAGAATACCCTTTCTGTCATCTTAATTAAAAAAAAATAGAAGAAGTTGAAGCCCATGTTATTTTTATTAGCTATGTTCCTAAACCTCATGAAATGAAGTATTCCCAGCTTGAAAAACAAGAATTTGTTCTAGTCAATGATGTAAAGAAGTTTATGTTCTACATTCTCAATTCCCATTCCATCATATTTGTCTAAGATCCTGCTATCCATTCCATTGTAACATAATTAGATTTTTGTTCTAAAAGAGACAATTAGATTGCCAAGGTTTCAGATTATGATATTGACATTAATCCTACCAAACTTGTATGAGGACTAGGTTTATGTCAATTTGTAGTAGAAGGTGTGAATGAATATTCAAGTAATAATGGAACTATTGAAATACCAACTATTTTGTTTCATTTTTCTATAGATGAATGATAATCGAATATTACTCACTTGCTTACATATGGTGAGTGTCCTTCACATCTCAATACCTATGAGAAGGGAGAAATTAAAATTTGGTCAAAAATTATGTCTTGTGGGACAATTCAATTTTTAGAAAAGGGATTGATGGTCGGTTTCTAAGGTATTTAGATAAAGAATAACAAAAGAAGCTACTAAAATCATATCATAATCAAGATTTTGGTGTCAAGTTTTCTTCTCTTATAACTGCTTATAACATTTTTCATGGGGATTAATATTAGCAAAATCTAATCAAGGATCCAACAAAGTGCGTTTTCAAATGTGAAGCATGCCATAAATTTGTTGGAAGGCCCAAATTAGTAGCTTTACCTTTAAAACCCATTGTAGTTGAGGAACCTTTTTAGAAATGGGGGATTGACTTCATCGAGACTCTCAATCCAAACTTTAGCGCAGGAGACACCCATGTTTTGATAGAAATTAAATATTTTACAAAATAGGTATAAGTATTTCTAGTCCAAATGAATTCTGAAGTTATTAGTGATTTTATCAAGGACAACATCTTGGTTCATTTTAGAGGTCCTAACAAAGTTGTGACAGATAATGGTATGAACTTTTCATCTTATGAGCTCATTGATTTCTATTATGGGTATGGAATTTATCTTTCCCATTCTTCTAATTATTATCCATAGGGAAATGAATAGTAAGAATTAACCAATAAAAATTGATAACCATAGTAAGGAAACTAGTTGATGAATCAAACATAAATTGGCTTAAAATTTTATATGATGCCCTATGGGCTGATCTATAATAGCAAAAAGAGCCATCAGTATGTCCCTGTTTTAACTGATATTATGGATTAGATGTCGAGTTACCAATCAAAATTGAATTTCATACCTTAAATCTCACTGAAGCTGTTGAAAATGGTTAATCTAAAGATACATTTGAGAAAAGGATTGCGTTTACAAAAACTTGAAAAAGAAAGGATACAAGTGGTGGATCACATTTTAGCACATGAGTAGAAAGTTAAGTAGTTGTTTGATAACAAGACTAGGTGTCGTGACTTCCAAGTTAGAGATATCATTCTATTTTAGGCTAAAAGAAGGGAGCCTTGTGGAAGTCATGGTAATTTTGATTACCTCTGGCTCTTTCCTTTTAAAATTCTACTCTTTTGTGGATAAAATTAACATTACTTAGCCTATATGGATGGAACTCCCCTTCCATTTTGATCTAGCAGAAAATACCTCCAGTTGTTTAAGTGTTGAGTGAGTGTTGGTACCTTGTACATAATTTTGTTTTGGTTGTGGTTGTTTATCTATCCTTTATTCTTGTTCTCTTTTGTATATTCTTTGACTTTATGGCCCAATGGATTAAGCCCTACTCTTATAAGCCTCAAGATTATGGAGTTTTAAGATTTTTCTTATTTGTATATTTTTCAATCCAGCCAATCCCCATAAATATCCAATTGTTTTCTAAGACTAGGAAATGTTGAAAAACTCAAAAAAATTGAGTCATAGGTTTATTCTTTGCATTTTTGGCTACGTCTACTCTGTGTTGAGTCAATGTTCAAACAGAAAAAAATTGGTAGGTTAAATTATTGTGTGTTTGGAATTATTATTTAATTAGACAAATCATCTATTTGAGGAATAAGAGGAATTATTTTATTATTCCTCCCATTTCTCACCTCTCTGCCTTATCCGCCTCCATTAGGAAAATCATTTATTGAGGGTCTTACTGACACATGTGACACTTTTCCTTCAAGCTTCCCACTCTGTGGTTTTCCAAATTTTATGACCCCTCTAATCTACTCACATTTGTTTCCTCAGCTAGACATTTTGGGAATTTCTAGCTATCCGGGAATGAGTTCCTTTTGGTCATCAGTTCCCCGCATCTTTGAATCCTCTGATTTTCTTGCCCTAATCCATTAAAGCAGACATTTAGGACCTATGTGGAACCTCAAGACATATTCCCTTGGGCCTCCCATTCTCTGATTAGTTGATTCACCCACATTAAACCTATCACTTAGGTAACACTTGAGTTTTAGACCCTCGTGACTGTGTTCCCCCAAGCCACTTTGTAGAACCGATTCATCACTTAACTTAAAATTGTGAGGAAATAAAGGGAATTCACATTACAAAACCCTTTTTATTCAAATTTTCTTCACCACATTTACATTTTTTCTCTGCCCTTTCATTTTCCTTCCATCCCATGCCTAATAAAAACACTCTTTTCTTCATTTTTCCTTCATTCTTAGGCCAAATTCAAAAATTCAAATTGCATTGGAAACGCTGAGAGGTCACCTTTATCCTCATCTAACTAGTAAGTGATTTTATCACTTTTTCCCTAAAATTTTAAAATTTTCTCATCTTGATGCCCTTCCTTTCAAGTCTCTCATAAATCTCTTATAAAAATCCATTTTTTTTTTTTTAGTAAGTGTTTAATTTGGTCAAGATGAAGATTGAGTACATTGGGTATGAACCCATTTTGTCCCTAGAAACATAAATCTATGAAATTGGGTATAGTGATATCAAGCATATGTATCTAAATGAATTCTGGACCAAAATGAGAGATAAACACCCATCGATATTGGCCCAGATAATTTTAAGCAATGGTTTAACCCATACATGAGGCTTTCCAACCTTTTTCAATGTGTTGATACATTCCTAGCTCGTGTTTCCTTCTTTGAACCATAGTATAAGGAATTGATAGATCCCTAAGGACAAGTAATTACAAAACTATATGCTCACCATATCAACCTAGCCCAAGGTATCCCTACTTTTGATGACTCCAAATTTTTAACTATGGCTGATGCTAAGAGAGATTTTGACTTAAATCCAAATAATACAAGTCTATTATTTCTAAATCTTGGTTGAAGGAAAAAAAGAGGGCCCTCTACACTGCCTAAAATACTTTATAAGGTTGATTTCATTGATGAATTATCAGATATCATAGCACTACTTGCAAGGGTAATGGGTCTTCAATCTACTCAAGAATTTAAAAATTGGATGTGTATATTTATCAATTTGATTTGTGAAGGAAATCAAAATTTGAATTGCGGTGAAATTTTTTTTGAAACTTTAACACAAAATCTCTCCCATATGCATAAAACAAAAACCTTCTACATGACCTCATATATTATGTACACCTTAGATAGGTATAAAATCTAGGTTGATTTATAAAACCAAAGAAGCAGACAAAGTCTTCCTATTTATGAATTTTTTACTCAATTAACCTATGAAAACAACAAAAGTCATCAAATGAAGGTTAATGATGCCTTCAAAATGTTCCTAGTGAGATATTTGGAAGGTAATGTGACCACCAGGGTTTCCGGGGAAACTAAACAATTAATAGTTGTTTATGCCAGTTTATTTATTCATTATTAAGAATTTATTGTATATCATAATAGTAGTTTTTTGGGGAACCCCTTACAAGATTCCTATTTTATTATAGTAATAAACTTATTCGGGATAAGAAAATATCTAGCATAGAGTTTCCTATATCCTTGGGATATTACACATGTAGGTTTTTTTTTATGCTTATAATGTCGAGATAATTATCTCTTTTTTTAACCTACATCCTTATCAGAAGAGGGCATCCTTTGATAGTAATAATATCATTAGAATTAACATTTGACCCTCTTATCAACATGTTCCAACATTTGAATATTACTCGGTAGACTCTGAAGTTGATTATGAGGTTAGGAAAAGATCATATGGCATGTTTCCTCTTCGAATGATCAAGAATTCTAGTTTCATACACTTCCAAAGGGCATGATTGATGATGGTTCAGATCCGGTCACTCTTGATTTCACCAATTCAGTCATCTTTCCACCATTCACTGGTCTCAATGGAGAAGGATAATGCAGATGATCTCAATAATATTTTTCTTTTAAGAATGAGGAATTGGTTTAATAATAAAATGAAGGCATTTAAAGCTTCAAAATCAAACTTATCCTAATAAGGATAAGTCTTCTCAACAAGATACTCATTCTCACCAAACACCTTCTCCCTCTCGAAAGATTTTGGAACTAAGGGGTATACAAAGAAATACAAATCTAAATAAGCTAAGAAGAAGGCCGAGATACCTAGAAAAGAAGACGGTAAAAAACCCGAGATACAAGGAGGAGAACTAACTATTGAACACATAGAAAAAAAAAAAGGAAATTGAGAAAAAAGTGAAAGACGAACAACAAGAAGAAATTTATGATGATGATGATTATGAAGAAGATGATTTGGTGGAGGTAGTAGCTCTAGATCTTGGGAAATTCAGCACTTCTAGAACCAATTTGGATATGAAAAGACCCTCATCCTCTCCTATGGTAGCCAATGTTTTTGTCTCATAGCCCCTTCCTCCACCATATGTACTCACTTTACCTCATTCAATAACATCATCAAGGGATTTAATTACTTGGGTACAACCTATGGTTGACAACAAGAAGAGGAAACCACAAGTCCAAGGTTGAACTTCCTAAATATGATGTTTTGCTGCACTCATAGGCACCACTCCTCAAAAAAGTCCAAGAATGTTTCATGTCTTGTTTTAGATGCTACATGGAAGCAATTTATTGAAATTAATAAACCCAAAGGAGATAAAAATAAATGTGAGATATCTGTAACAAAATTTGAACTAACAAGCATTTTGAAGGGAGAATCAAACCTTGATGGTGAGGTGCATAACCATAGAGAAATTATTTCTAAGGTACTTGAAAATGTTGAGAAAGGAAAGTAGACTCAAGAGCAGTTGGAAGAATAGGTACAAGTTCTATCTAACTTTAAATGTAACTTCTGATATTGACTTAAAAGCAATTAAAGAAAATCACAAACATGCAGCTCTTAGAAAAGCACTAGAAGAATCAGTGGAGAAAACTATCCTCGTCAGTTTAGAATTCATTTATGAAGCATGAAAAAGCTATGAAAATATAATTTATACACAAAAGAAAATCATTTCAGGTATTGAGACCATTGAGAAAGAGGTAACTATTTGAGAAGATCTTATCTATGACCTCTATGAAACGTCTCTCACAAATGACAAAATCCTTCTCTAGGAGAATATTTTTTATGAATATAAATACAATTTGTCTCGCACTTGTACATTTTTGTAATGCACACTGAAAGTCCTTGAGGAATATTCTACTGAATTACAAAATTTGATCAAGAAGGGTGAATCTCTGAAGTGTGATATTTTTGTTGATTTAGCTACCCTCTGTTGTGACATTTTCAAGGATAATTCATCTCAATAGAATACATTTGATCAAATCAAGGAATACTTCAATAAGTTGATTAAAGAAGAATTGTTTAAGAAAGAATGTGAACAAGGAAAAAATGGAAGAGATTTCTGAACTCAATATTGTGATAGTGGAAGCTAAAAAATGCCTCTCCCAATATGGGTGAATTGCAGTGGAAATGGAGAATTCTCTTGGAAGCTGGTTGGTGAATCTTCGTAACATAATTATACAAAAATAAATGGGTATATCCTCTACACTAACTAGATTTCATATGCATGTCCTCAAGTTAAAATTTCTTTCCTTTGTTGTCTTTTATCTACCTTCTAGCATCTAGTTGTTATGTTTTCACATTGACTTTTATTTTTGTAAAAAGGATATCAATGTAAAATTTGGTTTAATAATGACTTAACTAATCATGTGATTATTTAACTTACTCAACAATGAGTTAGTATGTGGGTAGTTATGGTATTTTTCCTCCTCTCTTACCCATAAAATGATTGATTTTATATTGTAAAACAGTTGGATGTTTGAGAGTTTGGATGTAAAGGACATTAATTTAAAATACAGAAGAAGAACCCTTCTCTCCTTTCTCTCTCTTGTTAAATCTTTTTTCATTCTTTTCATTTTATGTATTGTTTGCATTATTTATATATAAAAACTTTGTGGTCTTACCCATGTGCCAAGAGTAATTGAACTTTGATTTAATTTGTGTCTTGTCACTGCAGTAAATTTCATTATATGCAAGAATGTATGTTCTTATTTTCTATTGACATGGAGGAGTAGAATAAGGTCTACATACTTATTAATCAAAATTGATGTTTTGTCTCTCTTTAGTTTTTTATTTTATGAGTATGGTGATCTTACAAAACCAAGAAGGAATTTTGTGTCCTTGATTGATATATATTCATAGTTATGTGTCCTAAGTTATTCAGTCTTGTTGAATACTTACCTTTATGCATTCCTTCATTTTTGTTACCTGAGCTTGTTCTTTTCTCATTATTTAAATTATGGAAATACTCACTGAACTAATATACCCAACAAAACTTATTAGAATTTATATTTGTAAATATTATAGAGCTTCTAGTTTTGGTTTAAATAAAGGAACCTCTCCCATAAAGACGAGGGACTGTTGTCCCCTAAATAGTTCATTGTTCCTATAATAAATACATTCAACCAACATGTGGATATCTTCTAGAGATGTTTTAAAAGAAAAATATCATGATCAAAAATTGATTGTGAAGACACATGTGTATCTTTCATAATTGTATAAAAGAAATTGTAGCAAACTAGTATCAGTGTGATATTTAGGCATGTAAATTATCCCTCAAAAAGCACATTTATCTACTTAATCAATAAATGTGTCCTTTAGTTTGAGTAATGTGGCAATTTACAAGAACTCAAGTTTTATGAATTAAATTTTTTGTTGAAATTCAGACTGAAACGATGTTGAATTGGATGAAGGTAGAGACTGGCACCTAACATGGAGGAGCAAGTGACAAAAATGAGGGAAAATGAGGTATATATATATATATATATATATATATATATATATATATATATATATATATATATATATATATATATGCAAGGAGGGAACATGGCATCATGTGGTTTTTGTAGCTAGAAAGAAGCATGTATTGACATGTGGATGTGTGTGAAACTAGTTCGTTATAAGCACAGATGCCTAGCTTCATTCACATATAGACGCTTTCAATTAAACACCCATTTGCATCTACAACTAGGCAGCTGCATATCAAATGTAAGGTTGTATGGGAAGTCGGGTGTCTATGTGTTTGTATATATTTGCAAGGGAGGGCACGTGATGTTAGGTGGTTTACGCCTCTAGGCAGATGCATGTATTAATGTGTGTGCAACTGGTTGGTTATAAGCACATGTTCCTAGAGTCATGCACATACTAATGCTTTCAAGCTGAGGCCAATTTACATCTACAACTGGGAAGCAGCATTGGTAGATGTCAAGCTTTATGGGTAGTCAGGTGTTTGTACATTTAGTCATCTAGCTGCCCATGTAGTTGAGCATCTACATATGGAGCATCCAAAAGAGCATTAGGTTGCATACGTAAATGGTTGTCTGCATATGAAAATGTATGTTGACTGATGTGTCCATAAAAATGAAGCGTTTGCCCATACAGAGACTTGTTTTTCTAATTTTCTGTGTAGTTGACGCATCTGTAGCTTCTTTTGCATTTGATCCCTTACTACCATTCTTAACGCACCTTTTCTCAGATAAATTTTTCATTTGTATCACTATATACATTTTTCTCTTATTCAACATCAACACAAAATTCACTTCTAAAATTTTCCAAAAAAATCCAAGTTGGATTTTTGTAAAGGGTCTTAAAATTTTCCCTACTTTTCCAACTAGGAACTCTAATAAAGATTTTATTTCGATATGTGACAAAGTAATATTTTCACCATTTGTGTACTTACTACATTCTTAATAGATCATGTATAATCACCTTACAAAATTTGCATTTACACTAGAAACTTTTTTCAACACTCTTTCCTCTCTAGTCTAATTCAAAGTCCTTTTTGTCTCTTTTTATTAATGTTTTTATCTCATAATGGCTCTATTAACAAATCTAGGGATTTTAGGATAGCCAATTCCTTTATTAGATGAGAATGCAATGTTTTTAGTCAATTTTGGACAAGTTTGGGGAGAAATACTTAAAAGCAATTACATTATGGTCTATCATATCACCCTCAAATATATGGGAACATAAATGTAGTATACAAAAATTCAAATATTTTCTAGGAGGTTTAGTTGGAGATAGCCCAATATAATGTTATTTGGTATTGTTGCAAATAGAGTTTTCATTCAATTCTAGCATCAACATGTCTACAATCCAAAATAATAAGTACATATTATTGATCTTCTTAATAGGAAAAAGTATAACAAGATGCTAAGGACTTTGTGAAGCATATACAAGAAGTACAACAACAAACTAGGCAAAATATGCAAATAGAAAAAGAGCAGTTTAATAGTCTTGTAGACTTACTTTAAAGAGATAAGGTATCTCTATAGGGTGAGATAATCATGGTTTAATTCCATACATAAATACTTTCTATATGTGCTTTCAATGAATTGAAGGAAAAAAATTGGTGCTTGTAAGTTTATCAAATAGAATAATGAGAATGCATATTTGATATAATTGCTTTAAGAATTTGTCATCGATATTCAATGTTACAAATCTTTATCTCTATCAAAAATATTAGAATAAGTTTGAGATCAAAGCATTTTTAGAGACTAGACCAAATATTTGCAAAAGAAAAAGTGAAATTAAATTAAGAAGATTCAAGATGATGTAGGGCCACCCTTGGACTTAGGAAAAATTGCACTAGAAAAGATGTGCACAAGAATTGAGGGATGTGTGGGAGAAAATGAAGGAGAGCACAAGGAGATGAGTGTAGTGATGGGATCGCCATTGCAATGAGGTGAAGTTATTTTTCAAAGGAAACAATGTAGAGAAATCACAGGAAATGTTGCTAGAGTACGCATGAAATATGGTGCAACAAAAGAAAGAATAGGCTGGTGGAAGGTCTACAGGAACATGGCATGTAGAAGAGAGAGCAAAGGAGAAAAATTACAACATAGATTTGCATAAGGAAGGATTTTTCATAACATAAATCAGGAGAAACAACATGAAGATAAAGCTATAAAGAATGGCTTATGGAAAGAACCAAAGGAGAACAAGATCCAAGTAGATCTCAAAAGGTGAAGGCGAAGAGGAATTCACCAATGAAGGGATACATGGTAGATGAAGGGCTTCTAAAAGAGTTGAAGATAGTCACGAAGACAAGCAACCAAGGAAAATGGGAGAAGTGGTTTGAATCCATGAAGACATGCATGGAAGAATTGTGCATAGGTCGAAGATGACGCGTGTGATGGGGCACGTAGTGTAGAAAGAAGGCCAAAATAATTGGTTAAGAGAAGATGGAGAGAGAAAGGGATTTTCCCATGATAATGGGGCATAAGTGTGAAAGGGGACATGTAGTGCCCACACTTTTTATAGCTCAGTAGCTTGTTGTTTCTTTGCTCATAGACATTTTTTGACAAAATTTTGTTATATCAAGGACATTATATTAGATATTTGATCTTATTAGAAATGTGTGGACATTCAGGCGTATAGCACCAATTTATCTTAATTTCTATGTTGTCGCATTTTCTTATGATGTCATGGATACTAATGGATATGATGCTATGTTTGGAACATAATTATATTAATAGATAATTGTTGCATGTGGAATTCTATGGTTATATGTCACTTTATCATCTTGTCTAACTTTTGGAATATTGAGTATAATTGTGCACGTTGTCACATTTTGATTTCAGTAGGATGTTAGGCTAGTTTAGAACTTATTGATATCTTATTGTGTCGTTGTTTTATATTTTATTAGACATGTACGGTTAATGTGTGCAATGAGTGTGCAGGTGATAGGTTTACAGGAGAACGTGGGATTCAGGCCAGCTACACAATCTTGCACAAGCAGCCCACAGATTGAGTCCTAGCCATGTTCATTGTGTGAAGCCTTAGTATAGGAGATTATTATTTTGGGCACCATGAGTGACCCCAATTTTTTTTGTAACGTATTGTGCTTTGAATTATTAATTTTGTTTAGGGTTATTAGTGGTGTTGTAAACTTGTTTTAGGAATTAATAATCCCACTTTCATTAAATGTTGATTTTTTTTAATGAGTCACTTAATTACAAGGGTTTAGGGTCACATGTGAGACCCTTGGGTGGTCCCCACACCCTCTACCCTTGTGCCAAAAATGCAAAACCCGAAATTAGGTTATTTTGGGCATTTTTGGGGACCTCTTTTAGCTTGGGAGTTCCCCTAATATAAAAATGAGCCCTTGGACCCTACCTAATGGGTAGGGGGGCTTATTTTCAAGGATAGAGGGAGTTTTCCCTCCCTTTTTACCTCTTGTTTGCTCACATCCATGTAAGGGATGTGGATTTGAGTGCTTATTAAAAGTTTCACTAATTTTTTCTTGCTAACATTTAGGGGATTTTGGGAGAAGAGGGAAAAAATACAATTTTACCCTTTCTCCCTTTTGTTTTGGCATATTTGACCTCGAAGATGGAGAGGGGTGACACATATCACCCCCTCATTTGTGAGGATTCTTGCTTGCTCATCTTCAAATTCCCATTCATGGGAAAAGAGATGGACTTTTTCTTTTGGAACTTCTTGCTAGGATGCTTGGGGAATTTGGAGCTTGTGATTTGCTTGAGTCAAGAGTGGAGAAATTTGAAGTTAGAAAGATTTTTGGAGAGCTTTCTTTGAGGTAGGCTCTTATGTCTTATTGTTTGTGTTGTTTTCTTTTTAGTTGTTAGATTGGTTGCTTGAAATTGTTATTGTTGTATGTAGATTTTGGTTGTTGTTCACTTTTTTTTTACTCCCTCCATCATATGGCATGATGGAGTTTTAGAGTTGTGGGGGAAGAGAGAGGGATTTTTCCTCTCAATCCTCAAGGCTTGATGGACAAGGCTTGTAGGGTCTTGGTGTTTCCCCTCCAATGGTTGAGGTGGGGAAGTTGATTCATTTGGCTTGAATCTCTTTCCCCATTCTTGGTAAGGAAACCCCTTTGGGGTTTGAAAATCCTTTCAAGAAGGACTTGGAGAAAGGGTGGAGGAATAAGGATGTAATGCCCTGTTCAATGTTCCTAGTCCCTGACCTGCCGACCCTATTACTAATCCTGGGAGACTGGTGTGCGTGTGCTCTCGTTGACCATTGTTGACCTTGTCCGGGTCGCAGTGAAGATTTTTCACCTTCCCCCTCTCCTTCTTGCCCTTCGGGTCATTGTCGACACCCCAAACTGTGGACCCCGTAGCGTCATGGACGGTTATACGGGTAAAGGAAAATTTGGTTCTCGGCTCTTCGAGTTTGTCGGGTCATCGACATTAATAGGATAAATAATTATTATTATTATTTTAAGCCGTAAAATCGTAATAATAATGTTGGTAATAATATTATAATTTTATGGTCGATCTGTGCTTATTAATTGTATTACTCCTCGTTGTCGGGTGATTTTTAGTAATACGGTTAATAAAATTGTGTTATTATTATTATTATTACTATTATTAAATTCGTGTTATCATTATTAATAATTTGGCGATCGATTCTTGTGTGTTTATTATCTTTTTCTTCATTTTAGGCTTGTTTGTGTTTTTATCTAGTTAAAACAAACAAGCAAAAATAAAATAAAAGAACTAAAATTTAAATTAATCGTGTTTGTGGGGGCGGATTAGGGCAAGTGAAGAAGGGTGGAAAAAGCCCCAAAACTTCGTGCTAGGGTTTGGTCGCTGCTTTTGGAATGGGCGGCTGGCTTGGGGCGCAGGTTTTGTGCACAAAAATGAGTTTGTTGAAACGGCCTTGGAAACTTTCATGCAAACACTTTGTTTCAGGTAAAGCCAGGTGCCACAGCCATTCTCAGATCCTTCCCAGGCCGCGCCACATGCATGCGTGGGAGAACAATGCAAAACAAAGGGGGTTTTGTGTCTGACTGATGTGTATCTATGCCAGCAGTACTCCCAGCCGCGCCCAGGCCTGCATGGGCTTCTAATAACTCAAGAAAAAATAAAGGAGCTTTTCTTGTTGCTGCTATTAAAAATGCCTTAATAGATTTTCATGCAAAAATGTGGAAAAACATGTGAACAGTTTGTCTAAAGGTGTGCGAAAGAAATGCAGTTCCATGGACTGCAATGATTTCAGGTTATGCACAAATTAGTTGTAAAATGTGAAGGCTTACACCATGCGTGTGAACTGTTTGACAAAATACCTTAAAGATGTGTGGTTTCCTAGACTGCTATGATAGCAGGCATGCAAAAAATGGGTCTGTTAAAAAGGCACACGAACTGTTTGACAAAATGATTCAACAAGATGCATTCTCATGGACTGCAATGATTTGTAGGGTATGCAAAAATGGCCTTCTTGATGAGGCTTTCAGCCTTTCCAATACAATGCCTGAGAGGGATGTGGTCTCATGGAATGCATTCATTGCAGGATGCTCATAGAATGGGCTTCTTGAAAGGGCCATGGAGATTTTCAAGAAAATGCAATTGGAAGAGGTAAAGCCAAACTCAACAACCTTTGTCAGCTTCCTCCCCGCATGTGCAAAAATAAGAGCTTTAGGATTGACCATGGAAAACCATCAAGGCATAGAAAACAAGATGTTTTTTCTTACAATGCAACTTCCTTGATAGACGTGTATGTCAAATGGTGGAGTTGTTTATGCTCATGATCTAGTTGATGAAGTGCCCAAGCACGAGACTGAACCCAAGCCTGCAGTTTCGACCGGCTTCGTTTTCCAAGCATGGTCCTTCTTCCCTTACCTCTCCTAATTCTCGTATTTTAGTTCTCTTTTGCAATTAAATAGAATTTTAAATCATTAGGATTTTTAAATACAGTTAAATGTCTCTTCAACTTATTGCAAAACAATAAAGTGTCATGTCGCAACTCTCAGAGCCATTATAACTCACCTAATTTAAACCATGAATGATCACCCTCGCTTCGAGATTATCTAGAAAACTCTTACCCCTTTTGATCGCTCCAGTATTGGTTTATCGACTAGACAAATTTGACTCTCCATTGATTAAGTTGACCTTCTTCCTGCTTAAAATAGTTAAATTTTGCATTTTTGGAGACTCACTAAGCACCCTTCGCAACTTTGGAAACGAGATGTGAAGTTTCATTCGCATACTTTGGTATACAAGGAGTCGTTTTGATTTTGGTTTGACCCGAAATGATCATTTGACATCCTTTTGACGCTCTTATAGGAGCCCTGCTACATCGGTTTACAACAGTAGGGAGTTGTTAAAACTAGGAAGTTGACTTTCAGTTTGGACCACCATTTGGAACTTGGAAAAAAAAATCACGTTTTGTCTTCGTAAACCCCTGGCATTTATACTAGACAAATGCATGGAACATTCGGTATAGGAAAGAGCACCATTTGGGATAGTTTGGCAAAGCTATTTTGTAGGCCTCTGGTCATAGGTTGACGAGGTCAAACTGGTCCAATTTCATCTTGTCACTCCAGAAAACTTGTCGCCGTTTGAACATGGTTGTCTAGTTCTCAGTCCCGTTGACTGATGAATTCTAGTTACATAGGGGAACTAGTAGGAGATGTTATTTTGCATGCTTCTCCATCAAACGTCAGTTATGGATGCGGTTTTCTTAGCACTGGAGCTAACTTTTGTCATTTTACAATTGGGTGAACTACGACCAGTGACCCTAGAAAACTAGCCGCCAAACGTAAACCGTGCGCTCCTTTTCAATTTCATCAGTTGCAATGAGCTCTTGGTATATCTGGGGTCACGTAGAAAGTTAATCGGGATGTGCGTGCTCATCGGAAGATAACCTTTGGAAGTAGTTTCTTAGCCTCCGAGCCCATTTTGTACGTTTTGACTAGTGAGAAAATGTAAAAGTAGAAAACTGTAGACTCTTGTAGGGTTGCCAATTCATCCTAGAAAATTTTTACACACGTAAATAACTGTTTAAAACACTAAAATGAAACTTGTTGTGTGTATTGGAACTTTTGACAAAATGATGTTTTCTCTCTCTTCCTTTCTCTTTCTCTCTCCTGGGTTTATAAAATGTAGAAAAATGAAATGCAAGGAATACATGTTTATAGACTTTTTATTTCGATTGGAAAATTGTAATTGTTGTCTGATGTAAATGGGAAACTGAAAAATGACAATTATGATTGATTAGGGGGGGATGCCATGCCAGTGAATTCTCACTGATATCATGCTTACATGGGTTTTGCACGATGGATGAATGACGACAAAGAAGAAGGCGATGTGAAATTTAATTATTATTTTTGTAACTCTTATAGGTCATTGTAAAATGAATAACTCGTGTAATGTAGTCTCTTGTTACCAAAAAATTACAAATGAGATTTGTTTTTTTTTATTAAGAGCAAATAGTTTTGAAGGGACTATACCCTGTATACAAAAGGGCTCAAAAGCCAGATAGTGAAGATGAGAAAAACAGCCCAGAGAAGGGAAAAACAACCCAGAGAATGGAAAAACAGTCAACCAAGAAGGGCTCAACAGCCAAATATTACAATATAAGTGAAAAAAGGATCTAAACGTACAAAGATCCAAAAGAAAGAAGGAAAGATCAAAAAGAAACCAAAAGAGAAACAACATATAAAGCTCCACCAAAAATAGCTCCAGAACCACCAGATGACAGCCACATCGCAGCCAAAAAATAGCATCACAACAACCCGTTACTTGATGGCTCTGTCAATCTTGGTCTTGATAGCCTGCAGCGACATGAAGAAGGCAATGGCAGTGGCCTGAGAGGAGTCTTGCATATCTGCTTGGGCAATTGCAATATCCCTTTTCTCTTTAGGACCCCAAATGTCCTCATTAACCCCACTTAAACTGTAGACACTATGGACATGTTGTTCAATGAAATTATAAATGCTTTTGAGGGCAGACAATATGCAGTCATTGCGGCTTTTAGCATTCCCCAATCTGCCATCTAAGGACTGTAACTTCTTGAAGACTTCAGCAATAACCCCCTCTTCCTCCTCAGTTTGAAGGATTCTTTTACCCTTAGCTCTTTCCATGTTTTTTATAGCCCCTTTGAGCTCTTGTATCTCCTTTTCTAATCTTTCCACCCTGTCCAGCAATTCCTCCTCCTTGGGCTCCTCCACCGGCTTGCTAATATGCAGGAGGTTTTCAGCAAGTTCCAAGTCTTTGTGACTCCTTAGGACCCGTTGGGAAGTAGGGATTTTAGCTTTAAGGCTCTTGCTTTTCTTGCTGGAAACAGTATCTTCATTCTTTCTTTTAAGCAGGGGGGAGTGGAAGCAGTGTAGGCAGGTGGAGGTATGGAGGAGGGAGGTGGGGTAGGATTCACGGGAGGGCAGCTGGAGCAGTGGTGGTGGATCAAGAGGATAAGTCCCTGGTGCAAAGGGACAACCCTAGAGTGGCTCTGAACTTCCCTTATAGATTTCTCTAGAGAGTTAATCAAATAGTGAGGAAAGCTGATAATGTTATTTCTATGAAAGTGATTCAGAAAAATCAGATGCTTTTGAGGTATAGTCACAAATCTTCCTTCAAGGGTAACGTACCTAACCACCATTTTGGCCAGCTCAGCAAAAGGTTCAGGAATCGACGCCACCTTGATGCCAGTGGCCATGAACTCAAGATTTTCCCCCTCTTCCAGAAATTTCTTGGTCTCCACCTCCCTATCCACCTTCTTATTGAAGAATTTGGTGCCTTCCAGGCTGAGGCCCATGATCTGAGTGATGAGCTCTTCCGTGATTTCCATCTCCATGTTACTATACTTGACAATCCTATTCTTCCAACCCTGGTGAATTTGATAGAAATGTCTTGGTCGAAGCCTTGGATCCTTTCAATGAAATTAGACAGGCCCCCGATTTGCAGGTAATCCCAAAGCTCTGTGTTCTCTTTCCACTCAGGATTGTGGGTCGGTTCAGTTTTGCAAGGCGGACCCCCCATGTTTCCTCTGCTTCTTTTTCTGTTCTCAACGGTAAAAAAGCTACCAATGTGCGGGATAGGCCGAGCTTTGATTTTGATATTTGAATCTTTCCTTACCATGAAAGCTGATTTAATGATTATGCTACACTTGTTATTATTGCCCCGCTCCTCGGCTTTCCTCCTATGCCAAGAAATGATGACAGTCCATCCCGCACAGATCGCATCAGTCATCCATATCTTTTGTGATGTCATCATCATGTACTTGAGGATCCACACATTAGCGTCCAAATTACAGCCGTTAGTAATGATTTTCACTGCCATGTAGATCAATGATAATGGCTTTATTGACATGAGCGGGTAGAACATCCCCCCTAAACCAAGTTTGAAAGGAATTATTAACACCGAAGTTAGCCAAGCTGTCAGCTACCCTATTACCTTCCCGATAGGTGTGGGTGATTTGGACATTTTCAAAGCTTTTGCATATATCAATAGCTTCCTCAATATAATCCCTGATAGACCAGCTGGGGTGTTGCTTTTTATTCAAAAGATTGATAATATTTAGAGAATCACCTTCAATTATAATATTTGGAATATTGCAATCCCTGGCAAGTTTTATACCCCAAAGAGCCGCCATGGCTTCGAATAATGATTAGTCTGCCTGCCCATTCTCCCAGAAAAAGCAGCAACAAAACAACCTCTTTGATCCCTGATGATTCCCCCTCCTCCAGAGTCACCCGGATTGCCTTTTGAGGCCCCATCAAAATTTAACTTGTGCCAATCAGTGGGAGGTTTAATCCATCTGATTGTGGTTCTGTCAGTACCATTGTTATTTCTATTGACAGTGGCAATATTCCATTCAGTCAGGATGCTTGCTTCATTCTCCGGGTAAAGACCATTTTTAGGGGGTTTAAATCTAGCAATATTATCTTGCACAACAATGATAATTTCCTTATATACTTTGTTACAAGCCTGTCTTTTGTTTCTGAAAATACTATCATTACGAGCCTTCCAGATTCTCCACATAGTGTGGGGCAGAACAAGTTGCCACAGTCTTTTCACCATGCAATGTTTAAATGGAGAGCCCCATTGCTCCCAAGCCTGAAGACAGGTAAGGGGAAAAATCCATCTCAGATTAAATTTATCAAAAACAAGCTGCCAAATTTTGGAGGCAATCTCACAATGGAGGAATAAATGTTTTATATCTTCAGCCTCTTTCTGACACATGCAACATCTATTTGGCATGATGAATCCCCTCTTGATGAGATTGTCATTAGTTAGGATCTTGCCATTAATAATTAGCCACCAAAAGAAGTTCACTCTAGGGGTTAACTCCGGCATCCACAGCTTGTGCCACTTAATTTCACTTTCCATGGATACAAAGAAAGAATTATATCCTGATTTAACAGTGTATTCCCCATCGAAAGAATCTTTCCAGATGAGCTCATCCTTAAGGTTTTGATTACTTATATGGATTAGGGAAAGTTGATTCTGGAGATATGCAATCTCAGCCTGTATACTATCATTCTCCACTTTTAGCTGTTTCCATTTTCTTTTGTTTCCATCCCTCTCAATGTACCCCTGGATTTTGTGTCCATACTTTGTAATTAAGTTGTCTTTAATATGATCAAAAGTAGAAATCCAGTTAGAATCCATCCACTTATCAGTCCAGAAGTTTATGTTTTGTCCATCTCCAAGCTTCCAGCTACACCCCTGAGAGAGAATGTGTCTGACTGCGTAGAAGGTTGTTCCAGAAAATAGAACCACTCGGAAGAGACTGATCATATATGAAGGAAATCTTGTTTTGGTTTGAAAGATATTTAATCTTAACCAGCTCTGTCCAAGGTCTGTGCTCTTTTATAAGCCTCCATCCTAATTTTGCACTAAGGGCAGTACTCATATGTTTGATATCTTTTATGCCTAACCCCCCTAGCCTCTTAGGTTTACAAACCTGTTCCCAAGCCACAAGGTGATATCTGAATCTGTCCTCAGTACCGTGCCATAGAAAGTGTTTTTGAATCTTCTCAATATTGTTCATCACTGCAGTAGGCATGTTGAACATTGACAGTATGTAAATAGGCAAGTTTTGAAGCGTGCTTTTAACCAAAAGGCACTTACCTGCACTTGAAAGGACTGCTCCTTTCCAGCCAGCCAACTTTCTTTGAAATCTCTTAATAAGATTATTCCATACCTCCACAGAAATCTTGCCAGTACTTAAAGGTAATCCTAAGTAAGTAGCTGGTAGAGAATTAATAGTGCATCCTAGAATATTAGCAATCTTTCTTTGCCTTTCCCTAGGAGTATTGAAGAAATAAATAGAGCTTTTGTCAAAATTAACTTTTTGTCCCGAGGCTTCCTCATAAAATCTGAGGATAGTTTTGATAGCCTTTGCCTCAATAATGGAAGCCATCAGGAGCAGCAAAGTGTCATCGGCAAACTGCTGATGAGAGGAGATCTGATTACCAGTAGTTGGAGGGAAGCCTTTTATCATGCCAATGTCAATAGCTTTGGAGATAGATCTGCTTAAACTGTCAGCCATAATAATGAATAAAAGAGGGGAGATTGGGTCGCCTTGCCAAATACCTCTATTGCTGGCAAAAAAGCCCACAGGTTCTCCATTAACAACCTTATGGAATGAGATTTGTTAACATGCATGATATGCTAGTTTTAGGGATACTTATGGAATGTACTTCTAATCACCAGTTCAATTTGATTTTTAGTTGTATATGGCAAAAAAGTGTTTGGTTTATACTTAGTAAATTGAAATCGAAGTTAATACATTGTAGTACCTTCTCAGTATTTAATAAATGATTAAATTAATTATAGGGTTACCTTCTTACCTTGCAAACACAATAATGAGTTTTAATGGGAACACTCAACCCTAATAAAATATTCGTGCATAACTTTCCTGTATGTGTGATCCCTTCCTACCATATAAGAAATTTAAAACCGAAGAACGACCTTAAACTTTGCACTTGATGAGACCTCATAGGTTAGGTAAATAAAACCCCTCGTTGGAGTTTACCGTCATAGTCTTTATGTCTAGCGACATTGTCGCGAACCCATATTTAGGAATGTCATGGTCCAACCTATCTGGAGTATGCATTTTCCTTCTAGATTTGGCATTCGCGAGAAGAATGTCCTCTCTTCAGGTCCAACACCAGGCTGAGTGTTGAAGGCCGCCTTAGAAGTCACCTTATGAGTCCTTGTTCGAAGGAACGACTAAGCGGTGCAACCCTGGATTCTATCAAAATAACACCTTGGTATGTCCTTGAATGTGGTTTAGTATAATTTTGTCCACCTACCTTAAACTCTATATATAGTTGAGGCGTAGATCATTGAGTGCATAATGGAAGAAACCAAACCTCAGCTGATTAGGAGGTGTCACTTGTGGTTCGTGTATGGTTTACAATTCTTCCGACCATATACCCCTTTAAGATGGTAGTCAAATACTTCTGTAACTCCTGATTACACAACAATGCTATGAACGAGACCATAGTGCGATGTATAAGCATATCCTAAGATGAGAATGAGATTGGAGATTAGGATTGAGGTCACTCATGAAGTCCTTAAAACTTAATTAAACATAATCATGTGTTGCAAAGAATATAAGTTACCTTGGTGCGACCAAACTTTGAGAAAACAAAAGATATGCATATATAGATATATATAAATCTTATAGGAATTCAATAAGTTTTCAAATTATAATAACATTGGTAGAGAAATAAATTCAGTGTGAATCGAGAAACATTTTGGTGCAAAGCTGCCCTGTATCTATTATCTCCGTCAAATCCTTTCATTGTGTTTTGGACATCAAGTCACTTTCACTTGAGTTGTAAGGGTAAAACCATAGACATCAAATAAATTTTGGAGAAGAATATTTTTACATAATAATAGGATAATTAAGTACTTTTTATGCAATTTGATTTATGCCAAATATGTATGTCAGTTATGGAAATTTATATAAAGTATAAGAAGCTAACTTGAGAAGGTCGAATTGTTTTTTTCAACCGTGGAATAAACTTAAGAAAATTTGGGTCGACAAACGAGAAAATTTATCCTTGCTCGTAATGTCCTTGGAATGTTAAATTTAACCAAAAATACATTTAAGGAATGTTGTGTTGTGGGTTTTCCATTCCTGAAGCCATGTTCTTGTGGTTGGGTCTTTACTAGTAACCTTCCATTGGGAAAAGTGTAGCGTCAGCATGCCTATGTCATTTTCGTGTGTCTATGTGAGTCGATGACTTATGTGATTGTTGCATGTGTGGTGAGTTCTGTACTTGAATCCCATGTTGTGTTATGTGTAGTAAGCTTTGTAAGTCAAAAAAAAAATTATCCTGGTATTTTATTGTTGTATTTGTGTATATAAAATGTGGGCACTACATATGGTATCAGAGCGAGGTTCATGCTCTCAAACCTCTGGGATGGATTGTAGTTGTGATGATTTTGCATAATGGAGATGTTGTTACATGATGGGTTGCATGATGGTGATGGTGTTTCATGATGGTGATAAATATTGGAAGAGTAATGTGTTTAGGAGTGATGTGATTGTATGACAGAAAAGTGACATGCGAGCATGGGAATCTACAAGTGACTCTTCCTCGCACCCGACCTCCCGAGGTCATGCCGAGACAGCCGGTGGGTATGGAATATGTGTGAGATGCAGAAAAACTAGTTAAGCAATCTAATGTCTTCAATACGAATTAGCGTAATTTGCGAGTCTAAGGCAAAGAAAGCCCTCCTAACTTGAACTGGTGTGATAGATCGATCAGCAAGGATGACTTCTCGAAGGCTCCAATCAATATCGAGCTCTGGCGTGATTCGATCTATAGGTTGTGGAATACGTGGAAAATGACCTAGGATAGTTTCGTGTATTTCTCGGATAAGGTCATATGGTGGATGGTAAATATAGCCAATTCTATGGATGATTCTCCTATGGATTCGTTGGGCTGTGGGATTTGTGGATCACAACCGTAGACTCTTAGTTGTTGTGGACCTATTATGGTCATGTGTGAAATCAAGTCCTAATCCCTAGTATCCAGTAATCGTATGCTTTCTCAGCTTCTATATTTAGGATCAATAACTGTGTGATTTTCTCAGAATATCTTACAGTGTTCTTGCAACCTGGATTCTTAGGCTGGTATCTATATCTGTAAGAGTGTCTCCTTCGCCTGGCTGTGGGACCAAAGGATCACAACCAAAGGTTTGTTCTCTTTCGAACCCTTCTACAGTCATATGAATGTTGTCTAGTGTAATCTGTAGTTCGGTTGATTTGACCAAAACGTGTGTGCTTGGTCGTCTTCTACGTTTAACCCACTCAATTGGGAATTGATTTGTTGCAAGCTTACCATTGTTTAGAAGACTTGAATCCTAATATTTTGATCTATATCAGTTATCGTTGTGATGAGATTGGGTTGAGGCATGATTGGCTCGAATACGTATTCTCTGGGCTCTCTAAGTCCCGTGATTGTCATACAAAAACAACAAAGTAAAACGAACTATAGTAAAATGAAACTTAACTATGTTGAATATATCTATATATGATTTCTCTATTTTTTGTGTTTTCTGATGAACTTTACGAATTTAAGAAAGCAGCTATTTAAAATATCTAGAAATGACAACTAAAATAATCAATTTAAAACAAACAAAATAACCAAGTGTAGCTATTTGTCTGTGCAATTTGTAGATCTATTCTAAACAATAAAATAGCTTATCTAATCTATTTGCAAGATTCTCGATCCTACCTCAGAAGTGAGGAGTGAATCATAGTTTCTCAGAAACTATCAATCCCCACAGCTTCCCTGGAATATCGAGAATAGAATTTACTAAAATAAAGCAATTAACTACTCTATTTGATATGATTTTAACTAGAACTTTGAAAGCTAGAACCTGGATTCTGCAGAACGTTGGGAATCCAATGGTGTGTGTGATCTTGTCCCCTCAGTGTGATCTCCTCGTTCCTTCGTGTTCACGTGGATCCAAAAAAGCGTGTAATGCTAGCATCAACAAAAGTAGATATTGGGACAAAGGTAGCTCAAGACACAGACTGAATACAATGCGAGTAGGAGAGGGATAGCGCAAGAGTACAGAGCTTGGCTTATGCAATTCCTAGCGGGATCTATTGCGAGTCATGCAACATAAAGCGTCCAGAACCTGAAACTATCCTATTTGAGGAGCAAAACCTGTAACTTTAATGGCTTCCTAAGCTATTCTACTCCAATGGATTGGATGAAATAACAACATTGCTTGCACAAGATGGATTTGTGGCTTACCAACAGTAAAACAATGCTAACTAAGCATGCAATGAACTAAACTATGAATCCTAAGCAAAATAAAAGACTGAATTACTAAAATGAGAAGATGAGAAGTGAATGAGGGGCCATTTGCTTGAGCACAAGCCAACTATTTATAGCATTTGCATTTACCCAAGGTAAAAGCCAAATGGAACTCTTAAACTATAAACAATGGAAAAACACTATTCCAGGGAACCAGAATCATAAATGCAAGCTTATGGCGGTGAAAGAAAGCTGGTAAAACGTTGAATTTACGTGAGTCATGTTAAAAGAGCTTTCTGGAAAATGCGTAAAGGACCGCCACCCTGAGCAAGGTGGCGTTCTGAGACCGCCGCCCTGCCGGGCGGCGGGCAATTTCGTCCTTTGAAGAGAAAAAGGCTAAGAAAAGAGGGGAAAAGGAAAAACAAAGCATGTGGGGGCTAAGCGGGGCATGCGGGATGTTAACACACACTTGGAGAGCTTTTCCGGATCCCGAACACCTTGCGAGGAGACCTGTATCATCATTGGGGCATGTGTCACGTTGTTCCGCAGTACAATACCTTACAATTTTGGGTACGTACATATGCCCCCTCGGAGAAGCATTTTAGCCATGAAGAGGCGTAAAATGGTGGGTCTGAGTATGGCGGTCCCGAAATGGGAAGTTAGAAGTTATACCTGATACATCCGTGTGTTGAAATGATGCCATCCAAAATTGCCGCTACCTGCAAAACAAAAAAAGAACTCAAGTGCAGATAGACACAATAGTTTGAAAAATAAATGCTAAAATAATAGGGAATGAGAACATACCATTTGTGCGGGGATAGGAACTTACCTCCGTCAGCGCTCCAAACCTGTGAAATAGTCATTTAAAATGAATCAGAGCACTATATATATGAAAGTGGGCCCATTTTCCTATTCATTTGTGCGAGTCGATTTGATTGATTTTGAGCTCTAGGACCCACGGTGATGGTTTCTTGCGTGAATAGAGTCAAAACGTCCATGACAAGATAGCGATCATGCCTCCACGTGCGGAACATCGACCCGTGAGATCACAAGTTAGTTTTCTTCAGTTTATCCTTTTTACCCCCTTAAATTTGAAATGCTAAATACTTTGTCATGGGGGGGTAATTTTTCAAAATGTTAGTGCTAAAAGGTCCACCTAGGGGGGGTGCCTACTGGGTAGGCTTTGTTTTGAGGTAAAATGGTCATTTTTTGCATTTTTAAGTTTTTAAGCTTAAAAACCCGTGTGGGTTTTTGGACCATGACCGCCGCCCTGCCCAAGGTGGCGGTTGTAGGACCGCCACCCCTGCCGGGCGGTGATTACATGACCGCCGCCCTGCCCAAGGCGGCGGTTACATGACTGCCGCCGCCTGTTCAGGGAGGTGGTTACATGACCGCCACCCTTAAGGCGGCGGTTACATGACCACCACCGTTAAGGTGGTGGTTACAAAACCGCCTCCCTGCTCAGGGTGGCGGTTTTGCACAGAATGCAAAAGGAATATCTATTTGAGATTGTGTTTGTATTTTTAGCATTTCTACGTGCTTTCATGATTTTTCCAGTATTACTTGGATGCTAACTTGCTCTGTTTTGTGTGTTTTTGGGTGTATGCAGGTGAGAGAGGAGTATATCTAGGTGGAGTAGAGAGAGGGAGTGTGATTGGCTCCTAGGGGTTCTAGATGCCCTCTCACAGGATGAGGAGGACACTCTTAAGCGGGCTGGGATACTACGCATTTCACGCGTGCCCCACGTTACACCATCTAGTCACATCCTTTGTGACTTGTTCTCATACTGGGATGCAGATCGGAACACCTTCCGATTGCCAGGGGTCCGCGGTGAGTGGACTATTACACTGGAGGACGTCTATCGCATTCTAGGGGTCCCGATCATCGGGAGACGACTCACCCTAGAGACAGCAGGCTCACGGGCATAGATTGCACAGTGGGCCACATATATGGGAGATGCAGTCATCTCCACGGGGTCGAAGAAGGGGGTGAGAGTTTGATCTATTCCTTCTTTTCCCATCCCCTTACTTCGCCAGGCCATCATGGGGATCCTTGCCTCGAGACTGATCGGGGACAAGGGAGGAGATACATTACTATACTAGCTGGTCCCCCATTATTGCACAGATAGAGGGGCATGGTCGGATATATGCATGGGGAGCAGATATTCTTGGGACCACCTACCACGACTTATACAGGGTGGTCCATTTACAGGGGCAGTCCTTGAGCCATCCGACCCTAGTCATGAGTTGGGTCTATGAGCATTTCATCCCTTATGGCAGGGGTGTGGAGGTGGCAGATCCTGGAGCTGTGAGGGCAGCCAGATGGACAGACATGTCGGTGCTCAGAGCACCTCATCATCCAGTTGCCTCCTTGACTACTGCCGACATGGAGGCCACACCATACCAGACTATGGCAGGCATATGGGGTGAGGAGGCTCTTACCTTGATCTCCTACTCCACCACAGGGCAGCTTATTGATAGAGTGGGGCGAGTGGAGATGCACCCCTTTGGCCGAGTTCCTCAGCAGTTTGGCCTACCATACATGGGTATGCTTCCCCCAGTGGCGCCAGTATACAGATCAGTCTGAGAGGCCAGAGGGGGGCCTAGAGGCCGGGGTTGGACAGTGGTTACTCCTGGCATTCCTATTACAGCTAGGAGGATAGTTCGTGCCAGAGGGAGAGCCGGTGCGCCTCAGGCACCTTTGCTTCAGATCACCGCAGGTCCTGCCCATAGCAGCGATGACCCCATTGAGGTAGACTCCGAGTTTGAGGAGTTTACGGGGGAGAGAGGAGGAGACCGAGGACAGTGATCCTGAGTGGCACGATACCCAAGATATCATGCAGGTGGAGAGGGTCGAGCAGAGTGCAGAAAGGGTGACTTTGGTTTCAGAGGAGCCACTCTCCCAGGGCCATGGGGAGGATGAGTCAGTTGCGGGGTGTTACATTGCTCCCCACGGGAGCAGCATCCCCTCAGTTGGTAGCGGCATCCGTGATGTGCGATCCCATAGATCCATCTTAGAGGCCTGGTGATCCGAGTAAGTTACCCTCTCTCCCTTCTAGTGTTTGTTTCTTTGTTAGGATCTCCTTAGTTGCTATCTTGTATCTTTTAATTTCTTGTTTGGTTTCTAATTTGTTTTCTCCTTTGTTTTAGCAGACCGCCAATGAGTGGCGGGACTTGATTCGCAGGGTATGCACTGAGACCCTGATGATCCCCATGGAGAGGACCCGCGCAGAGCTGTCCGTGGATGCTGGGGAGCCCTCAGCAGCCGGTAGACATACCGACGTCTTCGCTCCAATCTGGCATGTGGCCAGGATGGTATCGACCCTTCACACAGAGTTAGTGGGGTACAGGACGGCTGAGCGCTTGATGAGGAGCCATTCTCGTGGTGAGATTGTGGCTACCCCTCGGGATCCTGAGCCCTCCGTGCATTCAGAGCGCCGGCGTAGCCGAGTCCTAGGCGTGGGCGTGCACCTTCGGAGGGGTCTCGTAGGGATTGAGAAGCCACTTGGCTCTCGTAGATTTTGTACTATATATTCTTTTGTATATCCCGGGCTCTTTGAGTGTTTTGACCATGCTTAGTGCATGATGACATTGTATATAAACGTTGATCATTTATATATATGTATTCGTTCTGGATCAAAATCTTGGCATTCATGGCTTTCTTTCTATTTCCAGTTTCCTCATGTATGCTATGATGTATGTTTATATGTTTCTTTTAGAATATATGCAATGGTGAACAAATGATGCAAGTGTTTTACTTTCCTTTTGTGTTTCATGATGCTGATATATGATAATGTAGATATAATGTGATTTTGAATCTTAGTTTCTGTAAGCAATTTTGGATACTTCATGTTTGTTTTGGCAAAGTGATGAAAATAAACCGGTACGATGAATAGATAAACCTGCCCCTACCCCCAACTCCATGCAACTAGTAAGATGCGAGGGCTTATCACCAAGAGTTGGGAAGGGCACAAGTTATGAGGTGTAGTGAAATGATAGTGATGAAAGATAGACAAAGCTTTGGTGGAACCAAATTAGGACACCACAAGTCTACTCCACTCGAGTGACTTCATAGTTTTGGATGCAACTTGCTTTGCGGTTTATCCAGACTTAGACCCATAGATGGCCACATAGTAGACAAAATCTTAGTTTTTAGGATTTTAACTCTCTTGGGATTTTGAACATCTGATTCATTTGTTTTTGACTCAAAGTTTCAAAGTTTGAATTGTTTGTGTATGACCTTTTGTATTTATTTGTCAAGAGGACCCCCTACACTTTTCCCCATGCTACTAGTAAGAAGCGTGGGTTTATCACCGTGGGCAAAGCATAGGTGAGTAAGGGCATTTCCATCCTTTCCCAACCCTACGTCACTAGTAAGAGACGTAAGCTCATCACCAAAGGTTGGTGGGGCAAGGAAATGTGTAAAATTAAAATTTTCTGTTTGATCAATGTTTGACTTGTTTATTTGAGTAAAATGTCAGTATGTGTTTATTTCCAAAGATATATATATATATGGGATAGATGTGACACCATGAAGCTTCTAGAACAGACCATAGGCAAGACACCTACCCTAAGAAGAAATCAAAAGTGAGAATAAACTTGCAGATCTTGGTATGGTTACCATTAAGACTTTGTCATGTCTAGCTTTATTTGATAAAATGATTCCGAGATAATTTGATGATATCATGAAAATTAGAGAAGTATGATTAAAGAGTTTATGCCAACAACATCATGAGTTTGTAATGAATTGCTTTGAGAATAGATTCCTTGATCACAATTTGTGTACGAAACAAGTGGACAATATGATCCTAATCTATATGAAAATGCAATGTAGATAGATATATAAGTAGTGCTAGCTGCTTACGCGTAGAAACGCTTGAGGTGTAGGGAATTGACTGTTTCGCCAAATTCCTCACCTTCTAGCGTACATAAGAGGTATGCACCATTTCCATAGTCCTTCATGACTCGGTATGGGCCCAACCATTTAGGCCGGAATTTCCTTCCTTTGCCGGTCTTCTTGTCGATCCGGCTATCTAGCCTTAGAACTAGATCACCTTCATATATGTCACGTTCATAGACTTTCTTGTTATATTGCCGGCACATCCGGTCAGCATAGACTCTATGCCATTGTTCAGCATCTAACCTAGCTTCATCTAGGCTTTCTAATTGGGAGAGACGTGCTTCTCTGTAAGCATCTTCATCCAGAATCCCTTGTAATGAAATGCGGAGACTGGGTATTTCAACCTCGAGTGGGAGAACTGCCTCTGCCCCGAATACTAGCGAGAAAGGAGTTTCTCCCGTTGGTGTTCTTATTGAGGTTCGGTGGGCCCATAAGGCCGGATATAACTTTAAGTGCCAATCTCGTTTGTTTTCTTTCACCGTTTTAAGGAGAATGGATTTTAGTGTTTTATTTGTCACTTCAGCCTGTCCGTTGGCTTGAGGGTAATACAAGGAAGCCGTATGATGGCTTATCTTAAATTTATTGCATAGTTCGCGAACCTCTTCATTCTTAAAAGAAGTTCCATTATCAGAGATGATGATTTGTGGGATACCGTACTGCAAAATGATTTGGTTCAAAATGAACTTGGCGATTACAGAACTAGGTACAGTAGTAAGAGGCATAGCCTCTACCCATTTGGTAAAATATTCGGTGGCCGTGATTATAAAATTATGGCCGTCTGTGGATGAGGGAGAGAATTTCCCTATTAAATCTAGGCCCCATGTAGAAAAGGGCCATGGAGTAGCGATTGGTTGCAGAGGTTGTGCCGGCATATGGATCTCATGGGAGAATTCTTGGCACTTATGACACTGCGTCTGAAACTCTCTTTGCGTCGTGTTCTAGAGTAGGCCGAGAAATAGCCCATTCGATGTATTTTACGAATGGTGGCATGACCACTGAAGTGGCCTCCACACATTCCACTGTGGGATTCATGGAGAATCTTCTTGGACTCTTCTATGTCGACACATCTTAGGAGCATTCCATCGAATGCTTTCCGATAGAGCACTTGCTCTATAATGATGTATTTAGCTACGATAATACATAACCGCCTTCTTTGTTGTGGTGTAGCTCCTTCTGGATACGTATGGTCCATGATATAATTAATGATATCAGTGTACCAAGGACACTCAGAGATAGAGGGTCGGGTTTCGATGTAGTATACGCACTCATCTGGAAAATCTAAATCTACTAGATCGCCTCCATCTAATGGGTTATCAGCTAACCAATCTGCGATGATTTGTCCTTTAACCGACTTCTGATTTACAAATGTTAATTCGAATTCCCCCATTAAGGTTATAAAATGTCCAGCCTTTTTAGACAAGGACCCTTGTGTGAGGAAAGTTCATAAATGGTCCATTTTTACCATGACCCTTGTTTCTTGATTTAGCATATAATGTCTTAGGCATTTGGTTGCAAAAACTATGGCAAGGCATTCTCGTTCTGCTTGGGTATAACGTGTTTCATAGTCAAGCAATGTTCGGCTAATGAAATAAATCACGCGTTCTCTCTTGTCATCATCTTCTTGAGCCAGCATGCAGGCTAGCGAGACATTGGTAGCTCGTGAGTATAAAATTAACGGGTGATCTAGCTTAGGTGGCATTAGCGTAGGTGGTGACAACAAGAAATGCTTAACTGCATCAAAAGCTTCATTGCAATCTTCAGTCCAATTAATGCTATAATCTTTCTTGAGTAAATTGTTGATTGGATGAATGGGAAGCTTAAGTTTGGGATGAATCTTCGGATTGCACCCAGCTTTCCGAGAAATGACCTGATTCCAGATTCATCCGAAGGTGGAACCATTTCGAGGACAGCCCAAATTTTGGTTGGGTCAACATCTATCCCTCGTGACGATATGATGTAACCTAGGAGCTTCCCTCCTGTTACACCAAAGATGCATTTTTCTGGATTTAGCGTGACTCCGTATTCTATCAGATGTGAGAGAATGACGCGGAGTATTTCCGGATGGTCACAATGCTTCTTGGCCTTAGCCAACAAGTCATCTACGTAGGATTCCATGATTTTATGAATTAAATCGTGAAATATATATGTCATAGCTCGCTGGTATGTAGCACCAGCATTCTTGAGACCAAATGGCATGACAACATAGCAATAAGTTCCCCAAGGAGTTATAAATGTGGTTTTAGCTTGATCTTGTTCAGATATTTTAATTTGATTGTATCCCGAGAATCCATCCATGAGAGACAAAAGTTCAAACCCAGTTGTTGCATCAACAATGACATCAATGGATGGCAATGGGAAGTCATCTTTAGGACACGCTTTGTTGATGTCTCGAAATCTATGCAGATGCGTATCTTTCCATTCTTCTTGAGAACGGGAACGATGTTAGATACCCATTGGGAGTAATCGACTAGCTTGATGAATCCTACTTGGAGGAGTTTTATTACCTCCTCTTTTACCATGAGAGCTACCTTGGGTTTCATGGGTCTCGATTTTTGTTTAACTGGCTTTGCATCAGATTTAGTGACGAGGTTGTGCACCGCGATGTGGGGTGCAACTCCTGTCATTTCCTTATAATTAAATGAAAATGCCTTCTGATGTTCTTTGAGGATCCGAGTGTGTATTTCTACTTCCTCTGGGGTTAACGAGGACCCTAGTTTCAATATCCTTGGTTCGTCTTCCATTCCGATGTTAATATCAATGGTTTCTTCGATCAAAGAGGTGTTACCCTCTTCAAACTCAGGTGGCGCTAGAGGTAAATCCAAATCATCCCCATTTTCTACTGTGCATATGCTAGGTTCCATTTGTGAGGGAAAATCCACCATGGGATTTCCGAGGTAGGAAGACGAATGTGGGATTAAGGACAAATCTATCATATGATAGGAGAGATGCAATGCTGCATAGGTGTCTAAGTAATCAAAAGTGGCCATATCACTATCAACATGGTCTAGGATAGTAGATTCATTTCCGTTTAAAAGAGAATTTGTCATTGTCTTTATCAATGGTTCATCACGAAGGGATACCATGAAATGGGTATCCTCTAACTCATTGCTTGGAGTAAAACGTGATGTTGAAGTTGCTATTGAATCGGCGAGAAGATTTTTCTCTCGTGGGATTGCTTCAATTGATATGAAGTCAAACTCCTTGCTTAAATCTAATACAACTTTTTTGTAAAGTTGTAAGTGCTCGGCTTTGGTTTCATATACCTCAGAGACTTGGTTTGCTACTAATTGCGAGTCTCCTAAGACTCTGATGTTATCAACACCAATTCTCTTAGCTAAGATGAGGCCAAGGAGGAGGGCTTCGTACTCAGCGCCATTGTTTGTGCACTCGAAATTTAGTTTAAAGGAAAAAGGTAAGACTTTTCCTTTAGGGGAAGTAAAGATTACACCTGCCCCTGCTCCGTAACGGCATCTAGCTCCATCAAAATGGAGTGTCCAATATTTGACTGGGAATATGGACGGTGGGATATCTGTTGTGTTTGCATATTCTACTTCCACCATACAGAGATCCTCTGCTGGAAGAGAGCCAATGCCTAGGGAATATCCTATGCCTACTGAATCGAATGGTAAGAATATTGGTAGATCATTTTCTAGCAGTTCAATGATCTTTGCAGTAGTTCCTAATGATACTGTTTCTACAGTGTTAGCCTCATCTTTGGGGGTTGGGGTTACTTTGGCTAGGCTCATAGTTTCAAGATCTGTCGTAGGTACCAACTTTTCTTTTGTTTTTGCGTCGGTAGGTTTATTAAGTTGGTTTGTTGGGAGTTCAAACTCCGAGTGTACGCCTGGTCTTTTCTTTAAGTCAGCTAGGTGTAAATCAAATGGTTTTGGATCACCATTGGCCACGAATACCTTTCCTAAATGTAAAAACCTTACTTCTTGAAATAGTGTAGAAGAGATTGCCTTTATGTGGTGTATCCAAGGTCGGCTGAGGATAATATTATAGTTAGTTTCCCGATCTATAATATAAACCTCAGTCAAGATGGTTTTGGGTCCTAAGGTGACCGGTAATATTATAGTTCCAACCGAGGTGGCTTTAAGACTATCATAGCCCCTTAGTGTATTTCGAGTTGTGGAGCAATTGGTTTCTCCATACCCTAGCTTTTGGAGGAAAGAGAAGGGAACTATATTAACTGCCACCCCATCATCAACCATTACACGCTTTACATAGTTGTTATAAACCCATACTTACAAATGTAAGGCTGGATCACCTCGGCGTGCGATCTCAGCATCTGTCGGAATTTTGTTTATCTCGAATATGAATTCGAAATCCCTATCTGCCTACCCTGGAGGATGAACATCAAAGTCCACATGATTTACCTGTGTTTCAAGTGGTGGAGTGATGTTAATTAGATGACCTAAACCTAATGCTTCTAAAAGAACAGCCCTGTGGGAAGGAGAGTTCTTTAGTAAGTCTAAGAATGAAATGTGCGAGAAGGTTTTTGTTAGGTCGTTAATCAAATCATAGGCTCCCACAGGTTTTACTACGATTTGTTGGATGTCATCTACCTCTGGCAGGTGGCTTGGACTTGGCTGAGAGAAATACTCTCGCGTCCTTGTTATAGCTTCGATGGGTAGCTCAACATCTAACTCCACTAAACCGACTACCTTAGGTCATGGCTGACTTCCTAGTTGTGATGTAACTAATGGATTTAGCGAGGTCAAGGCTTCATGATCATTGTTCCCTGTCATTACACCCTTGTTTCGTCCCAGTTAGATTTAGCCTGTTGTTATCGTGATTTGGGAGTGGATCATTGAAGATCTTCAGGGGTGCGTTTTGAGGGGAAACTGCCCCTGAAAAGGTACTTGATGTTGGTGACGTAGGATCTACTAAGAACATATCCATAAAAAGTTGTTTTTGTTCATCTAGCAAGCGTTGCATGAATTTATTGTAGTCACGACACGTTCTAATGTCATGGCCCCGAATTTTGTGGAAACCACAATACGAATTAGGATTGTAATTCCTAGTTTGTTGGTTTGATGTGTATTGTGGCCCAAAATTTTGATCAAACCGTTGTCTATTAAAATTTTGCATTTGTTGTTTTTGGTTTGAATTCTGGTTTTGGTACCTAGTTGAATTTTGGCTTGGACCCTGTATGGGATTTCACCGCTTGTTGTTGTTGTTGTTGTTGTGGATGGTTAAAATCCACTGTATTGATTGTCGGGGTAAAGTTGTTGTTTCGTTGGTTGTTTATTTGTGATGGAGTATTGACAACATTTACCTTCTTAGGCTGGTCGGTTACTCCATCTGTTGTTACACCCTGATTTTTGTTAAGGATTTTAGGTCCTTGATTGACGTTCGTGGTAGTAGGATAAGTTGTAGTGTTCTGGTTGGGGGCGATTAACCTCCCATTTGCTCCATATGTTTTGCGACCACTATCAATTGCTGCTTGATCTATTCGAAGAGAACTCTCTAGTACTTCATCGTAAGTTCTTAATGGGAACTTCTGGACTTCTTCCTTCACTTCTCTATTAAGCGAATGAAGGAATAAATCACATAGTTCCATTTGATCCATATTTGGAGCACTTGCCAAAGAATAAATAACTGTATGCCACCTTTGGATGAAATGGGCGACAGATTCGTTGTGTTCTTGTTTGATGTGTAAGAACTCTTTGATTCCTGTTCTTAATAATTTGTTCATGTCGAAGGCCTTGATGAACTCTGACACAAGTTGTTTGAATGAATGTATGGAAGCCTCAGGTATTCTATAATACCAATCGAGAGCGATGCCTTCCAAGGTTTTTGGGAATATTTTAGCAACAACCCCATCCCATGGGAGTAGTTCTCGAATGGCCGTAGCGTAAGCTTTGATATGCGCATTTGGATCTCCCTCTCCTTTGTATTTGGGAAAATTGGGAAGAGGTCTTGGAAGCATGACACTTCGTATGGTGAAATCTAAGGGCTCTTTCAAATATTCTGAGTACGTCCCTATCGCATATGTTTCGACCATTGACGGTGCCTGTTGAGGGAGCGGTGGTGGGATGGTTTGTTGGTATGGCGTAGCGTATGCATTGGCAGGGGCATAAGGAAGCCCCTGTGTTTGAGAAAACATGCCGAGAGAGGAGAACATATCCCCTTGTGGTGATTTGGAGTATATGTTTAAGTATGACGGGGTACTGTCCAGGAATGGATTGTTCTGTACTAGACAGGGAGGAACAGTGCTAGAGATGGTGGGTCTAGTTGGCGTTTGTTGTGAATACTGAGGAGTCATGCCTAACGTGCCTACTCCTGTAAGGAGATCTACTTGGCTAGGATGGTGTGGAGGATTGGAACTTCTTGCTTGCATGAATTGTGAATTTTGACTTGCTTGGGCAAGTTCTAACCCTCTAACCTTTTCTATTAGAGTTTAAATGACTTCATTTGGTGAAGTCACGATATCCTGCCTTGGTTGCATTTTTTGTATATCATGTTGTTGTATAGGTCTATGATACCCCACTATGAACTGATCACTGCCTTGCCAAGTTTCTCTGAGGGCATTTCCTATATGTAATGGGATGGAAGTGTTTTCTTGAAAAGAGACCTCGGGTTGTGTTTGTAGACCTCCTATGGGTGGGTACATACTTCGAGAACATTGGTCATTCCTGGCATAACGTACCGAATGTTTATCATCTAAACTTTGGTATGGGTCTAATTGCCTACTAATTTGTGGTCTAAGTAGTACTTGAAGAGATGAACCGATTCTCTGGTGAACGTCATATTGTTCAAGCCTAAAGGCTTTGTTTGTTGCGTTTGAGTGAGCTGATCTAACTCCTCAGTTTGAAATGATGAGTTATGTCTGATTCTCGGAGTTTGTGTTGACAACTGATTAGTTGAATAGTTGTCACCCCACACTGAGAGCGAGGGTGATGATTGTCTATTCTATTGGGCGTAGTATGCCTCAAGACCCAAGAGGGGTCTGCCATATGTATCGAATCCCGACATATTCGGGGGGTATATGAATACCAGTAGAATAATGGGAAGGAGAGAAAGTGATGTTTAAAGAATGACTAATGAGATGAAGAAGGTGAAAAAGTTGTTTGCTTCACGTCGGGTTCACCAATTTTGTTGGTGAAGCTAATGTGAAGGCTAATGAGGTACAAAAGGTGAAACAGTTGTTTGTTCACGTTGGGTTCACCAATTTTGTACGACGGAAAAGTGACATGCGAGCATGGGAATCTACAAGTGACTCTTCCTCGCACCCGACCTCCCGAGGTCATGCCAAGACAGCCGGTGGGTATGGAATATGTGTGAGATGCAGACAAACTAGTTAGGCAATCTAATGTCTTCAATACGCATTAGTGGAATTTGCGAGTCTAAGGCAAAGAAGGCCCTCCTAACTTGAACTGGTGTGATAGATCGGTCAGCAAGGATGACTGCTCGAAGGCTCCAATCAATATCGAGCTCTGGCGTGATTCGATCTATAGGTTGTGGAATACATGGAAAATGACCCGGGATAGTTTCGTGTATTTCTCTAGACAGGGTCATATGGTGAATGGTAAATATAGCCAATTCTATGGATGATTCTCCTATGGATTCGTTGGGCTGTGGGATTTGTGGATCACAACCGTAGACTCTTAGTTGTTGTGGACCTGTTATGGTCATGCATGAAATTAAGCCCTAATCCCTAGTATCTAGTAATCGTATGATTTCTTAGCTTCTATATTTAGGATCAATAACTGTGTGATTTTCTCAGAATATCTTACAGGCATTCTTGCAACCTGGATTCTTAGGCTGGTATCTATATCTGTAAGAGTGTCTCCTTCACCTGGCTGTGGGACCAAAGGATCACAACCAAAGGTTTGTTCTCTTTCGAACCCTTCTACAGTCATATGAATGTTGTCTAGTGTAATCTGTAGTTCGGTTGATTTGACCAAAACGTGTGTGCTTGGTCATCTTCTACGTTTAACCCACTCAATTGGGAATTGATTTGTTGCAAGCTTACCGTTGTTCGGAAGACTTGAATCCTAAGATTTTGATCTATATCAGTTATCGCTGTGATGAGATTGGGTTGAGGCATGATTGGCTCGAATACGTATTCTCTGGGCTCTCTAGGTCCCGTGATTGTCATACAAAAACAACAAAGTAAAATGAACTACAGTAAAATGAAACTTAACTATGTCAAATATATCTATATATGATTTCTCTATTTTTTTGTGTTTTCTGATGAACTTTACAAATTTAAGAAAGTAGCTATTTAAAATATCTAGAAATGACAACTAAAATAATCAATTTAAAACAAACAAAATAACCGAGTGTAGCTATTTGTCTGTGCAATTTGTAGATCTATTCTAAACAATAAAATAGCTTATCTAATCTATTTGCAAGATTCTCGATCCTACCTCAGAAGTGAGGAGTGAATCATAGTTTCTCAGAAACTATCAATCCCCACAGCTTCCCTGACAATATTGAGAATAGAATTTACTGAAATAAAGCAATTAACTACTCTATTTGATATGATTCTAACTAGAAATTTGAAAGCTAGAACCTGGATTCTGCAGAACAGTGGCGAATCCGATGGTGTGTGTGATCTTGTCCCCTCAGTGTGATCTCCTCATTCCTTCATGTTCACGTGGATCTAGAAAATCATGTAATGCTAGCATCAACAGAAGTAGATATTGGGACAAAGGTAGCTCAAGACACAGACTGAATACAATGCGAGTAGGAGAGGGATAGCGCAAGAGTACAGAGCTTGGCTTATGCAATTCCTAGCGGGATCTATTACGAGTCATGCAACATAAAGCGTCCAGAACCTGAAACTTTCCTGTTTGAGGAGCAAAACCTGCAACTTTAATGGCTTCCTAAGCTATTCTACTCCAATGGATTGGATGAAATAACAACACTGCTTGCACAAGATGGATTTGTGGCTTACCAACAGTAAAACAATGCTAACTAAGCATGCAATGAACTAAACTATGAATCCTAAGCAAAATAAAAGACTGAATTACTGAAATGAGAAGATGAGAAGTGAATGAGGGGCCATTTGCTTGAGCACAAGCCAACTATTTATAGCATTTGCATTTACCCAATGTAAAAGCTAAATGGAACTCTTAAACTATAAACAATGGCAAAACACTATTCCAGGGAACCAGAATCATAAATGCAAGCTTATGGCGGTGAAAGAAAGCTGGTAAAACATTGAATTTACATGAGTCATGTTAAAAGAGCTGTTATCCAAAATTCACCCCCTAGGGTAATTTTGATAACATGCATCAGATTAGTCAGTCCCGAGCAAGTAGATTGATTCAAGGCCCAAAATCATGTTTTTGGGCCCCTCGGCTTCTTTCTAACTCTCCCATCCAAGAAGAAAACCCAACGAGTTAGAAAAGGTGAAAAAATTGCAAAAAAACCAAGCTTGGGGCCAAAAAAATGAAGAAAATTGGCTAACTCCTAGTCCAGGCGGTCTCGCTGACCGACAGTTTGGGACGTCGGGGGCGTGTGGGACGCGAAAAGCCGAGTCGACCGAAAAAGGGAAAAAATTGCCTAAGTCTTTTGTTTCACTCGGTTTGGGACAGTTGGGACAAAAGTATGCGCGAGATGCGGATCGGCCGGTTTGGAGATATTTGTCCCAGACAGTTTAGGACATCCAGGCCGGAAGTACACAGAGGATGCGAACCGGCCGATTCGGCCGAAATAGGGGACTTTCGTCCGGGACAGTTGGGCCAAAAGGACGCGTGGGGCGTGAAAAGCCGAAAGATCCGCCAACGAATGGAATCTCGCCACGTGTCTTCACCTCAAACAGGAACAAGGAAGCCCAAATCGGGCGGTTCGGAGATATTTGTCCCAGGTAGTTTGGGACAGCTGAGCCAAAGGTACACGAGGGACGCGTGGGGAGTGAAAAGCTGAAAGAACCGCCAACGAATCAAATCTCGCCACGTGTCTTCACCTCATCGGCCCGGTGGGAAAATTTTGAAAAAATTCCAAAGGAAAAAAACAAAAGAGAAATTAAGGAAGGGCCCACGTCCAATGAAATCGTGCCATGTGGCACTCGAGTGGCGGAGCGCGGGGAGAAATGGGAAAATTTTCCCAAATTAAAAAAATACGAAATTTTCAAAGGACAAAGTGCGCCCCTCAGGCCCGAGCCAATAAAATAACGCCATGTCCAAGTGGCAAGAAATTAAGGAAGGGCCCGAAAGGAATTTTATGAGGATGAACCCACGAACGAATCAGAGCCTGACACGTGTCATCCAAGTGGCAGAGTGTGAAAAAAATTCAAATATTTTCCCGCTGATCCGTTTTGGCTTATTTTACCCTAATCTTCAGATCGCCATAACTTTCGATCCAGAGCTCAGATTTTCACGTTCTTTATATCAATGGAAAGCTGGTGAAATTCTCTACATGATTCTGGGTCAATCTTGAATTTTGGTTCAGTTTGGAGAGAGAAAATTTAAAAATGCCTCTGGTACATGATAATGGCCAGAAATGACATTTCAACAACCAGCTTAAATGCAAAATACAGCTTCGCCGCTTTTGCTAGGGTTCTCACCTACCGCCATAATGAGATGAATTAAATGCAACCTAGAAGTGGTTGGGGTAGATATGGATTTCCTCTCTCTTCCCTCTCTCATTCTTCCTATAAATTGTAAGGAGGGGCTTCTTTCAAAAGGGGGTTCATCTTTTCAGCTCTGCCCTCCGCTTCTTCTCCAAGGTTGAAAATGGAGTTCAAACCTCCTCCCCTACTCTGTAATGGCATTTTTCCTTTTACCATTAAAATGATGTTCTGTGCAAACTTCTGAAGCAACAAAAATGTGTTTTGTGATGCATTTGTCCATCCTTGCTCGTTCTTTGCTTGTCTTTCTTCTTGCCTCTCTTCATTGAAAGTATTTGTGCATGTTTTAATACTCATTACAGGTTTGGAGTTGTGTTCATGGAGTTTTGGGACATTTTCTGTGTGAAATCTATCCTTGGGCCTGTGATGCATCTGTCCATCCTTCCCATTGCTCACCTCTCCTTGTTCCATGGCAGTTTTGATAGATGTTCAACATTTTCCTTCTCTGGTGTATCACCGTTTTAGTGTAGGCTCTATTTTTCCCTTTTCTCTCTCTCTCTCTCTCTCTGTCTCCTTGGCATGGTTAGATTAGGATTAGATTAGCTTTCCTGCACTGGAATAGCTTGTGGCAGGTAGTTTAGGAATAGGAACCAGCCTTCTCTGGAGATTCCTTTCTCATTTTTGCAAGTCCCACACTTGGAGAAAGGATTCCATGTTGTGCAATCACACTGGATGCTAGTATGATCAAATTAGAAATCTGATCAACATCTAGGGGTGTTGTGATTCTTGCACTAACAGTTTTGGCACGCTGGTGGGACCTTAAAGGTCTTCCACTTCATCTTTTGCAGGTTGGTGTGTTCCTGTGAAGATTTTAGCCTTTGGAGGCACTTGTAAACACATCTGGCGACTCCATCTGATCAGCAACCCATTTCTAAAGTTGCAGACCTGTTTTTCATCCATTCCCATCCATCCTTCTTTCCATCCCTTTCATTCTTTTCCATTCCATGAAGTTGTGCAATCATGACTTCATTTCCATCATGGAATTCACATTTTCAACAACAGCAACAATGTTTCCCACCTCCAACATGTTTTTTAAATCCTCCAAATCAGCATTTTGAACAAATTCAAAATCAGCATGCATACCCATATGAGCAGCAATGCCAAAATCATTTTGGCTATGGAGCTTTCCAAGAGCAAGAGTATGCATATAATGAAGACAATCAGATGCAAGATGCTGGTCTGTTGGAGAAAATCCAAAAGATGGAGGTAAAGATGGTGCAGTCTAGAGCAACAGCTCAAATGAGAGCTTTCAGAATTGGTTGCAGGACTCCTTGTCCATGGGGAGGCCCTTTTCCAAGACACTTCAGCCCTCAGGAGAAGCTGGACTTCATGATGAAGATGCTGCCCCAACTTGCACAATGGACAAAGAGAAATAGAGGCCTATACACTTGTTGTTGAACAACCTTGTCAATGGGTAAGTTCTACACCATCATCTAGTTTTTCTCTTCCCATTACTCAAGCAACACCATCTCATTTGGAATTGCAAATTCTAAACTCCCCATCTGCTGTCCCAAGTGTTGAATCCATTTCTCCACCCCCTAGTCTTCCACCTCATCTCAATTCTTTTGTCCCTTTTCCTTCCAAACAGTCATCCCCTCCACAAGAGCTAAAAGAAATGCACTCTCCCCCAAAGAAACAAGAGGTTTCACCTCCTCTACCACCACAAAAAATTTCCAAATCAATTGAGTTACAACCCATCCCTCCTCTTGCATTCCCAATTCCATGTGGGGAAGAAGAAATTGCAAAAATCGGCCATGAAGGACAGCAAGAAGAGGAGCCCAACAAAAAAGAAATGACAGACAACTTGAGGGTTTGGGCTGCCAAATTTGGGATGACAAAGATCCCCTTGATGGTTAAACCTACAAAAGAGGCTAAGGTTGAACAAATGGTGGTTAAAACTGATTTTGTGGCAGCAGAAGAAGAGCAAAAAGAAGAAGCAGATCAGCAGTCAGTTTGCTCAGAAAGTAGTGTCCGTGTTGGCACTCTATTTGAAGGGAATGCTGATTCAATTCAAGTTGCACAATCAGCCATAAAGGAAGAAAGCTCAGAAGAAGATCTTGCAGTCCCAACTTGTCCTCTAGAGCAGCAGATCGAAGAGTTTGACTTGACAAACTTCATGCTAGAGGAAGAGTTCAATCAAGAGCAAGATTGTCTTCAAGTAGTAGAGGAGGAAGAAGCTACTCCAAATCCAAAAGAAGAGGAGCACATTCTAGTTGTGGAGGAGAAAATTGCAGATCCAAGGGCTTTGAGCACAAAGCAGGCTACAGGAGAACCTTCAGTTCTTCTTTCTACTTCACCTCTCTCAAGTTCTAGTACTGAAGAGGAGTTTGATCTCTCAAACTCAATGTTGGAGGGTGAAAGAAACCATGGTGATCAAGTTGCAGATCAAGAAGACACCATGGAGGAAGTGGAGCATTTGCAGCAGGACAGCCATGAGGCAGTTTATCTGTCAGATTTGGAGGACTGTTTTGATGGAGAAGAGCCGGTTGAGTTTCCACCATTCTCTCTTTCATCATCCACATTCCAAACACTTGAGTCTGTTGTCATGAAGGAGAACATTC
Source organism: Taxus wallichiana var. yunnanensis (assembly GCA_018340775.1). Taxonomy (NCBI): domain Eukaryota; kingdom Viridiplantae; phylum Streptophyta; class Pinopsida; order Cupressales; family Taxaceae; genus Taxus; species Taxus wallichiana. Next base: position 287,189,774 of record CM031238.1, read on the forward strand.
ATTTGCAGCAGCCTGCATCTTATAACAGCTCTTTGGAACCAAGATTGGAAGATTTTAATCTTTCATGTCCTTCATTGGAGGAAGAGAAAGGGCACAAAGATTCTACCATTGCTTCCACACCATCCATTCAAGAAGGTCTACAAGAAGACTCCATTTTTGGAGTTGAAAATCAGAGCTATGGGCATATCAAACGGACCATACCTTGCCCAATCAGGTATTTGGCTTTATTGGAGCCAAAGGAGAAGTCACAACCAGTCATGCTTGCTTCTGAGCATGAGGGTGAGCTACAAAGTACCAAGGATCAGCTGTCATACCTCTTCAATCCAAATGCAGAGCAACTAAAAGAGGTATTGAATTTTCCTTCAGCTGATACCTTGATGATTTGGGTGGAAGACCAGCTTCTTGTTGATTTTCCATCCATCCAATCAGCCATGTTCAATGCCAAATCAATTGCATGGCTGCCACTTTTGAGAAAGGGAAGCTATTTCTCACAACCAATTGCAGGGTTTGTTTAGCTTGCCTTTGCTTCCAGTTAGAGTAGAGTAGGTAGGTTTGCTTTTAGTAGAAGAAGTGCTTGTGCACACTCTGCATGTTCCATTTGGAGCATGTATGATTTTCAGTTCTGTACATAGTTTTGTGGTGCTGGTTTTGCTCTTGCACAGTCCATTTCAGTGGCATTTTGGTGAGAACGACTCCATTTCAGTGGGTTTCCAAGTGGCTCAGAGAGGAGGTTTTCAAAGTTTAGATCAGTTTCCAGGTTATAACTCATGACTCCATGCCCAATGGATGCTTCAGTAACTGGTAACTTCATCCAGCAGGCAGATGACCCCGCTTGAGTCGCCAAATTGTTATCCAAAATTCACCCCCCAGGTAATTTTGATAACATGCATCAGATTATTCAGTCCCGAGCAAGTAGATTGATTCAAGGCCCAAAATCATGTTTTTGGGCCCTCAGCTTCTTTCTAACTCTCCCATCCAAGAAGAAAACCCAACGAGTTAGAAAAGGTGAAAAAATTACAAAAAAACCAAGCTTGGGGCCAAAAAAATGAAGAAAATTGGCTAAGTCCTAGTCCAGGCGGTCATGGGACAGTTGGGACGTCGGGATGCGTGGGACGTAAAAAGCCGAATCAGCCGAAAAAGGAAAAAAATTGCCTAAGTCTTTTGTTTCGCTCGGTTTGGGACAGTTGGGACAAAAGTACACGCGGGACACGGATCAGGCCGTTTTTGGCACAGGGAAGCCCAAATCGGGCGGTTCGGAGATATTTGTCCCAGATAGTTTGGGACATCCGGGCCGGAAGTATGCGGAGGACGCGAACCGGCCGATTCGGCTGAAACAGGGGACTTTCGTCCGGGACAGTTGGGCCAAAAGGACGCGTGGGGCGCGAAAAGCCGAAAGAGCCGCCAATGAATGGAATCTCGCCACGTGTCTTCACCTCAAACAGGAACAAGGAAGCCCGAATCGGGCGGTTTGGAGATATTTGTCCCAGTTTGGGACATCCGGCCAAAGGTACGCGAGGGACGCGTGGGGCGCGAAAAGCCGAAAGAGCCGCCAACGAATCAAATCTCGCCACGTGTCTTCACCTCATCGGCCCGGCGGGAAAATTTTGAAATTTTTCCAAAGGCAAAAAACAAAAGAGAAATTAAGGAATGGCCCATGTCCAATGAAATCCTGCCATGTGGCACTCGAGTGGCGGAGTGCGGGGAGAAATGGGAAAATTTTCCCAAAGTAAAAAATATGAAATTTTCAAAGGACAAAGTGCGCCCCTCAGGCCCGAGCCAATAAAATAACGCCACGTGTCCAAGTGGCAAGAAATTAAGGAAGGGCCTGAAAGGAATTTTTAGAGGATGAACCCATGAATGAATCAGAGCTTGACATGTGTCATCCAAGTGGCAGAGCGTGAAAAAAAATTCAAATATTTTCCCACTGATCCGTTTTGGCCTGTTTTTGCCCTAATCTTCAGATCGCCATAACTTTCGATCCAGAGCTCAGATTTTCACGTTCTTTATATCAATGGAAATCTGGTGAAATTCTCTACATGCTTCCGGGTCAATCTTGCATTTTGGTTTAGTTTGGAGAGAGAAAATTAAAAAACACTTCTGGTACATGATAATGGCCAGAAATGACGTTTCAACAATCAGCTTAAATGCGAATACGGACATTCTCTGACCACTTTTGCTAGGGTTCTCACCTACCACCATAATGAGATGAATTAAATGCAACCTAGAAGTGGTTGGGGTAGATCTGATTTCCTCTCTCTTCCCTCTCTCATTCTTCCTATAAATTGTAAGGAGGGGCTTCTTTCAAAAGGGGGTTCATCTTTTCAGCTCTGCCCTCCCTTCTTCTCCAAGGTTGAAAATGGAGTTCGAACCTCCTCCCCTACTCTGTAATGGTGTTTTTTCCTTTTACCATTAAAATGATGTTCTGTGCAAACTTCTGAAGCAACAAAAATGTGTTTCGTGATGCATCTGTCCATCCTTGCTCGTTCTTTGCTTGTCTTTCTTCTTGCCTCTCTTCATTGAAAGTATTTGTGCATGTTTTAATACTCATTACAGGTTTGGAGCTATGTTCATGGAGTTTTGGGACATTTTCTGTGTGAAATCTATCCTTGGGCTTGTGATGCATCTGTCCATCCTTCCCATTGCTCACCTCTCCTTGTTCCATGGCATTTTTGATAGATGTTCAACATTTTCCTTCTCTGGTGTATCACCGTTTTAGTGTAGGCTCTATTTTTCCCTTTTCTCTCTCTCTCTCTCCTTGGCATGGTTAGATTAGGATTAGATTAGCTTGCCTGCACTGGAATAGCTTGTGGCAGGTAGTTTAGGAATAGGAACCAGCCTTCTCTGGAGATTCCTTTCTCATTTTTGCAAGTCCCACACTTGGAGAAAGGATTCCATGTTGTGCAATCACACTGGATGCTAGTATGATCAAACTAGAAATCTGATCAACATCCAGGGGTGCTAGTGATTTTACACTAACAAGAGCTTTCTGGAAAACATGTAAAGGACCGCCGCCTTGAGCAGGACGGCGGTTACAGGACCGCCGCCCTGTTCAGGGCGGCGGTCACGAGACCGCCGCCTGTGCAAGGCGGCGGTTTCGTCCACATCGAAGAGAAAAAATGCTAAGAAAAGAGGGGAAAAGGGAAAAACAAAGCACGCGTGGGCTAAGTGAGGCATGTGGGATGTTAACGCACACTTGGAGAGATTTTCCGGATCCCGAACACCTTGCGAGGAGACCTATTTCATCATTGGGGCACGTGTTACATTGTTCTAGTAGTACAGTACCTTACAATTTTTTGTATGTACAATGATCTATGTCATATTTGTGATAGTGTGAATGCACATGAGGTGTATGTCACTTAGTGCGCATTTGTTATCCTATTGATGTGCTGGGGATGGGAGTTTTCTCTCTCCTTCGTGTGGATTCTATGAAGAGTTCACGTGTGGATTACTACTTGGAATGTGTGAAAAGAATTCTAATGTGGATGACAGGGTGTTGGAGCATTGTGGCATATTGTGTTATGTGGGTGTGTCGATATGTTGTATAACTGGATTGATGTAAAGTGAATTGAATTGTATCATGATGTTTTACCATGTTTTGAAGAAATGTGTGTATCACTTTGTATGTAGCAAATGAATGTTATGTTGTGATGTTACTATGTCCATTGTATGTATGATTTGTGTAATATGTGATGGTTCATGTTGTGATATAGGGGCATACAGTGATCCTATGAACCCTATTGTGTAGTGATTGTACCTTGGGTGCATAATGTGGTAAAGTGATGTATTACACGGGTGAATGTATGATTGTGATCTACCCTGTATATGTACCATGCGTAATACGTTATGGTTGTTATGTGTAAATTATCATTTTGTTTGTGAGGTAGTTATGTGTGTGTTGTGGACCTTACACTAGACGACCCCAAGGGGATAAACTGTCAAGAGTGTATGTGTGGAGAGAGGAGGCGTGGACCAGGTTTCCATAATCTTGAGCTGAGTACAAGTGAGGAAGTGGAGTCTTATACAGACTGAAAATCCACTTCTATCTGTTTAGTATACTTCGAGCTTGCTCAGTATATTGTGGGTGTGCACCACCTTAGGCTCAACTTATGCAACCTTGTGTCCCCTGCTCTTTCCTATTAGATTGTTCATTGAATAATCCTATGTGATTTTGACTATGTTGATCCTTGTGGGAGTATGGAGGGATGATTCAAGAAGAGATGATGACAGTTACATTAGTTGATATACTCATTTCTAGTTACATGTATATTTTCATGAGCTAAGGCTCGATGTCCGAGTGCCAGCAACTCGATGAGTACCCCTTTGGTGGCGGTCTGAGGCCACATAGTAATTGTGATGTGCTATTTTCTTATTGCGTATTTTATTCGTAAATTGATCATTATTTTTTTAACTAGAACCAGTCACTTTTTTGATTGACATGTTCTTATATTTTGGGCATTTATTTGATTGTTGCACTAACAATTGGATTTTACACTAACCAAGGCTAATTAGCCATTTGTTTTTCTTGGTTTTAAAACTTTCTTTTCATATTTAAAAGTTTTGTAGCCTAGCCCAAGGCTTTTGATTTTGCCACTTGGCATTTGAATGGATTGTTATGCTGGTTCTAATGTCGTAATGTGTTGGATTAGGGTCATGGGGTTAACCATGAAGTGGTTGAACCTATTGACCTATACGTACCCAAAATTGTAAGGTACTGTACTACCAGAACAACGTGACATGTGCCCCAATGATGATACAGGTCTCCTCGTAAGGTGTTCGGGATCCGGAAAAGCTCTCCAAGTGTGCATTAACATCCCGCATGCCCCGCTTAGCCCCCGCGTGCTTTATTTTTCCCTTTTCCCCTCTTTTCTTAGCCTTTTTCTCTTCAGTGATGAAACCGCCGCCCTGCCTGGGCGGCGGTCTCATGACCGCCGCCCTGAACACACGGCGGCGATCAGTAACCGCCACCCTGCTCAGGGCAGCGGTCCTTTACGCATTTTCCAGAAAGCTCTTTTAACATGACTCACGTAAATTCAACATTTTACCAGCTTTCTTTCACCACCATAAGCTTGCATTTATGATTCTTGGTTCCTGGAATAGTGTTTTGCCATTGTTTATAGTTTAAGAATTCTATTTGGCTTTTACCTTGGGTAAATGCAAATGCTATAAATAGATGGCTTGTGCTCAAGCAAATGGCCCCTCATTCACTTCTCATCTTCTCATTTCAGTAATTCAGTCTTTTATTTTGCTTAGGATTCATAGTTTAGTTCATTGCATGCTTAGTTAGCATTGTTTTACTGTTGGTAAGCCACAAATCCATCTTGTGCAAGCAGTGTTGTTATTTCATCCAATCCATTAGAGTAGAATAGCTTAGGAAGCCATTAAAGTTACAGGTTTGCTCCTCAAATAGGAAAGTTTCAGGTTCTGGACGCTTTATGTTGCATGACTCACAATAGATCCTGCTAGGAATTGCATAAGCCAAGCTCTGTACTCTTGCGCTATCCCTCTCCTACTCGCATTATATTCAGTCTGTGTCTTGAGCTACCTTTGTCCCAATATCTACTTCTGTTAATGCTAGCATTACACGCTTTTCTAGGATCCACGTGAACACGAAGGAATGAGGAGATCACACTGAGGGGACAAGATCACACACACCATCGGATTCGCCACTATTCTAGAGAATCCAGGTTCTAGCTTTCAAAGTTCTAGTTAGAATCATATCAAATAGAGTAGTTAATTGCTTTATTTCAGTAAATTCTATTCTCGATATTGCCAGGGAAGCTGTGGGGATTGATAGTTTCTGAGAAACTATGATTCACTCCTCACTTCTGAGGTAGGATCGAGAATCTTGCAAATAGATTAGATAAGCTATTTTATTATTTAGAATAGATCTACAAATTGCACAGACAAATAGCTACACTTGGTTATTTTGTTTGTTTTAAATTGATTATTTTAGTTGTCATTTCTAGATATTTTAAATAGCTGCTTTCTTAAATTCATAAAGTTCATCAGAAAACACAAAAAAATAGAGAAATCATATATAGATATATTCGACATAGTTAAGTTTCATTTTACTGTAGTTCGTTTTACTTTGTTGTTTTTGTATGACAATCACGGACCTAGAGAGCCCAGAGAATACGTATTCGAGCCAATCGTGCCTCAACCTAATTTCATCACAGCGATAACTGATATAGATCAAAATCTTAGGATTCAAGTCTTCCGAACAATGGTAAGCTTGCAAGAAATCAATTCCCAATTGAGTGGGTTAAACATAGAAGACGACCAAGCACACACGTTTTGGTCAAATCAACCGAACTACAGATTACACTAGACAACATTCATATGACTGTAGAAGGGTTCGAAAGAGAACAAACCTTTGGTTGTGATCCTTTGGTCCCATAGCCAGGTGAAGGAGACACTCTTACAGATATAGATACCAGCCTAAGAATCCAGGTTGCAAGAATGCCTGTAAGATATTCTGAGAAAATCACACAGTTATTGATCCTAAATATAGAAGATGAGAAAGCATACGATTACTGGATACTAGGATTAGGACTTGATTTCACGCATGACCATAATAGGTCCACAACAACTAAGATTCTACGGTTGTGATCCACAAATCCCGCAGCCCAATGAATCCATAGGAGAATCGTCCATAGAATTGGCTATATTTACCATCCACCATATGACCCTGTCCGGAGAAATACACGAAACTATCCCGGTCATTTTCCACGTATTCCACAACCTATAGATTGAATCATGCTAGAGCTCAATATTGATTGGAGCCTTTGAGTAGTCATCCTTGCTGACTGATCTATCACACCAGCTCAAGTTAGGAGGGCTTTCTTTGCCTTAGACTCGTAAATTCCACTAATGCGTATTGAAGACATTAGATTGCCTAACTAGTTTGTCTACATCTCACACATATTCCATACCCACTGGCTGTCTCGGCACATCCTCGGGAGGTCAGGTGCGAGGAAGAGTTGCTTGTAGATTCCCACGCTCGCATGTCACTTTTCCGTCATACAAAATTGGTGAACTTGATGTGAACAAACAATTGTTTCACCTTCTGTACCTCATTAGCCTTCACATCAGCTTCACCAAAAAAAATTGGTGAACCCGACGTGAAGCAAACAACATTTTCACCTTCTTCATCTCATTAGTCATTCTTTAAACATCACTTTCACTCCTTCCCATTATTCTCGTGTATTCATATACCCCCCGAATATGTCGGGATTCGATACATATGGCAGACCCCTCTTGGGTCTTGAGGCATACTACACCCAACAGAATAGACAATCATCACCCTCACTCTCAGTGTGGGGTGACAACTATTCAACTAATCAGTTGTCAACACAAACTATGAGAACAGATATAACTCATCATTTCAAACTGAGGAGTTAGATCAGCTCGCTCAAACGCAACAAACAGAGCCTTCAGGCTCGAACAATATGACGTTCACCGGAGAATCTGGTTCATCTCCTCAGATGCTACTTAGACCACAATTTAGTAGACAATAAGACTCATACCGAGGTTTAGATGATGAATATTCGGTACGTTATGCCAGGAATGACCAACATTCTCGAAGTATGTATCCACCTATAGGAGGTTTACAAAAACAATCTGAGGTCTCTTTTCAAGAAAATACCTCTATACCACTGCATATAGGAAATACCCTCGGAGAAACTTGGAAAGATAGTGATCAGTTCATAGCAGGGTATCACGTGCCTATATAAAACCATGGTATACAACAAACACCACTACGGAAAAACACCGTGACTTCACCAAATGAAATCATTTCAACGTTAGTAGAAAAGGTTAGAGGGTTAGAACTTGCCCAAGCAAGTCAAAATTTACAATTCATGCAAACAGGAAGTTCCAATCCTCCACACCATCCTAGCCAAGTAGATCTCCTCACAGGAGTAGGCATGTTAGGCATGACTCCTCAGTATTCACAACAAACGCCAACTAGACCCACCATCTCTAGCACTGTTCCTCCCGGTCTAGTACAGAACAATCCATTCCTGGACAGTACCCCATCATACTTAAACATATACTCCAAATCACCACAAGGGGATATGTTCTCCTCTCCCGGCATGTTTTCTCAAACACAGGGGCTTCCTTATGCCCCTGCTAACACATACGTTGCGCCATACCAACAACCCATCCCACCACCGCTCCCTCAATAGACACCGTCAATGGTCGAAACATATGCGATAGGGACGTACTCAGAATATTTGAAAGAGCCCTTGGATTTCACCATACGAAGCGTCATGCTTCCAAGACCTCTTCCCGATTTTCCCAAATACAAAGGAGAGGGAGATCCAAACACGCATATCAAAGCTTATGCTACGGCCATTCGAGAACTACTCCCATGGGATGGGGTTGTTGCTAAAATATTCCCAAAAACCTTGGAAGGCATCGCTCTCGATTGGTATTATAGAATACCTGAGGCTTCCATACATTCATTCAAACAACTCGTGTCAGATTTCATCAAGGCCTTCGACATGAACAAATTATTAAGAACAGGAATCAGAGAGTTCTTACACATCAAACAAGAACACAACGAATCTGTCGCCCATTTCATCCAAAGGTGGCGTATAGTTCTTTATTCTTCAAAGAACTGCTCCAAACATGGATCAAATGGAACTATGTGATTTATTCCTTCATTCTCTTAGCAGAGAAGTGAAGGAAGAAGTCCAGAAGTTCCCATTACGAACTTACGATGAAGTACTAGAGAGTGCTCTTCGAATAGATCAAGCAACAATTGATAGTGGTCGCAAAACATATGGAGCAAACGGGAGGTTAATCGCCCCAACCAGAACACTACAACTTATCCTACTACCACGAACGTCAATCAAGGACCTAAAATCCTTAACAAAAATCGGGTGTAACAACAGATGGAGTAACCGACCAGCCTAAAAAGGTAAATGTTGTCAATACTCCATCACAAATAAACAACCAACGAAATAAAAAATTTACCCCGACAATCAATACAGTGGATTTTAACCATCCACAACAACAACAACAACAACAACAACAACAACGTGAAATCCTATACAGGGTCCAAGCCAAAATTCAACTAGGTACCAAAACCAGAATTCAAACCAAAGACAACAAACACAAAATTTTAATAGACAATGGTTTGATCAAAATTTTGGGCCACAATACACATCAAACCAACAAACTAGGAATTACAATCCTAATTCGTATTGTGGTTTCCACAAAATTCAGGGCCATGACACTAGAACGTGCCGTGACTACAATAAATTCATGCAACGCTTGCCAGATGAACAAAAACAACTTTTTATGGATATGTTCTTAGCAGATCCTACGTCACCAACGTCAAATACCTTTTCAGGGGCAGTTTCCCCTCAAAACGCACCCCTGAAGATCTTTAATGATCCACTCCCAAATCACGATAACAACAGGCTAAATCTAACTGGGATGAACAAGGGTGTAATGATAGGAAACAATGATCATGAAGCCTCGACCTCACTAAATCCATTAGTTGCGCCACAACTAGGAAGTCAGCCACGACCTAAGGTAGTCGGTTTAGTGGAGTTAGACGCTGAGCTACCCATCGAAGCTATAACAAGGACGCGAGAGTATTTCTCTCAGCCAAGTCCAAGCCACCTAGCGTAGAGGCAGATGACATCCAACAAATCGTAGTAAAACCTGTGGGAGCCTATGATTTGATTAATGACCTAACAAAAACCTTCTCGCACATTTCATTCTTAGACTTACTAAAGAACTCTCCTACCCACAGGGCTGCTCTTTTAGAAGCATTAGGTTTAGGTCATCTAATTAACATCACTCCACCACCTGAAACACAGGTAAATCATGTGGACTTTGATGTTCATCCTCCAGGGCAGGCAGATAGGGATGTCGAATTCATATTCGAGATAAACAAAATGCCGAAAGATGCTGAGATCGCACGCCGAGGTGATCCAACCTTACATTTGCAAGTATGGGTTTATAACAACTATGTAAAGCATGCAATGGTTGACGATGGGGTGGCAGTTAACATAGTCCCCTTCTCTTTCCTCCAAAAGCTAGGGTATGGAGAAACCAATTGCTCCACAACTCGAAATACACTAAGGGGCTATGATAGTCTTAAAGCCACCTCGGTTGGAACTATAATATTACCGGTCACCTTAGGACCCAAAACCATCTTGACTAAGTTTTATATTATAGATCGAGAAACTAACTATAATATGATCCTTGTCCGACCTTGGATACACCGCATGAAGGCAATCCCTTCTACACTATTTCAAGAAGTAAGGTTTTTACATTTAGGAAACGTATTCATGGCCAAAGGTGATCCAAAACCATTTGATGTACACCTAGCTGACTTAAAGAAAAGACCAGGCGTACACTCAGAGTTTGAACTCCCAACAAACCAACTTAATAAACCTACCGACGCAAAAAAAAAAAAAAAGTTGGTACCTACTACAGATCTTGAAACTATGAGCCTAGCCAAAGTAACCCCAACCCCCAAAGATGAGGCTAACACTGTAGAAATAGTATCATTAGGAACTACTACAAAGATTTTGAAACTGCTAGAAAATGATCTACCAATATTCTTACCATTCAATTCAGTAGGCATATGATATTCCCTAGGCATTGGCTCTCTTCCAGCAGAGGATCTATGTATGGTGGAAGTAGAATATGCAAACACAACAAATATCCCAACGTCCATATTCCTAGTCAAATATTGGACACTCCATTTTGATGGAGCTAGATGCCATTACGGAGTGGGGGCAGGTGTAATCTTCACTTCCCCTGAAGGAAAAGTCTTACCTTTTGCCTTTAAACTAAATTTCGAGTGCACAAACAATGGCGCTGAGTACGAAGCCCTCCTCCTTGGCCTCATCTTAGCTAAAATAATTGGTGTTGATAACATCAGAGTCTTAGGAGACTCACAATTAGTAGCAAACCAAGTCTCTGAGGCATATGAAACCAAAGCCGAGCACTTACAACTTTACAAAAAAGTTGTATTAGATTTAAGCAAGGAGTTTGACTTCATATCAATTGAAGCAATCCCGCGAGAGAAAAATCTTCTCACCGATTCAATAGCAACTTCAGCGTCACGTTTTACTCCAAGCAATGAGTTAGAGGATACCCGTTTCATGGTATCCCTTCGTGATGAACCATTGATAAAGACAATGACAAATTCTCTTTTAAACGGAAATGAATCTACTATCCTAGACCATGTTGATAGTGATATGGCCACTTTGGATTACTTAAACACCTATGCGGCACTACATCTCTCCTATCATATGATAGATTTGTCCTTAATCCCACATTCGTCTTCCTACTTCGGAAATCCCATGGTGGATCTTCCCTCACAAATGGAACCTAGCATATGCACAGTAGAAAATGGGGATGATTTGGATTTACCTCCAGCGCCACCTGAGTTTGAAGAGGGTAACGCCTCTTTGATCGAAGAAACAATTGATATTAACATCGGAACGGAAGACGAACCAAGGATATTGAAACTAGGGTCCTCGTTAACCCCAGAGGAAGTAGAAATACACACTCGGATCCTCAAAGAACATCAGAAGGCATTTGCATTTAATTATAAGGAAATGACAGGAGTTGCACCCCACATCGCGGTGCATAACCTCGTCACTAAATCTGATGCAAAGCCAGTTAAACAAAAATCGAGACCCATGAAACCCAAGGTAGCTCTCATGGTAAAAGAGGAGGTAATAAAACTCCTCCAAGTAGGATTCATCAAGCCAGTCGATTACTCCCAATGGGTATCTAACATCGTTCCCGTTCTCAAGAAGAATGGAAAGATACGCATCTGCATAGATTTCCGAGACATCAACAAAGCGTGTCCTAAAGATGACTTCTCGTTGCCATCCATTGATGTCATTGTTGATGCAACAGCTAGGTTTGAACTTTTGTCTCTCATGGATGGATTCTCAGGATACAATCAAATCAAAATATCTGAACAAGATCAAGCTAAAACCACGTTTATAACTCCTTGGGGAACTTATTGCTATGTTGTCATGCCATTTGGTCTCAAGAATGTTGGTGCTACATACCAGCGAGCTATGACATATATATTTCATGATTTAATTCATAAAATCATGGAATCCTACGTAGATGACTTGTTGGCTAAGGCCAAGAAGCATTGTGACCATCGAAGTACTCCGCGTCATTCTCTCATGTCTGATAGAATACGAGTCACGCTAAATCCGAAAAAATGCGTCTTTGGTGTAACAGAGGGAAGCTCCTAGGTTACATCATATCATCACGAATGATGTTCCACCAAAATTTGGGCTTGTCCTCGAAATGGTTCCACCTTCGGATGAATTTGGAATCAGGTCATTTCTCGGAAAGCTGGGTGCAATCCGAAGATTCATCCCAGACTTAAGCTTCGCCATTCATCCAATCAACAATTTACTCAAGAAATATTATAGCATTAATTGGACTGAAGACTGCAATGAAGCTTTTGATGCAGTTAAGCATTTCTTGTTGTCACCACCTACGCTAATGCCACCTAAGCTAGATCACCTGTTAATTTTATACTCACGAGCTACCAATGTCTCGCTAGCCTGCATGCTGGCTCAAGAAGACGATGACAAGAGAGAACGCGTGATTTATTTCATTAGCCAAATGTTGCTCGACTATGAAACACGTTATACCCAAGCAGAATGAGAATGCCTCACCATAGTTTTTGCAACCAAACGCCTAAGACATTATATGCTAAATCAAGAAACAAGGGTCATGGTAAAAATAGACCATTTACGAACTTTCCTCACACAAGGGTCCTTGTCTAAAAAGGCTGGATGTTTTATAACCTTAATGGGGGAATTCGAATTAAAATTTGTAAATCAGAAGTCAGTTAAAGGACAAATCATCGCAGATTGGTTAGCTGATAACCCATTAGATGGAGGTGATCTAGTAGATTTAGATTTTTTGGATGAGTGCGTATACTACATCGAAACCCGACCCTCTATCTCTAAATGTCCCTGGTACATTGATATCATTAATTATATCATGGACCATACGTATCCAGAAGGAGCTACACCACAACAAAGAAGGCGGTTACGTATTATCATAGCTAAATACATCATTATAGAGCAAGTGCTCTATCGGAAAGCGTTCGATGGAATGCTCCTAAGATGTGTCGACACAAAAGAATCCAAGAAGATTCTCCATGAATCCCACAGTGGAATGTGTGGAGGCCACTTCAGTGGTCATGCCACCATTCATAAAATACATCGAATGGGCTATTTCTGGCCTACTCTAGAACATGACGCAAAGAGAGTTCGTGCGCAGTGTCATAAGTGCCAAGAATTCTCCCATGAGATCTATATACCAACACAAGCTCTACAACCAATCGCTACTCCATGGCCCTTTTCTACATGGGGCCTAGATTTAATAGGGAAATTCTCTCCCTCATCCATAGATGGCCATAATTTTATAATCATAGCCACCGAATATTTTACCAAATGGGTAGAGGCTATGCCTCTTACTACTGTACCTGGTTCTGTAATCACCAAGTTCATTTTGAACCAAATCATTTACAGGTACGGTATCCCGCAAATCATCATCTCCGATAATGGAACTTCTTTTAAGAATGAAGAGGTTCACGAACTATGCAATAAATTTAAGATAAGCCATCATACGGCTTCCTTGTATTACCCTCAAGCCAACGGACAGGCTGAAGCGACAAATAAAACACTAAAATCCATTCTCCTTAAAACGGTGAAAGAAAACAAATGAGATTGGCACTTAAAGTTATATCTAGCCTTATGGGCCCACCGAACCTCAATAAGAACACCAACGGGAGTAACTCCTTTCTCGCTAGTATTCGGGAAGGCAAGAGGTAGTTCTCCCACTCGAGGTTGAAATACCCATGTCTCGCATTTCATTACAAGGGATTACGGATGAAGACGCTACAGAGAAGCACATCTCTCCCAATTAGAAAGCCTAGATGAAGCTAGGTTAGATGTCGAACAGTGGCATAGAGTCTATGCTGACCGGATGTGCTGGAAATATAACAAGAAAGTCTATGAACGCGACATATATGAAGGTGATCTAGTTCTAAGGCTAGGCGGCCGGATCGACAAGAAGACTAGCAAAAGAAGGAAATTCGGACTAAATGGTTGGGCCCATACCGAGTCATGAAGGACTATGGAAATGGTGCATACCTCTTATGTATGCTAGAAGGTGAGGACTTTGGTGAAACAAATCAATTCCCTACACCTCACCGTTTTCTACACGTAAGTAGCTAGCACTACTTATATATCTATCTACATTGCATCTTCATATAGATTAGGATCATATTGTCCACTTGTTTCATACACAAATTGTGATCAAGGAATCTATTCTCAAAGCAATTCATTACAAACTCATGATGTTGTTGGCATAAACTCTTTAATCATACATCTTCCTTGTATTACCCTCAAGCCAACGGACAGTCTGAAGTGATAAATAAAACACTAAAAGCCATTCTCCTTAAAATGGTGAAAGAAAACAAATGAGATTGGCACTTAAAGTTATATCCGGCCTTATGGGCCCACCGAACCTCAATAAGAACACCAACGGAGTAACTCCTTTCTCGCTAGTATTCGGGGCAGAGGTAGTTCTCCCACTCGAGGTTGAAATACCCAGTCTCCGCATTTCATTACAAGGGATTCTGGATGAAGACGCTTACAGAGAAGCACATCTCTCCCAATTAGAAAGCCTAGATGAAGCTAGGTTAGATGTTGAACAACGGCATAGAGTCTATGCCGACCGGATGTGCTGGAAATATAACAAGAAAGTCTATGAACGCGACATATATGAAGGTGATCTAGTTCTAAGGCTAGATAGCCGGATCGACAAGAAGACCGGTGAAGGAAGGAAATTCCGGCCTAAATGGTTGGGCCCATACCGAGTCATGAAGGACTATGGAAATGGTGCATACCTCTTATGTATGCTAGAAGGTGAGGACTTTGGTGAAACAGTCAATTCCCTACACCTCAAGCGTTTCTACGACGTAAGTAGCTAGCACTACTTATATATCTATCTACATTGCATTTTCATATAGATTAGGATCATATTGTCCACTTGTTTCGTACACAAATTGTGATCAAGGAATCTATTCTCAAAGAAATTCATTACAAACTCATGATGTTGTTGGCATAAACTCTTTAATCATACTTCTCCAATTTTCATGATATCATCAAACTATCTTAGAATCATTTTATCAAATAAAGCTAGACATGACAAAGTCTTAATGGTAACCATACCAAGATCTGTAAGTTTATTCTCACTGTTGGTTTCTTCTTAGGATAGGTGTCTTGCCTATTGTCTGTTCTAGAAGCTTCATGGTGTCACATCTATCCCATATGTATATCTCTTTGGAAATAAACACATATTGACATTTTACTCAAATAAACAAGTCAAGCATTGATCAAACAGAAAATTTTAATTTTACACATTTCCTTGCCCCACCAACCTTTGGTGATGAGCTTACGTCTCTTACTAGTGACATAGGGTTGGGAAAGGATGGAAATGCCCTTACTCACCTATGCTTTGCCCATGGTGATAAACCCACGCTTCTTACTTATAGCATGGGGAAAAGTGTAGGGGGTCCTCTTGACAAATAAATGCAAAAGGTCATACACAAACACTTCAAACTTTGAAACTTTGAGTAAAAAACAAATGAATCAGATGTTCAAAATCCCAAGAGAGTTAAAATCCTAAAAACCCAGATTTTGTCTACTATGTGGCCATCTACGAGTCTAAGTCTAGATAAACCGCAAAGCAAGTTGCATCCAAAACTATGAAGTCACTCGAGTGGAGTAGACTTGTGGTGTCCTAATTTGGTTCCACCAAACCTTTGTCTGTCTTTCATCACTATCATTTCACTACACCTCATAACTTGCGCCCTTCCCAACTCTTGGTGATAAGCCCTCGCATCTTACTAGTTGCGTGGAGTTGGGGTAGGGGTAGGTTTATCTGTTCATCATACCAGTTTATTTTCATCACTTTGCCAAAACAAACATGAAGTATCCAAAATTGCTTACAGAAACTAAGATTCAAAATCACATTATATCTACATTATCATATATCAGCGCATCATGAAACACAAAAGGAAAGTAAAACACTTGCATCATTTGTTCACCATTGCATATATTCTAAAAGAAACATATAAACATACATCATAGCATACATGAGGAAACTGGAAATAGAAAGAAATCCATGAATGCCAAGATTTTGATCCAGAACGAATACATATATATATAAATGATCAACGTTTATATACAATGTCATCATGCACTAAGCATGGTCAAAACACTCAAAGAGCCCGGGATATACAAAAGAATATATAGTACAAAATCTACGAGAGCCAAGTGGCTTCTCAATCCCTACGAGACCCCTCTGAAGGTTCACGCCCACGCCTAGGACTCCGGCTACGCCGGCGCTCTGAATGCACGGAGGGCTCAGGATCCCGAGGGTAGCCACAGTCTCACCACGAGAATGGCTCCTCATCAAGCGCTCAGCCATCCTGTACCCCGCTAACTTTGTGCGAAGGGTTGATACCATCCTGGCCACATGCCAGACTAGAGCGAAGACGTCGGTATGTCTACCAACTGCTGAGGCTCCCCAGCATCCACGGATAGCTCTGCGCGGGTCCTCTCCATGGGGATCATCAGGGTATCAGTGCATACCCTGCGAATCAAGTCCCGCCACTCATCGGTGGTCTCTGCAAACAAAGGAGAAAACAAATTAGAAACCAAACAAGAAATTAAAAGATACAAGATAGCAACTAAGGAGATCCTAACAAAGAAACAAACACTAGAAGGGAGAGAGGGTAACTTACTCGGATCACCAGGCCTCCAAGATGGATCTATGGGATCAGCGCCCACCACGGATGCCGCTACCGACTGAGGGGCTGCTCCTGTGGCTGGAGCAACGTAACACCCCGCAACAGACTCATCCTCCCCATGGCCCTGGGAGAGTGGCTCCTCTGAAACCAGAGTCACCCTCTCTGCACTCTGCTCGGCCCTCTCTCGCCGCATGATATCCTGGGTGTCGTGCCACTCAGGATCACTGTCCTCGGTCTCCTCCTCTGTCTCCCCCATAAACTCCTCAGACTTGGAGTCTACCTCAATGGGGTCATCGCTGCTATGGGCAGGACCCGCGGCAATCTGAAGCAAAGGTGCCTGAGGCGCACCGGCTCTCCCTCTGGCACGTACTATCCTCCTGGCTGCAATAGGAATGCCAGGAGTAACCACTGTCCAACCCCAGCCTCTAGGCCCCCCTCTGGCCTCTCGGACTGATCTGTATACTGGCGCCACTGGGGGAAGCATACCCATGTATGGTAAGCCAAACTACTGAGGAACTCGGCCAAAGGGGTGCATCTCCACTCGCCCCACTCTATCAATAAGCTGCCCTGTGGTGGAGCAGGAGATCAAGGTAAGAGCCTCCTCGCCCCATATGCCTGCCATAGTCTAGTATGGTGTGGCCTCCATGTCGGCAGTAGTCAGGGAGGCAACTAGCTGATGAGGTGCTCTGAGCACCGACATGTCTATCCATCTGGCTGCCCTCACAGCTCCAGGATCTACCACCTCCACACCCCTTGCCATAAGGGATGAAATGCTCATAGACCCAACTCATGACTAGGGTTGGGTGGCTCAAGGAATGCCCCTATAAACGGACCACCCTATATAAGTCATGGTAGGTGGTCCCAAGAATATCTGCTCCCCAGGCATATATCCGACCGTACCCCTCTATCTATGTAATAATGGGGGACTAGCAGTATAGTAATGTATCTCCTCCCTTGTCCCCGATCAGTCTCGAGGCAAGGATCCCCATGATGGCCTGGCGAAGTAAGGGGGATGGGCAAAGAAGGAATGGATCGAATTCTAACCCCCTTCTTTGACCCCGTGGAGATGACTGCATCTCCCATATATGTGGCCCACTGTGCAATCTATGCCCGTGAGCCTGCTGTCTCTAGGGTGAGTCATCTCCCGATGATCGGGACCCCTAGAATGCGATAGACATCCTCCAATGTAATAGTCCACTCACCGCGGACCCCTGGCAATCGGAAGGTGTTCCGATCTGCATCCCAGTATGAGAACAAATCACAAAGGATGTGACTAGATGGTGTAACGTGGGGCACGCGTGAAATGCATAGTATCCCAGCCCACTGAAGAGTGTCCTCCTCATCCTATGAGAGGGCATCTAGAACCCCTGGGAGCCAATCACACTCCCTCTCTCGACTCCACCGGATATACTCCTCTCTCGCCTGCATACACCCAAAAACACACAAAACAAAGCAAGTTAGCATCCAAGTAATACTAGAAAAATCATGAAAGCACGTAGAAATGCTAAAAATACAAACACAATCTCAAATAGATGTTCCTTTTGCATTCTGTGCAAAGCATTCTGGAGCAAGGTGGGGGCGGTTTTGTAACCGCCGCCTTAAGGGGCGGCGGTCATGTAACCGCCACCCCGAATAGAGCAGCAGCGGTCATGTAACCGCCGCCCGGCACGGGCGGTCGGTCGGTCCGAAAACCCACGCGGGTTTTTAAGCTTAAAAAACTTAAAAATGCAAAAAATGACTATTTTACCTAAAAACAAAGCCTACCCAGTAGGCGCCCCCCCTAGGTGGACCTTTTAGCACTAACATTTTGAAAAATTACCACCCCATGACAAAGTATTTAGCATTTCAAATTTAAAGGGGTAAAAAGGATAAACTAAAGAAAACTAACTTTGTGATCTCACGGGTCGATGTTCCGCACATGTGGGCATGATCGCTATCGTCACAGACGTTTTGACATTTTGACTCATTCACGCAAGAAACCATCACCGTGGGTCCCGAGCTCAAAATCAATCAAATCAACTCACAAAATGAATATGAAAATGGGCCCACTTTCATATATATAGCGCTCTGATTCGTTTTAAATGACTTTTTCACAGGTTTAGAGCGCTAACGGAGGTAAGTTCCTATCCCCGCACAAATGGTACATTCTCATTCCCTATTATTTTAGCGTTTATTTTTCAAACTATTGTGTCTATCTGCACTTGAGTTCTCTTTTCGTTTTGCAGGTAGCGGGAATTTTGGATGGCATCATTTCAACACACGGATGTATCAGGTATAACTTCTAACTTCCCATTTCGGGACCGCCATACTCGGACCCACCATTTTACGCCTCTTCATGGCTAAAACGCTTCTCCGAGGGGGCAATATGTACGTACCCAAAATTGTAAGGTACTTGTCAGAACAACGTGACACGTGCCCCAATGATGATACAGGTCTCCTCGCAAGGTGTTCGGGATCCGAAAATCTCTCCAAGTGTGCGTTAACATCCCGCATGCCCTTCTTAGCCCCCGTGCTTTGTTTTTCCCACGTGCTTTGTTTTTCACTTTTCCCCTCTTTTCTTAGCCTTTTTCTTGATTTAAACCGCCGCCGTGCCTGGCGGCGGTCTTGTGATCGCCGCCCGAAGGGTGGCGGTCTGTAACCGCCGCCCGGGCTCCCAATGGTCCTTTACACGTTTTCCAGAAAGCTCTTTTAACACGACTCACATAAATTCAACCTTTTACCAGCTTTCTTTCACCGCCATAAGCTTGCATTTATGATTCTGGTTCCCTGGAATAGTGTTTTTCCATTGTTTATAGTTTAAGAGTTCTATTTGGCTTTTACCTTGGGTAAATGCAAATGCTATAAATAGATGGCTTGTGCTCAAGCAAATGGCCCCTCATTCACTTCTCATCTTCTCATTTCAGTAATTCAGTCTTTTATTTTTCTTAGGATTCATAGTTTAGTTCATTGCATGCTTAGTTAGCATTTTTTTACTGTTGATAAGCCACAAATCCATCTTGTGCAAGCAGTGTCTGTTATTTCATCCAATCCATTGGAGTAGAATAGCTTAGGAATCCATTAAATTTGCAGGTTTTTCTCCTCAAACAGGATAGTTTCAGGTTCTGGACGCTTTATGTTGCATGACTCGCAATAGATCCCGCTAGGAATTGCATAAGCCAAGCTCTATACTCTTGCGCTATCCCTCTCCTACTCGCATTGTATTCAGATGTGTCTTGAGCTACCTTTGTCCCAATATCTACTTCTGTTGATGCTAGCATTACACACTTTTCTGGATCCACGTGAACATGAAGGAACGAGGAGATCACACTGAGGGGACAAGATCACACACACCATCGGATTCGCCACTGTTCTGCAGAATCCAGGTTCTAGCTTTCAAAGTTCTAGTTAGAATCATATCAAATAGAGTAGTTAATTGTTTTATTTCAGTAAATTCTATTCTCAATATTTCCAGGGAAGCTATGGGGATTGATAATTTCTGAGAAACTATGATTCACTCCTCACTTCTGAGGTAGGATCGAGAATCTTGCAAATAGATTAGATAAGCTATTTTATTGTTTAGAATAGATCTACAAATTACACAGACAAATAGCTACACTCGGTTATTTTGTTTGTTTTAAATTGATTATTTTAGTTGTCATTTCTAGATATTTTAAATAGCTTTGCTTTCTTAAATTCGTAAAGTTCATCAGAAAACACAAAAAATAGAGAAATCATATATAGATATATTCGACATAGTTAAGTTTCATTTTACTGTAGTTCGTTTTACTTTGTTGTTTTGTATGACAATCACGGGACCTAGAGAGCCCAGAGAATACGTATTCGAGCCAATCATGCCTCAACCCAATCTCATCATAGCAATAACTGATATAGATCAAAATCTTAGTATCCTACAGATTACACTAGACAACATTCATATGACCGTAGAAAGGTTCGAAAGAGAACAAACCTTTGGTTGTGATCCTTTGGTCCCACAGCCAGGTGAAGGAGACACTCTTACAGATATAGATACCAGCCTAAGAATCCAGGTTGCAAGAACGCCTGTAAGATATTCTGAGAAAATCACACAGTTATTGATTCTAAATATAGAAGCTGAGAAAGCATACGATTACTGGATACTAGGGATTAGGACTTGATTTCACGCATGACCATAACAGGTCCACAACAACTAAGAGTCTACGGTTGTGATCCACAAATCCCACAGCCCAACGAATCCATAGGAGAATCGTCCATAGAATTGGCTATATTTACCATCCACCCTATGACCCTATCTGGAG
Source organism: Taxus wallichiana var. yunnanensis (assembly GCA_018340775.1). Taxonomy (NCBI): domain Eukaryota; kingdom Viridiplantae; phylum Streptophyta; class Pinopsida; order Cupressales; family Taxaceae; genus Taxus; species Taxus wallichiana. Next base: position 287,210,882 of record CM031238.1, read on the forward strand.
AAATACACGAAACTATCCCGGGTCATTTTCCACGTATTCCACAACCTATAGATCGAATCACGCAAGAGCTCGATATTGATTGGAGCCTTTGAGAATTCATCCTTTCTGACCGATCTATCACACCAGTTCAAGTTAGGAGGGCTTTCTTTGCCTTCGACTCACAAATTCCGCTAATGCCTACCTAGATTGGATTGAAGACATTAGATTGCCTAACTAGTTTGTCTGCATCTCACACATATTCCATACCCACCGGCTATCTCGCACAACCTCGGGAGGTCGGGTGCGAGGAAGAGTTTCTTGTAGATTCCCATGCTCGTATGTCATTTTTCCATCGTACAAAATTGGTGAACTTGACGTGAACAAAAAACTGTTTCACCTTCTGTACCTCATTAGCCTTCACATTAGCTTCACCAACAAAATTGGTGAACCCGACGTGAAGGAAACAACTTTTTCATCTTCTTCATCTCATTAGTCATTCTTTAAACATCACTTTCGCTCCTTCCCATTATTCTGCGGGTATTTATATACCCCCCGAATATGTCGGGATTCAATACATATGGCAGACCCCTCTTGGGTCTTGAGGCATACTACGCCCAACAGAATAGACAATCATCACCCTCGCTCTCAGTGTGGGGCGACAACTATTCAACTAATCAGTTGTCAACACAAACTCCGAGAATCAGATATAACTCATCATTTCAAACTGAGGAGTTAGATCAGCTCGCTCAAATGCAACAAACAGAGCCTTCAGGCTCGAACAATATTACGTTCACCAGAGAATCTAGTTCATCTCCTTAGATGCTACTTAGACCACAAATTAGTAAACTATCAGACTCATACCGAGGTTTAGATGATGAATATTCGGTACGTTATGCTAGGAACGACCAACGTTCTCGAAGTATGTATCCACCTGTAGGAGGTTTACAAAAACAACCCGAGGTCTCTTTTCAAGAAAATACCTCTATGCCACTACATATAGGAAATACCCTCGGAGAAACTTGGCAAGATAGTGATCAATTCATAGCAGGGTATCACGTGCCTATACAAAACCATGGTATACAACAAACGCCACTACGGAAAAACACTATGACTTCAACAAATGAAATCATTTCAACATTAGTAGAAAAGGTTAGAGGGTTAAAACTTGCCCAAGCAATTCAAAATTCATAATTCATGCAAACAGAAGTTCTAATCCTCCACACCATCCTAGCCAAGTAGATCTCCTCACAGAGCAGCACGTTAGGCATGACTCCTCGGTATTCACAACAAACGCCAACTAGACCCACCATCTCTAGCACTGTTCCTTCCGGTCTAGTAAAGAACAATCCATTCCTGGACAGTACCCGTCATACTTAAACATATACTCCAAATCACCACAAGGGGATATGTTCTCCTCTCCCGGCATGTTTTCTCAAGCACAGGGGCTTCCTTATGCCCCTGCCAACACATACGCTGTGCCATACCAACAACCCATCCCACCACCGCTCCCTCAGCAGACACCGTCAATGGTCGAAACATATGCGATAGGGACGTACTCAGAATATTTGAAAGAGCCCTTGGATTTCACCATACGAAGCCTCATGCTTCCAAGACCTCTTCCTAATTTTCCCAAATACAAAGGAGAGGGAGATCCAAATGCGCATATCAAAGCTTACACTATGGCCATTCGAGAACTACTCCCATGGGATGGGGTTGTTGCTAAAATATTCCCAGGCCGCGCCACATGCATGCATGGGAGAACAATGCAAAACAAAGGGGATTTTGTGTCTGACTGATGTGTATCTATGCCAGCGTACTCCCAGCCATGCCCAGGCCTGCGTGGGCTTCTAGTAAATCAAGAAAAAACTAAAGGAGCTTTGTCTGTTGTTGCTGTTGCAAACGCCCTAATAGATTTTCATGCAAAAACGTGGAAAAACATGTGAACAGTTTGTCTAAAGGCATGGGAAAGAAATGTAGTTCCATGGACTGCAATGATTTCGGGTTATGCACAAATTAGTTGCAAAATGTGAAGGCTTACACCACGCGTGTGAACTGTTTGACAAAATACCTGAAAGATGTGTGGTTTCCTAGACTGCTATGATAGCAGGCATGCAAAAAATGGGTCTGTTAAAAAGGCACACGAACTGTTTGACAAAATGATTCAACGAGATGCATTCTCGTGGACTGCAATGATTTGTAGGGTATGCACAAAATGGCCTTCTTGATGAGGCTTTCAGCCTTTCCAATACAATGCCTGAGAGGGACGTGGTCTCATGGAATGCATTCATTGCAGGATGCTCACAGAATGGGCTTCTTGAAAGGGCCATGGAGATTTTCAAGCAAATGCAATTGGCAGAGGTAAAGCCAAACTCAGCAACCTTTGTCAGCTTCCTCCCCGCATGTGCAAAAATAAGAGCTTTAGAATTGACCATGGAAAACCATCAAGGCATAGAAAACAAGATGTTTTTGTTTACAATGCAACTTCCTTGATAGACGTGTATGTCAAATGGTGGAGCTGTTGATGCTCGTGATCTGGTTGACGAAGTGCCCAAGCACGAGACTGAACCCAAGCCTGCGGTTTCGACCGGCTTCGTTTTCCAGGCATGGTCCTTCTTCCCTTACCTCTCTTAATTCTCGTATTTTAGTTCTCTTTTGGAATTAAATAGAATTTTAAATCATTAGGATTTTTAAATACAGTTAAATATCTCTTCAACTCATTGCAAAACAATAAAGTGTCATGTCGCAACTCTCAGAGCCATTATAAATCACCTACTTTAAACCATGAACTATCACCCTCACTTCAAGATGATCTAGAAAACTCTTAACCCTTTTGATCACTCCAGTATCGTTTTATCGACCAGACAAATTTGACTCTCCATTGATTAAGTTGACCTTCTTCCTGCTTAAAATAGTTAAATTTTGCATTTTTCGGAGACTCACTAAGCACCCTTCGCAACTCTGGAAACAAGATGTGAAGTTTCATTCGCGTACTTTGGTATACGAGGAGTCACCTTGATTTTTGGTTTGACCCGAAACGATCATTTGACATCCTTTTGACGCTCTTATAGGAGCCCTGTTACATCGGTTTACAACAGTAGGGAGTTGTTAAAACTGGGAAGTTGACTTTCGTTTTGGACCACCATTTGAAACCCGGAAAGAGAAATCACGTTTTGTCTTCGCAAACCCCAGCGTTTATACTAGACAAATGCATGGAACATTCGGTATAGGAAAGAGCACTTTTCGGGATAGTTTGGTGAAGCCGTTTTGTAGGCCTCTGGTCATAGGTTGACGAGGTCAAACTGGTCCAATTTCATGTTGTCACTCCAGAAAACTTGTCGCCGTTTGAACATGGTTGTCTAGTTCTCAGTCCCGTTGACTCTGATGAATTCTCGTTACATAGGGGAACTAGTAGGAGATGTCTTGTTGCGTGCTTCTCCATTAAACGTCAGTTATGGATGCGGTTTTCTGGGTGCTCGAGCTAACGTTTGTCATTTTACAACTGGGTGAACTACGACCAGTGACCCTGGAAAACTAGCCGCCAAACGCAAACCGTGCGCTCCTTTTCAATTCCGTCAGTTGCAATGAGCTCTTGGTATATCTAGGGTCACGTAGAAAGTTAATCGGGATGTGCGTGCTCATCAGAAGATAACCTTTGGAAGTAGTTTCTTAGCCTCCGAGCCCGTTTTGTACGTTTTGTAGCTAGTGAGAAAATGTAAAAGAGGAAAACTACGGACTCTCGTAGGGTTGCCAATTCATCCTGGAAACTTTTTACACACATAAATAACTATTTAAAACACTAAAATGAAACTTGTGTGTATTGGAACTTTTGACAAAATGATGTTTTCTCTCTCTTCCTTTCTCTTTCTCTCTCCTAGGTTTATAAAATGTAGAAAAATGAAATGCAAGGAATACATGTTTATAGACTTTTTATTTCGATTGGAAAATTGTAATTATTGTCTGATGTAAATGGGAAACTAAAAAATGACAATTATGATTGATTAGGGTGGATGCCATGCCAGCAAATTATCGCTGATATCATGCTCACGTGGGTTTTGCAGGATGGATGAATGACGATGAAGAAGGCGATGTGAAATTTAATTATTATTTTTGTAACTCTTATAGGTCATTGTAAAATGAATAACTGTGTAATGTAGTCTCTTGTTACCGAAAAATTATAAATGAGATTTGTTAACATGCATGATATGCTAGTTTTAGGGATACTTATGGAATGTACTTCTAATCACCAGTTCAATTTGATTTTTAGTTGTGTATGGCAAAAAAGTGTTTGGTTTATACTTAGTAAATTGAAATCGAAGTTAATACATTGTAGTACCTTCTCAGTATTTAATAAATGATTAAATTAATTATAGGGTTACCTTCTTACCTTGCAAACACAATAATGAGTTTTAATGGGAACACTCAACCCTAATAAAATATTCGTGCATAACTTGCCTGTATGTGTGATCCCTTCCTACCATATAAGAAATTTAAAACCAAAGAACGACCTTAACCTTTGCACCTGATGAGACCTCATAGGTTAGGTAAATAAAACCCCTCGTTGGAGTTTACCATCATAGTAGTTATGTCTAGCGACATTGTCGTGAATCCATATTTAGGAATGTCATGGTCCAACCTATTTGGAGTATGCGTTTTCCTTCTAGATTTGGCATTCACAAGAAGAATGTCCTCTCTTCAGGTCCAACACTAGGCTGAGTGTTGAAGGCCACCTTAGAAGTCACCTTATGAGTCCTTGTTCGAAGGAACGACTAAGCGATGTAACCCTGGATTCTATCAAAATAACACCTTGGTATGTCCTTAAATGTGGTGTAGTATAATTTTGTCCATCTGCCTTAAACTCTATATATAGTTGAGGCGTAGATAATTGAGTGCATAATAGAGGAAACCAAACCTCAACTGACTAGGAGCTGTCACTTGTGGTTCGTGTATGGTTTACAATTCTTCCGACCATATACCCCTTCAAGATGGTAGTCAAATACTTCTGTAACTCCTGATTACACAACAATGCTATGAATGAGACCATAGTGCGATGTATAAGCATATCCTAAGATGAGAACGAGATTGGAGATTAGGATTGAGGTCACTCATGAAGTCCTTAAAACTTAATTAAACATAATCATGTGTTGCAAAGAATATAAGTTACCTTGGTGCGACCAAACTTTGAGAAAACAAAAGATATGTATATATAGATATATATAAATCTTATAGGAATTCAATAAGTTTTCAAATTATAATAACAATGGTAGAGAAATAAATTCAGTGTGAATCGAGAAACATTTTGGTGCAAAGCTGCCCTGTATCTATTATCTCCGTCAAATCCTTTCATTGCGTTTTGGACATCAAGTCACTTTCGCTTGAGTTGTAAGGGTAAAACTGTAGACATCAAATAAATGTTGGAGAAGAATATTTTTACATAATAATAGGATAATTAAGTACTTTGTATGCAATTTGATTTATGCCAAATATGTATGTCAGTTATGGAAATTTATATAAAGTATAAGAAGCCAACTTGAGAAGGTGGAATTGTATTTTTGAACCATGAGAATAAACTTAAGAAAATTTAGGTGGACAAACGAGGAAATTTATCCTTGCTCGTAATGTCCTTGGAATGTTAACTTTAACCAAAAATACATTTAAGGAATGTTGTGTTGTGGGTTCATCGTTCCTGAAGCCATGTTCTTGTGGTTGGGTCTTTACTAGTAACATTCCATTGGGAAAAGTATAGCGTCAACATGCCTATGTCATTTTTGTGTGTCTATGTGAGTCGATGACTTATGTGATTGTTGCATGTGTGGCGAGTTCTGTACTTGAAGCCCATTTTGTGTTATGTGTAGTAAGCTTTGTAAGTAAAAAAAAAATTATCCTGGTATTTTACTGTTGTATTTGTGTATATAAAATGTGGGCACTACAAAGGAGGGCTTATATTGAATTAGGAGCAATAAGGAGGATATGGAGATTTATGTTTTGTGCATGTAATTCTGAATATAAATTTTGGAGAACTCTTCTCCTCTCTTCCCCACCTTGGAGGTAGAACATGGGATTCTCCTCTTTGTGAAACTTGGTGTCTTGATTTACACTTGCTTTGTTTTCCATGTGAATGTGTTTTGGTTGTTTCACCTACTTCATGTGGAAGTTGTGGATGTTCTCCTCTTTCCCATGGGCTTGGGGGAGGCTAGCATGCATCCCAACCTTGGGAGTGGCATGTAATGATGCCTATGGTTGGGAGGCAAACAACCTCTTTCTCCTTGTTGGTATTCTTGAAGGCATGAAGGATGTATCTCAAGTTTAGAATCTCTTGTCATCTTGGTGCTCATTGTCTTCTTCACTTTGTTGGCATTTCTCTCTTTATGTCTCTAAAATTATGGCTCTTTGGAAGGTTCCTTGTTTTGTAAAGTACCCTCTGGTGATTTGGAACTACTTGTAAGATTGGTAGTCCATTGTATTTGGATACTTTCTTCAACCTTGGAAAGGAATTTTGTTGGACTATTTTCTTGTATTTTTAGCACGCTTGTGAAATATGAAGCATTGAGTTATTGAGAAGTTTGTACAAAAGAAGATTTTTCAAATAATGTGTCTCTCTTGTTTATAATACATATAATAGAAGCATTCCTTTTACATTCTCTTATCATGCTTGTAGTTGGAATATTTATTTGACAAAAATAAATAAATAAACTTCTCTTGCATTGCATTTGAAAGGCATAATATTTCCTTGTTGAGAGCTTTATGAATAATATACTCCTTTGCAAAATTTAATAGCAATTAGAAATTCTTTTTTTTTTATCTTTTAAAATTCTTATGTTTTCCCCTTATAACAAATCTAAAAATCATTGAATGTGAATAGTGGGTGCATACTGTTCATTTTTGTATTAGTAATAAGACTAAAATCGATAATTATTTTAAATTGAAAATAGCTTTGTTATCCTTGTTGCAAAAAAAAAAAAAAAAAATTATATATGTATATAACCAGAGTTATATGTGTGTAATGTGAATATTATTTCTCTTTCCTTAGTTACCTAAATAAGAAAACATATGCACATTATATATAGATATTTTTATATTAAATAAATAATTTAAAGTAACCTTTTATATTTAGAAGCATGTATATATATATATATATATATATATATATATATATATATGTGTGTGTGATTTAAAAATAATAAAAAGAAAAAAACATATGCAATGGTGGGGGTTTGGCCCCCACCCCTCGCCGCTCTCCTTTGGCCACTTGTCCCGGCCACTGCCCCCATATGCCCTCCCTACAACCCCGCCCCACGCCTCCTCTCACCCCCTTCCGCCTGTCCTCCTCCCTTCCTACACTGCCCCCTTTGGGCCTGTCCCGCCCCCACTCAACCGACGCCTCCTCCTCCTTGCCCTGCCACACCCAGTCACCACGAACCTCTCCCCATACGCCCTTCCCTCTACTACGCACTCAATCCCCTATGCAACACACACTAATCCCCATACTCATAAATAAGTAATTTATATACATACTACATAATATGGTATATATATATATATATATATATATATATATATATATATATATATATATATATATATATATATACATATACATACATATATATCTGTGTGTGTTTGTGTGTGTGTGTGTGTGTGTACATTTTTTACTCCCCTAACCAAGACAATACAACAAGGATACTAAAAAAAAAAAAAACAATAATAATAATAAAAATAGCCTCCATAGCTTCTCCCAAATAACTTGTAAATGCCTCAAATCCAAAAAGAAAGGAAAGAGATGGAAAAGAGAAGAGATAAGGGAGTTAGGGCACAAAATTAGATCTAGGGTTGAGGATTGTTTAATCCTAGGGCTCAAATTAAACCCTATTCACTTTAAGTCATGGGCTTTGGTGGGAATGTTCCTTTTAAAATAAAATAAAAAAAAATATGGATCAATATATTTATTGGGGAATGTCTTTACCTAAGAACGAATAATTCTATTCTCATGTGGTGAAATTAGGTAAGTAAATACAGATGTGTATAAACATTAAACGTGCGTAATTTAATCAAAGCTAAGATAAAATTAAATTGAATCATTGTCTTAAACAACCATGAAGTTTTTTTAAAATCAATAAGAATTAAGGGATAATGGAAAGAGCTAAATAAAACGTTACTTCGCTACTTCAAAAAAAAAAATTTACCAATTTTTTTAGCATGTTTCCGGTGTCCCGAGCCGGGGTTCTACAGGACACTGAAGGTGCAAAAAAAGGAAGCACATGGGGATTTCAGAGGAGACCATATGTGAAGACGCAATAGAAGCATGAGGAATGAGGCCCAAAAATATAAGGACATGGTGAAAGCTAGAACAAGAAAGAATGAAAAAATGGATCTATGGGTCAAATGGTTTATGGTGTCTAGATGATGGAATGAATGATAAGGAGGAGCCAACCACCCACGAGACGTGGGTTAAGGGGATTGGTCCAAAGAAAATTACGCAGATAACAGAAAAAAAGAAGCCAAATTAAAATTTGAAATTCAAGCATGAAAAGTTGAGGAGCCAATGTAGAGGAGAGAGAATAGAGAAAGATTCAGGTGTGATTATAAATAGAAGAGAAACTAGCCACGTTGAGGTTGTTAGAGTTATTTGAGCTTAAGAGAGGCTACTGAAAGGTATGAAGCAAGAGAAGAGTGCTGGTAAAGACCAAAAAAGAGCTAAAGAGAGTTAGTTGGCTAACGAGACCACATAGAGAGGTTGGGATTGACCACGCAATGGAAGAGAGTATGGTTAGCCCTAGCAGGTGCCAATATTTTTAATATTCCTTATAAGGAAGATGATTGTATATTAATTATAGGAATTAAAATAAATATAAATAAAACTTTGTGTTTTATCTGTTGTGTTGTACCTCAAAGAAATGATGTGGAGCTTCGCGGACTTAAGAATCTACAGATCCAACTGGAATGCATAAAAATCCTCCCAAAAAAGAAAGGTCCTATCACCAAGGGAGGTGACAAGGTGAAGAAAGTGAAGGAGTCAACAGAGAGTTAATGGCGTGATGCATAGAATTTAAAAAGGATACTTAGAGTGCATCGAAAGAAGGCATACATGGAAACACAACCGAAGGTTTTGTGGGAAGAGAAAAATGGAGAATAACAACCCAATGCAGGAGCACCGCCAAGAGAATAGGGTTTGACTGCAATAGCACCACAAAAAGATGTGTATGTGGAGGCACATCAAATGACAACGTGTAATGCCCCGTTCAATGTTTCCTAGTCCCTGACCTACCAACCCTATTACTAATCCTGGGAGACTTGTGTGCGTGGGCTCTCATTGACCGTTGTTGACCTTGGTCTGGTCTCAGTGATGTGTTAGCACCTTTCCTCTCCTTGCTCTCTCGAGTCGTTATCGACACCTTTGTATGGGGACTGTGTAATGTCTTGTTCATTGACCTAATTGAAGGAGGACCTTGTTATCATCTGGTAAAGTTGGGTCAATATTCATTATCAATGTGAATAGTAATTACATTTATATATTTATAATATATAGTGATAATAATGTTATTTTAATTTAATTGACGATTGGCCTCTATTTGATAGTATTATTATTTACCCTTTTTGTCGAGCGGGCATGTCAGTGTAGGAAAGAGCAATTTTCGGTATAGTTTGGCGAAGCCATTTTGTAGGCCTCCAGTCACAGTTTGACGAGGTCAAATTGAACCAATTTCATCTTGTCGCTCCAGAAAACTTGACGCCGTTTGAAAATGGTTTACTAGTTCTCAGTCCCGTCGACTCTGATGAATTCTCCTTATATAGGGGAATGAGTAGGAGATGTCTCGTTGCATGCTCCTCCATCAAACGTTTGTTTTGGACGCAGTTTTTTGGGCCCTCGAGCTAACTTTTGTCAGTTTACAACTGGGTGAACTACGACCAGTGGCCCCAGAAAACTAGCCGCCAAATGCAAACCGTGCACTCTTTTTCAATTCCGTCAGTTGCTATGAATTCCTGGCATATCTGGGGACACGTAGAAATTTAATCGTGATGTGCGTGCTCATCAAAAGATAACCTTTGGAAGAAGTTTCTTAGCCTCCGAGCCCATTTTGTATGTTTCGTAGCTAGTGAGAAAATGTAAAAGTAGAAAGCTGCGAGACCTCGTAAGGTTGCCAAATCACCCGAAAATCGTTTAAACACACTTAAATAACTGTTTAAAACATTATAATTAAACTTGTTATTTGTATTAGAACTTTTGGCAAAATGATGTTTTCTCTCTCTTCCCTTCTCTTTCTCTCTCCTAGGTTACAAAATGAAGAAAAATGAAATGCAATAGATACATGTTCCTAGACCTTTTTATTTTGATTGCAAATTGTAATTATTGTTAGATGTAAATGGGAAACTGAAATATGATACTTATGATTGTTTAGGGTGGATGCCATGCTGATTTATTTATCGCTGATATCATGCTCACGTGGGTTTTGCAAGATGGAAGAATGACGACGAAAAAGGTGATGTGTAATTTAATTATTATTATTGTAATTCTTATAGGTCATTGTAAAATGAATAACTGTGTAATGTAGTCTCTTGTTACCGAAAATTTATAATTGAGATTTGTTAACATGCATGATATGCTAGTTTTAGGGATACTTAGGAAATGTACTTCTAATCACCAGTTCAATTTGATTTTTAGTGGTGTATGGAAAAAAAAAAAAAAGGTTTGATTTATATATAGTAAATTGAAATTGAAGTTAATATATTGTAGCATTCTCTCAGTATTCAATAAACGATTAAATTAATTTACTGGGTTATCTTCTTACCTTGTAAACATAGTAAAGAGTTATAATGGGAACACTCAACCTTAATAAAATATTCATGCATAGCTTTCCTGCATGTGTGATTCCTTTTTACCATATAAGAAATTTTAAATCGTAGGACGACCTTAAAACTTTGCACTCGATGAGATCCCTAGGTTAGGTAAATAAAACCCCTAGTCGGGTTTACCATCATAGTCATTAGGTTTAGCGACATTGTCGTGAACCCATATTTAGGAATGTCATGGTCCAACCTACCCAGAGTATGTGGTTTCCTTCTAGTTTTGGTAATCGCGAGAAGAATGCCCTCCCTTCAGGTCCGACACTAGGTTGAGTGTTGAAGACTGCCTTAGAAGGCACCTTAGGAGTCATTGTTCGAAGGAATGATTCAGCGGTGCTACCTTGGTTTCCATCAAAATAACATCTTGGTATTTTCTTGAATGTGGTTCATGTATAGTTACAATTCTTCCGGTCATGTACCCCTTCAAGATGTTAGTCAAATGCTTATGTAACTCCTGATTTCAAAACAACGCTAAGAACGAGATCTTAGTGCGATGTAAGAGCATATTATATAAATGTTGCACACGAGATTGGAGTTTAGGACTAAGGTCAATCTTGGAGTCTTTATAACTTAATTAAACTTTTTCATGCATTGCAAAGAATATAAGTTACCTTGGTGCGACCAAACTTTGAGAAAACAAAAGATATGTATACATAGCTATATATAAATCTTATAGGAATTCAATAAGTTTTCAAATTATAATAACAATGGTAGAGACATAAATATAGTGTGAATCGAGAAATATTTTGGTGAAAAGCTGCCCTGTATCTAAATCTCCATCAAATCCTTTGATTGCGTTTTGGACATCAAGTCTCTTTCACTTGAGTTGTAAGGGTAAAACTGTAGACATCAAATAAACGTTGGAGAAGAATATTTTTACATAATAGAAGATGATTAAGTATTTTGTATGCAATTTGATTTATGCCAAATATGTATGTCAGTTATGGAAATTTATATAAAGTATAAGAAGCCAACTTGAGAAGGTCGAATTGTATTTTCAACCGCGGAATAAGCTTAAGAAAACGTAGGTGGACAAACGAGAAAATTTATCCTTGCTCATAATGTCCTTGGAATGTTAACTTTAACCAAAAATACATTTAAGGAAATGATGTGTTGTGGGTTCGCCGTTCCTGAAGCCATATTCTTGTGGTTGGGTCTTTACTAGTAACCTTCCATTGGGAAAAGTGTAGCATCTAGCATGCCTACGTCATTTTCTTTGGTCTATGTGAGTCGATGATTTTTGTGATAGTCATATGCGAGTCGAGTTCTGTACTTGAAGCCCATGTTGTGTTGTGTGTAGTGAGCAACGTAAGTCAAAAAAAAAAATCACCTGGTATTTTACTGTTGTATTTGTGTGTGTAAAGTGAGGGCACCACACAATGTATGAGATTATTATGCTAGAGGAGGATGCTAAGAAATAAAGAGAGATGGCCAATAAATACCATACATTCATAGAGGAATGTGAAGAGCCACAAGAGGAGGTTGTGTTGATGGAAGACGGAGGAAAGAACGAACACATAAGAAAGAGGAAAAAATAGAATACACATGATATTCATGGAAGAGCATCTTTAACAAATTGTAGGTTGCACACGTCGTAGGTAGTGTACATGAAGATACCCTAGTCAACACAAGAAGTGACTCATGATGTGTGGAGAAGTAAACTCTAAAAGTAATAGAGAATCGTGAAGATGAGAATGGAAAAAGCAATGGAAGTACCATTATAGGAAAAATCGAACAATACTTGGACATTGCGATAGTGTGCATAAAAAGGGCATACCCAATAAATAGGTCTAGGGAGATGTCAAAGGGAGGTGTGCAAAAAGTTATGCAGGAGAAAGAGAGTGAATGAGCCAAAGGAAGTGTGATGGAAGTTTGGAGAAATTGCAGGAGAATCCACGAGAAGATAGGATCGATAGAGGTCAAGAAATATCTTATCCAAAATAAGTTACACCAAAAGAAAAAATTGTAGAGAAACTAAAAGAAGTTGTTGAAGTTTGAAAGGAAAGAAGCGCACAAGGAGGAGAAGAGATCGACGTGGATCTAAAGGAGGCATCCAATGGAGAGGCTCCAAGATTCCTACACAAAGTTGTAGGAACATGAACAGGGGAGAGACAATAGAAGGATGCAACGCAGTAAAAAAAATAAGAGGGAGAAGAGAGAAAAGGCCTTCAGTGGCAGTGTGGTATAACATGTCCCAAAAGGAAAAAGAGAGAAGAATCCTTTAAGAAGCCCTCAAGAAAGGAGGATGTAGAGGGGAGAAGAGTTGCATCAGGAGGAACACACAAAAGAGTGTTTGCACAAGAGTCCCGTGGAAGGTTAATGGAGAAGAAAATGACAAGACAAGGAAAGAAGTGTGCAAGGATATATGTAGCAAAGAAGAGAAGTCCAGCGGCAAGATAGACCATAGAGGACAAGAGTGAGGTTATACTTGCAAATAAGAAGGCTTGGAAGAGATACTTTTAAGGAGTAGAAGACATTCTTGAGAGAATGCAAGGAATCATAGAGAGGCCACCAAGAAATGGCCAAGGATTGTAAGAAGCAAAACAGAAGAAAGGCTTAATGGTTGAAGGAGTTGGTACTATCTATGGATATAGTCTAATGAGTGATGATATCACTTACCAGAACCACTTGAGGACCTTAAAATTTTAAAATACCTCAAATATTTGATGCAGGGCATCATATGACTTAGACATAACCCAGTAGAGGCCTAACTAGACTAAGTAAATATAGTTGACATAATTAATTTATTTTTAAAACTTAAAAGTACTACTAGTAGAGGCTATTAAAAACCATATAAAGAAAGGATTTTAGTGGTGATTGTTTTTTCAATTTACATTATGCATGTATTAAGGTATGATTATGGAATAAAAATATAGCATTTTTCTTTTAGATTTGGATTCTCTTTTTTAAGAAATGCTTGTTCTCCTCTTTTTAGACATTTGACAAATTTTGTATATAAAAATAAATGTATTGATATCCTTTCTCAACACACATCAAAAACAAAGTAGAAGTCTTGTCTCTTCAAAAATAACCTCCCAAACCATTTGATTCTATTTACCTAATGATATTTTCCCTCCTAGACTCAATGGTAATACAAAGTTGTTAAGAACCTAGATCATTTGAATGAAACTTTCTTGGAACAACTATTGTACTCTATTTCTACGTGTGGTTTTTTTGGTTTCCCTGAGTAGACTTAACATATATTAAATTCACAACTTTCTTAAGAGGATTTAAAATAACTACTATAGATAAAATAACAAAAACCAAGTACTAGAGTTCATGAGTTTATATTAGAGATGTATCTGTAAGAGGAGAGAAGAAAATATAGTAAAATAGAAAAAAAAGATCCAACAAATAAGAACATATTTGTATTATGTATTTTAAAATCAGATTCAGTTAGATCTACCTTTACTCTTTTTACACTCCCCTTCCCTTTTCTAAAAATATAGAATATCCTCTTTGCAATACAATATAAACAGATCTTTTTTCACCATTTTTTGTTCAAACAAAGAAATTTCTAGATTAAAAGATAAGAGACTAGATACATGCGGAGGAAGATAGGTAAATGGGTGAGTTAATTAAATGTAGTGGGTGGAGAATAATGTCACATGGTAGGGGAGATTACTCAAGTATAGATGGAAATCCACGTCCACTAACACCCCCTTAATGTTCACTACTAAATATGTCTTTTATTCCAATTCCTTCCCAGAGATGCTTACAGACATTCTTTACAAGTGGCTTTGAGAAGATGTATGTCACCATTGTTCACTAATTCTTGAATAAAATTATATGTTGTATCAATGTGCTTTCTTCGTTTATGAAAGACATGATTTTTAGATAAACCAATTGTCGAATTATTATCACAAAAAATTTCCGTAGGTTCTTCTTGTGGATGCCTCAAATCTGAAATTACTCTTCTCATCCATACTGCTTGGAAAGTTGTTGATGTGGCTGCAAAATATTTTGCTTGAACAACAAACAAGAGTGTCACAATTGGTTGTTTCTTTGATGCCCAAGAGATAACACCTGATCCTAGATGAAATATATACCCAAAAGTGATTTTTTTATCATCCATGTTACTTCCCCAATCACTATCCATATATCCAATCAATTTGTAATCATCTAAAGATGTATACAAAATCCCAAAGCTCTTTGTTCCAGCTATATACCTTAAAACTCTTTTTCCATCTTTCCAATGTGATTCTTTTGGTTTGTGCATGAATCTAGAAATGAGACTAACCCCACACATGATATTTGGTCTTATGGTGGTTAGATACATGAGTCTACCAAGTAGTCTTTTGAATAAGGTTGCATCAACACTAGGACTTTTTCATCCTTGCTAGGTTTTAAACCCAATGGAACTTGTGTAGTGGCTGCATTCACATTTGTCATTTTGAATCTCTTCAACAAGTCACTAGCATATTTACTTTGACATATAAAAATTACTTGATCACTTTGACTTACCTCTATTCCAGGAAAGTATCTCATGTGCCCCAAATTAGTCATATGTATCAAATTTTCTTTCCATGGCTTCCTTAAATGAGTTAATTGAAATGTTACCTATAAATATAAAATCATCTACATACAAGCAAACTATCAAGATTAATCCTTCATCATTCAATTTGACATACAAAGTTGGTTTGTTGCCAAACTTGCTACACCAATTTTTCACAAAATAAGAGTCTATCACATTGTACCAAGCTATAGAAACTTGCTTCAAACCATATAGTGCATTTTCCAATTTGTATACCTTATGTTCTTCTCCCAAAACTTCGTAACCGAGTGGCTATTTTATATACACTTATTCTAAAATGTCATTCAAGGATGTTGATTTGACATCCATTTGTTAAACCTTCTAATTTTTTTGAGCTACTATGGATAAGACAATTTTAATGGTATCTAATCTTGTCACAAGTGTGAATGTTTCATTGCAATCTATGCAAGGATGTTGTGTGAATCCTTTAGCTACTAGTCTTGTCTTGTATTTTTTTATTTTTCCATTAGCATTATACTTTGTCTTGTAAACCTACTTAACTCCAATCACATCCTTGCCTTTAGGAAACGCTACTAGATCCCAAGTTTAATACTTTTCAATTGACTCAATTTCTTTATTCATGGCTGTAATCCAATTTTCATCTTTAATGGCGTCCTCACAATAAATTCGATCAACTTGTGTTAAGAATGAAAATTTAGAGCATAAATCATCATTTTCATTCTCTTGTATTTCATCGTAAATATCTCTTAGGTCATGGGTCTTCTTTGAAGTGTTTATAGAACTTGATCTTAGTGATCCAAGTGTTGGATTGGAAGACTCCTTGTTGTTATTACTTACTAGAGTAGATGGATTTGGAGTGGTAGGTGCCTTAGAAGGCGTTGTAGGAACATTTTCTTGTGTAGTAAGATTCACAACTTGAATTTCATTCTCTTGTGGAACACTAGCTGCAATTGTAGTTGTTTTTTCTATTATGTCATCCCATGCTTCTTCTTCAACAAACTCAACATCACGGCTTATTATGACCTTCTTTGTGAAAGGATTGTATATTTTATATGCCTTGGATTGTTCATTATATCCCAAAAATATGCACTTCTCTCCTTTATCATCTAGTTTCTTTCTCAACTTTTGAGGTATCAAGGAGTATGTCACACATCTAAAGAATCTCAAATGTGTTAAATTATGCTTCCTTTTTCTCAAAGCTTCTTTTGGTTTTTTAATTATCATTGCTTTCATTGGACATGTATTTAATATGTATAACAAACATGCAACTACTTCAGCCCAATACTCATTTGGTAGGTGTTTTACTTTTATTATACTTCATGCCATTTCCATAATTGTTTTATTTTTCCTCTCCATTTCTCCCATTTTGTTGAGAAGTATATCTTGTTGTAAGTCTTTTCTTTATGCCATTTTCCTTGCAAAAATTCTGAAAATCATTTGATATGTATTCACCACTTCTATCAATTCTCAATATTTTGATATAATGTCCACTTTCCTTTTCAAATTTTTCCTTGAACTCTTTAAAAACAACAAATACATTTGATTTATATATCAAGAAATAAACCCAAACTTTCTTGCTGAAATCATCAATAAGTGTCAAGGAATAAAAATCCCACTTGTGGATGGTGTTTGCATTGGTCCAATAAGATCTGAATGAACTATTCAAGTGGATGCTTAGTTTTATAAGACTCTTGAACTGGAAATTATTGTATATGTTGTTTTAGCAATATGCAACACTCACATGTTATCTTAAGCAGCTCTATTCGTGACAATCCATATACCATTTTTTTCTTATATAACAACTGTAATCCTTTGAAGTTTAAATGCAAAAACATTAAATGTCATAGCAAAGATTCATTTTTGTATAAATCTTTGAAAGATAATGCAACAACCTTTTGCAATCCTCATGGCTCTAAGAATAGTTCACTTTGGATTCTAAGTGGAAACATCCTATTTTTTGTCATTTACACTTTTGCAATCAGTCGATTTCTTGGTTTCTTGTTTAGAATCACACATTCACCATTTTGAAATTATATTCTATACCCTTTTTGCACTAGTTGACCAATGCTTATGATATTGTGTTGCAATCAAGGAACATGTTATACATCAGGGATATGCTTCTTATCACCTTTCTTAGTTCTTATATTAATTGACCCTTTTCCCATGACTGATACTCGGTGATCATTCCCCAATTTTTCTTCTGATTTCAATGATTCATCTAATTTTGCAAACAATTCCTTACTCCCACTCATGTCATTGCTACAACCGCTATCTAAAAACCATACCTCATTTGACCTCTTTTGTGCAACATTACATGTTATCAACATTTTGTTTTTTTCACTAGTGTGGGGTTTGTTTTCATTTGTAAAGTGTGATTTTTTCTTATTCATACCATATTATCTTTTTCTACATTTAGATGCAAAATGCTCAAAATTTATTGCAATAATGACATTGGGTGTTAGTGATTTGAAAAGAGTCTTTGTATTTTTTTCACTTTTAAAATTTTCCAAAGATCGTGATTTTATTAACCAATTTTAAGTATTCTAAACTCCACAAATTGATTAAATTATGATTATTATGCATCCATAGAAGTGTGGAAAACTTGGGTAGCAAATAAATAATCAGAAAAATGAAAACACTCAGATAACAAACAAGATTGTTTACGGGGTTCGGAAATTCCTACGTCCCCGGATTCAGATTGAATCAATCCATTAATAATATTGAAATGTAAGTACAATAACTCTTACAAAAAACCAATAATGAATCACAACCTGCAAATGAGTTGATCAATGTCCCAAGAACTCTGAAAATAGCAGAAAACTATCCCAAGAATGATCTGTGGCTCCTACAATGTTTTCCCAATGTGATTTACCTGTAACTATGTTAGAAAAACACCTACAAATGGAGATTTACAAACATTATATGAAAACAAATCATATATATAAGATCATCTCGGAATTATAAACACTTTTGGTGTTTACACTAACTCACATTTCGGACTGGAAGTGCATTGAAATTCATGTTTTCCAACTAGCTGTCTTGTAGATCCCTGTTAAAAACTATATTCAAAGCTTCCAAAAATAGGTTAAAACTCAACAAAACATCAAATCTTACATCATTGGAATTGTCTCAGAATTCTTTACATTTCACATTTTTACTCCGAGTTCCCAATTTGAGTGTAGGGCCTTCAAAAATGGAAATTTATGAGAACTGCATCCTTATCCTCCTTTGCACAGACTTGTCCTCCTTTACAAAATGTCCTGAGCTCATTTTATATTGTTTGGAGCTCCTTGGCGCAATGGCTAGGTGCTTATCCTTTTACCCCATCATGCATGGTTCAAATCCCCCCTCTTTCTCCTATGCTACCTTTTTTTTATTTAATCCCACATTAAAATGCATTTTTGGTGGATGAGATAATGTTTTAGGCTTTATTAAGCCTTTTTCCACATGTTTTAAAAGTGGTCAAAGGACCACTTGGACCATAACCGCCCCCACCTCTTTCTCCTCACGTGGAAGCTTCCACTACAACCACTTCTCCTCCTCCCTTCCACTTGGACTTAGCATATGGTTGTCGGCTAAGTGGGTAAGTGGTTAGGATAATTATAGTGGATTTAATACTAATGTTTGAACATTAATATTTGTGATTTGTGGCATAATGTGTGACATTTGGAAAAAATGAGTGGTAAATAATTACAAAGTAATATGAAATTGCATTTCTCTCCTTTTGCCACTTGCCCGATGCTGACTGAGCCATTTTTCCATTTGTGCACGCATCCACGTCACCATGGACCTATTGACCAATGTTGACCTTTTGGTTGACCAAACTTTGACTGGACATATCTTGAGCTCCGAGTGTCCGTTTTTCACATTCTTATAGTCATCAAAAGCTCTCTAAAGGTTATACTGCATTGGCATTGTTTAGAGAAGTTTAGGGAACACATAACATTGAAATTGATCCCCTGATCACTCCTCCCTACTGAGAAGACTTTTTGTCCACAAAAAGTTGTTTATCAACCCACAAATAATGCTATCTCTTCCTGCATTGCACAAACACATACAAGAACCTGAAATAACATTATAGGTTAATAAAAATGCAAATAGTTGATTAGCTAATTACATAATTGATCAGATAATAACACCCAATTAAGCTAGTGTTCAACTGAAATGCTGCAACCCTGTCAACTCGTGCACAACTGTGAACTGTCATACCCCACTGTAATGCCATCACAAATAACTGACTAGATAATAACACCCATTCTATTATGGAAATCTAGTGTTCAATTGTCACTTTGTGATACGGCCGATTACCAAAAATTACAATTCCATAACACAGATCAGTATACAAGACATCTAAACTACCCACAATTAGGCTAGTGCCCACTGCCCATCTAAAACTGTAACAACTGCAAGTATTCACTATCAGAATATAATAGACTATCAACGCCCAAAAATAGTTATAGTCAACAACTGAATCCACATGAAACCGCCAAAACATTGTATCGCCATCACCAATAATAAGTCAGATAATAACACCCATCTATAACGGAAGCTAGTGTTCAACTGACACTTTGTGATTATGCTAATTACAACTACAAATATTCACTATCCAGAATCATTAAACCATCAACGCCCAAAATGGCTATAGTCAAAATCTGAATCAACATGAATATGCAAATGTTCTATCCATACACTGAACTATAAAGGGATAGATTATAAACTATATGCTTACCCAAATTGGTGAACTGCCATAATCTGCAAAATGATCACCTGGTACCTTTGCAAACCAGTTTTTAGTGTAATAAATTTACACCCTAATTGCAACCACATCTGATAATTACAAAAATAAAATTTTCCCGAAATAAGGGTCTTATAAATTAGTGCAAATAACACATGTGGATACAACAAGTTTGTCTATTTATTACAATATCAAACAAGTGCCCAAATGGGTTTTATAAGCATCCATAATATTTACACAAATGACAACACTATAAAATTTCAAATTTAGACATGCTACTGATGCCTATCCCTGCATACTGTTTTCAAAAATGGAACTACCAACCAATATGAGAAAAGAAAAAAAAACATGAGTATGATGAACCTATCACTTAAATCTTCTCTTCAGCTGTTTCCATTCATTTTCAAAGCTTAAATATCAACAATTTACCGTAGTGCAAATATAAAGTTGAGGAGTGTTTTTCCCAACCAATCATTTGGGTTTTTCCATTTTGGTTGTTTTACCTTCTCAGTGCCAAAATGAGTTTTAGTTAGGTTTAGCACTGCTCGTTTTACAATATTGTCCTTTTTAAAAACTTTCCAATTTTGTTGTTTAGGAACAAACCAACAAACCTTAACATCATGACCATTCCTATTACAATGGGAACAAAATTTAACTTCCATGTTTTTAGGAGTCTTACCCATTTTACCATTCTCAGAACTTTGGCTACATGAATGATTCCCTTGTTTAGGAGAGGTAACATTCTTGCCATTTCTCGCCTTTCCTTGGTGATATTGGTCCTTAGCACCTGCCTTATCATTCACAAAAGGCATTAACTTCTTAATCAATTTTTTCCTCTTCCAACAATATGCAATATAATGATTAGTACCTTCACAAAATGTGCAAGGGAAAGCATATTTCTACCTACCAAAGCTATATTGTTCCAACTGAAAGAGTGTATTAGAAGTTTTAGGATTTGATTTTCCCTTAGTGCTATTTTTAGTGTAAGTGGAAGGAGGTGGAATCTGATTACCACTTTTACCTATTTTCTTACACCTTTCATTGTTCCTCCTAGTGGCAGAATCCTGCAAATCTAGTGGCATAGATCCTTGGTTGTTGGAAGCTTGTCTTCCTTCAGCTGCTTTGGAACTTTCTCCAATTTCCATTTTCCCACTAGAATAACCCAAACCTACAAACCGAGGCTGATCCTCTACATGTACTGGGTTAGCATCACCTTGCCCATTTTTACCAAGGCCCTTTCTGTTAAATCCCATGTTAACCATTAGCTTACACCCAATTCCCTTAGTGTGTTTTTCAAACTAACCCAAAGGAATATCTTAAACTGAATGAGAGAAAGAATTAAAATGTGAACAACTTACAGTGCATTCTCGTCATAGTACCTACATCTGATTTGGAAGGCATTTCCTTCTTATGTTCACCTTGTTACAATTTTCCCAAGAGGGCATCCTTGGTCCGTATTTCTTCCTACAACTCTTTAACAAATGCCATCAACTTCTTTCTTTCTTCAAACATCTTGTTAACATACTCCTCTTTCTTGGTTGTAGAGGATTGTGGCTCAGATTTTAACCGCACTATTTCCTCTTCCAAGGAATAAAAATAATCTCTCAACAAAGTCTTCTTGTTGGAGTTGGCGGTTTATGGCTTCACGCTCATCCAGTTGCTCTGGTTTGGATGACTTGCCCATGATTCTCAGTTCCTGCAAACACAACCTGTACTTCCAAAACTACACACTGCAAAAAAAGATTAACAAGCCCCAAAATGTCTACACATTGAAAAGTGAAATCAATACTGAAAATGAAGCCAAATTTTCAAACACAATTAGAAGCTAATCCGGAAATCTAACAGCTCTAATACCAAACTTGATCTGAAAA
Organism: Taxus wallichiana var. yunnanensis; assembly: GCA_018340775.1. Lineage (NCBI taxonomy): Eukaryota > Viridiplantae > Streptophyta > Pinopsida > Cupressales > Taxaceae > Taxus > Taxus wallichiana. The sequence goes on from CM031238.1 coordinate 287,232,801, forward strand.
TGAGTGTTGTATTTTTTTCACTTTTAAAAGTTTCCAAAGATCATGATTTTCTTAACCAATTTTAAGTATTCCAAACTCCACAAATTGATTAAATTCTTATTATTATGCATCCATATAAGTGCAAAAAACTTGGGTAACAAATAAATAATCAGAAAAATGAAAACACTCAGACAACAAACAAGATTGTTTACGGGGTTTGGAAATTCTTACATCCTCAGGTTCAGATTAAACTGATCCATTAATAATATTGAAATGTAAGTACAATAACTCTTACAAAAAACCAATAATGAATCACAACCTGCAAATGAGCTGATCAATGTCCCAATAACGATTTGTCGCTCCTACAGTGCTTTCCCAATGTGATCTCCCTACAACTATGTTAGAAAAATACCTACAAATGGATATTTACAAACATTCTATGAAAACAAATCATATATTTGAGATCATCTCAGAATTCTAAACAGTTTTCATGTTTACACCAAGTCACATTTCAGATTGGAAGTGCATTGAAATTCATGTTTTCCAACTAACTGTATTCAAACCTTCCAAAAATAGGATAAAAATCAACAAAAAACATCAAATCTTACATCGTTGCAATAGACTCATAATTCCCTACATTTCACCTTTTTACTCCGAGTTCCCAATTTGAGTGCAAGGCCTTCAAAAATGGTGATTTTCGAGAACTACCTCCTTATCGTCCTTTGCATAGCCCTGTCCTTTACAAAACGTATTAAGCTCGTTTTATATTATTTGGAGCTCCTTGGCAATGGCTAGGCCCTTATCCTTTTACCCCATCATGCACGGTTCAAATCCCCCCTCCTCCTATGCCGCCTTTTTTTTAATTTAATCCCACATTAAAATGCATTTTTGGTGGATGAGATAATGTTTTAGGCTTTATCAAGCCTTTTTCCATGCATGTTTTAAAAGTGGTCAAAGGACCACTTGGACCATAACCGCCCCCACCTCTTTCTCCTCACGTGGAAGCTTCCACTACAACCACTTCTCCTCCTCCCTTCCACGTGGACTTAGCATATAGTTGGCGGCTAAGTGGGTAAGTGGTTAGGATAATCATAGTGGATTTAATGCTAATGTTTGAACATTAATATATGTGATTTATGGCATAATACGTGACATTTGGAAATAATGCGTGGTAAATAATTACAAAGTAATATGAAATTGCATTTTTATCCTTTTGCCTCTTGCCCAATGCTGACTGAGCCATTTTTCCATTTTTGCACGCGTCCACGTCACCGTGGACCCATTGACCAATGTTGACCTTCGAGTTGACCAAACTTTGACTAGACATATCTTGAGCTCCGAGTGTCCATTTTTCACGTTCTTATAGTCATAAAAAATCTCTCTAAAGGGTCTACTACATTGGCATGGTTTAGGGAATTTTAGGGAACATTTAACACTGAAATTGATCCCTTGATCAGTTAGATTTATCATACATTTTTCCTTGATGTTGGCTATGAGAATGGTTGTTGCCTCTTCCTCTTGTTGGTGTAGAATGATTATGTGGGCTTGATGTTGGTATCTGCTTTCAAATTTATTATTTTCTCTTACTCCTCTTAGTGTAAAATGTCCTTTGCCTATGTTGTAATTTGATATCCCTCTTATTATGTCAAATGACAGTTGAGCTTTGAATGCATTCTCCAATGATGATGTTCCTGATCAATTTAATCTTTTCTCATGTGCTAAGAGTGATCCCATTAATTCATTTGCTGATAGATGGGTAAAATCTTTGGATTCCTTAACAACTACAACAATTGAGTCAAACTTTATAGGTAAGCTTCTAAGTATTTTCTCTACAAATTTTTGAATTTCAACGGTTTTTCCATATGATCTAATCTAATTTACTATTTTCACTACATGAGTGAAGAATAAATCTATTGAATCTCAATCCTTCTACCTTGGTATATTGTTTGTAAACTATCCCATACTTGTTTTGATCTTGCGGCAATTGCCACTCTTAGAAAGATTGATTCCTCCATTTCTTGTTGAAAGAAAAATAATTCATTTCCATCTTTCTTTTTATTTTCCTTCAATAGGTCCTTCTCTACCTATGAGAGAGCTTGATATGCTTGTTGGTCTGTTGGTTCAGTAAATCCATTCTCAACCAAGTCGTAAACATCTTTGGAGCAAAACGGGGTTTTCATTTTTATGCTCCAAAAAATAAATTTTTTTCCATTGAATGTTGGTATTTGAGAATGTGCAATGCTTCCACTGGTGCTTTCCATTGCTCCAAAACTTTTCCTCTACTCACTATTGTTCCACTATTTCCCCATTTTTATAAAAACAATGTTAAATTTATCTTGAGAACCTGCACAGATGGTTGAAAGAACAACATAAAACAAACCTAAATCCACTCTTCTAGATCCATCACCATCCAATACTGTCAACACTCTTTTATTCACATCTTTGGCAGCTCCTTGGAATTTTTATATGTTCACTCTAAACGTTGTTGTAGGGGTTACTTACAAACATATCTCCCACATCTACAAATGTCAAGAGAGATCTGCACACGAGTTTGTAAGAGGAGATCAAAAATACAGTAAAATAGCAAAAAAAATACAAAAATAAGAACATATTTGTATAATGTCTTTGAAAATCAGATACACTTAGAGTTTCGTTTTCTCTTTTTACACGTGCCTTCCTTTTTCTTAAAAATAGAGTATCCTCTTTGCAATACAATACAAACAGAGCTTTTTTCCCCTCTTTTTTTTCAAACATAGAAGTTTCCAGATTAAAAGAGAAGAGTCTAGATACATACAGAGGATGATAGGTAAATGGGTGAGTTATTTAAGTGCAATGGGTGGAGAATGATGTGACAAGGCAGGGGAGATTACTCAAGTATAGCTGGAAATCCACGTCTGCCAACAATAGAAAATCTATTTAACGGAAAAAAATTTAGTGACTCAAGTAAAGATTTTCAAAACCTACTCTGAGAGGTAAATTGATAACGTTAGAGCTAAAGCATTGTGGATAAGAGTGGTTGTGTGTAATGGTGGCACATCTCTATGAAGAAATTGGCAAAGGATGAACATTTTCAAAAGGTTGTAGTTTTCTAAAATGACTCTTAGGGAATTTCTGAAACGTATTTTGTATGGTCAAATAGAAATGGACAAGACTTTAATAATGCACTAACGAATACAAATTTATGGGTAAGGGGAACACACTAGTGCATGTTTCGAAGAAAATGTTTTCTTAATGAAAATATATACATAGCAAAAAAAATTGTCAACCTTATTTCACAGTTGTATACATTTCAACTTTCACATCATTTTCTCACATTATTTACTTGATGGGCTCAAGTGTACATAAAGAGGTTAAAAATATGTAATAATAAGAAACAATGTCAGAATAACGTCATTATGTTTGACTCAAAATTTTACTCTCTGCTCAAATTATGTTTGGATTGACTGAAATGTCCTTGCCAACAAGATTTGGCACTTTTGTACTTAGTTCATTTTCAGTTATATTTCAAATTTTCAAATTTGGCATGGGGTAATAATTTTGGATGTGTTTTGAGTAATGAATGTAAACTATCTAGTAATGAATTATATGGTGAGTGAATTTGAGAGTGCAAGATGAAACAATATGAGATTTATTTTTATTTTTTTAGTTTATAGAGGTGGAGTTTTAAATAATTGTAGATATTATTTTAATCATTTAACTATTTTTTTATGAAATAGTGATTATATTACTCAAAATAAAATGGTACAATTATTCAAAAAACATTAAAAGCACCCTCCAAAACAATCATAATTTAAGAAGAATATTCAAAAACATCGAAATAACAAATTAAAATACAAAAATATGAAACAACAAACTTGAAAAGAACAGCCAAAAAGGGTCTCAATCATCTAACTCTTAGATTGTAGTTTTAATTAAAATGTAACTTGAGATCATTCCACATTATAAATTCTGCACATTTCCCATGCTTCTTCCAAACCCTGAGCAATATATATATATATATATATATATATATATATATATATATATATATATATATATATATCCCATGTTAAAAGAATAACGGTAGTTTTATAAATTTTATACTTAATATTTGTGTATTAAAGTGAGTTTTCATGTATTTCTGTTGTTTATCAGCTGTATTAGAGCTTAAGGGGGCCCAATAATCAGCTTTGTTTATTTCCTTCTGCTGGAGAATATTCTAACACTTAATAGAAACATATAACCAAGAAAATAAAAAGCACGAAATTCTGACGCATTGGTTTGTTAAAAAGTTTGGGCTGTGATGTTAACAATAAAGTATACATAATTGAAATTTACTGCTGGGTCTTTTTCAATCTTAGGAAGTACTTTTAATTGAAATAAATATTACAATCAAATCTGTAAAATGCAGTTTGAGCTCAACATAGACACAACATAGGGACGAGAGATAGCAAATAAAGTAGAAAAAACATGATGGACCATAGGGTGGCGTTCAACTCATGGGAGCCTGCGCACACATTCTCATCATTGAATGTTTTGTTTGTAAGATAATAAAGAATTAATATTTAGAAATCAGATGACTTAAATTACCTGAGGTTGAGGCTCGTTTGAGACAGATCTTGTTGAGTTGTAGCATCTGTTTCCAATTTATCATTGACTTCTTTTGTCATATCAAGATTAAAGTCGCTTGCTTTGTGGCTTCTATCCAACTGTTTTAAGTTTAGAATTTAATTACGGTTAACCCCAAAAAAACACTTTTATAATGATATATCCATAGGAAGACTTTCACCTCTTTACGAAAATTAGCGTTTTCCTCTTTCAATGTTTGTTCCTGAGTCACAATGAAATTATAAGCCATTGACAAATGTGATCATGACATAAAGAATATACATAACCTTTGTTTTTCAACAATTCAAATTTGAATAAGACAAAACGTAGTTTAAATGTTTTGATATTTTTGATTTATGTTGGATAAAAACATCTTCAATATGTTAACTTAACATAACTTAATAATATATAAATAATAAAAAAATAATTTTAGATATTAAAAAAAAATTATTAAACAATGTAAAAAGAAAGTTGTTAACACAAAAATACACCAGCTTTTATTTATTATTGAAATAAGATACACAATTACAATTATATGGAGAGGTTTTTAAATATTTGCAATAAACTAAGGTTAAGTCATTGAAAAAAAGACTTAAATGATTATTTGCCATCTTCGTCAATCATTTAAAAGAGAAGGGGTGTGGTGTACAGGTTGTTGAGGAAACATACATTGAATTACGAATAATTTCAAGGGAACCTCACATATGTTTGAATCTTCAACTCTACATATATAAGATACATAAATTATGCATTTAAGGTTCCTTATGTTGTTGATTACTTGCACATTTTCGGTCACAGTTTCAATATAGTGATTAAGGTAAAGATCAAGGTTTCCCCACAACAACAATATTGATGATGTTGTCTATCAATGATCACTAGAACAAAACCTTTATCTTCCATTTTAACCAATGTGTGTTAGGAACATCCATTAATACTCCCATTTGGAAATGTCTATCAACATAAGTAAAGTTTGAGAAATTGACAAAAGAGAAAATTTACTATCTACGGTCATACATAATACCTCCTTAAATCATCTAGCTCATCTAAGGTTATAAACAGGGAATGTACTAGTTTTTAGATTATAATTTAGTTGAATGGTTGTTAGAATTTGCTCACACCAATTGTAATGCCTCTTTCTAGGGCTGAACCAAAAACAATAAAATCACATAAACCCAAACTAAAATGTATTTTGATTTTTATACTAGCCAACTAAAAAGATGGAACATTAGTGCACAACAAGCTTATTTTTGGAACAAGCTGTGAAAGATCAATAATTTATCAAAACATCACAAATAACATTATCTACAACATGTACAAACACGTTGGGAATATTTTAGGGAAAATATCATGAAAAACTTAATCCTAAACACAAATGGAAATTAATTAATTAACAACATAAGTATAGCTCTCAAAAGTGACTGAAAATGAGGTCTCCATACCCTAATAAATTAAATTAAGTTTAGAATATCAACTTGAAATGCAAAAATATTCCTTAGAAGGCACACAAACACACTCCTACCAAAGTCACCACCCTAGGAAAGGGTGCCAAAAGTGATGGATAACCCTTGGTATACTTCTCCTTCAATGCCCTAGCTGCCCAACCAGAAAGATAGTTTTCTTAGAAGTCCTTAACAACACCATATTGAAGATTTTTCATTCTCCAATCTTCAACAAGGAAGGTTTTTATATTCCTTGCCCACCACACTAATGGATTTTTTCCATTTAGTCAATTGGAATAGAACAATTATCTCTAGAACCAAAGAGATGCAAGTATATTAACCATAAGCATGCTCAAAATGATCCTATGTGACCCTTATATATTCTTATGGTGGTAATAAGAGTCTTTAAGGATAAATTCCCCCAAGATCGACCTCCCTAGAAGCTTATTTCAACTTTTATGCTTATATTAAAATCTCTCCAACCCAGTTGAGCTTATTAAGAAGGGAATTGCAAAAATGTTATAATTATAATTACAAAAAAACTAAATATAATAAAGGGGATTTCCTTGTTCATCTTATTCTTTCCCATGGGAAGAAGAATGGGTAATAAGTCTTCAATTGGATCATTCAAAAAAGGGACATTATAGTCCTTCGTTCCCAAAATTGATTTCCCTTAACAAATTACAAGCACTTGGATCCCAAATAAATATCTGCTGCTCCTTCTTTGTAATTGCACATGAAACAAACTTATTCAAGAAAAACAATCTTCCATCCATCCTCCCTCATAATTTATAGGCATGATGATCAGCTTCCTCTCATGCCTCTCAAAACTTCATGTTCTCTCTGTTTGGATGAGATGCATCCATGCTATCAATGACACAGTTGTAACTAATAAATTTCCTAAAATAGGAAGTGAATAGATGAGACTGAAATAAAATATACGAGAGATGGTAATGACTACCCTTGGGCTGAATTATCTCCAACAATTGAGAGCCTTACCTTTATAACTTGGGAGTTCTTATTCCCATCCTTTCACAACTTTAGTTGAGTATTTTTCATCACAGCTAATCTGTTTTGATGACTGAGGTAATTCTAAAGAGAGATGAATATACCTTCTTCTGTTTAGCAAAGAAAGAAAAATCAGTCATGCAGCATTTAACTTTCTCTCAATACGTTCATATGATGTTTCTTTCCAAACTTGTGTTTACAAATTCAGCTATGACACACCTTTCTTGGACTAATAGTAAGGGATAGAGTTTAGTCCCCTTTTTTAACCTTATCAAATTTCACCACCATGATAGGTAACTTAAATTATCCCTTTATAAATGTATTTGGTCACTAAATTTGTGCATGCCCATCTTTAATTATGTTCTTCCAATGAGTTGATATATGAAAAAGGGGACAATATTGATATTCCCCTTGTTTTTCTCCCATGAATCCCTCCTTCAAAACACCTTGGGTTCCTATTTCTTTGTGTTCAACTGAGAATTCCAGTATTTTAATTGGTAAGTTGATGGTTAGTTCCCAAAACCACTGAATCCATTGCATCTCAAGAATAAATTTTATCTTAGCGGAGACAAATAATTTAATGCAAAGTTTGTAGCTATCCATGGGAATACTGAGAGATGCTCCCTTGGTTATGGCGATCAGTAAGCCTTTGTGACCAACCGTAATCAGCCCCATCCTTCTTGCAAATTTCAATTTATTGAAATTATGTATGGTTACCATGAGCTAGAAACACTGTGGATTTTTGGTAATGAAGAAGACCCTTCACCCAGGATGGTTGATAAGTATGTATGCCATACACAAATATAAGAATGTTTCCATTTAACCAATACTCCTTACCTTAATCTCATACGTGGAACCATGGATCGTCCCCTTATCAATAGGAAAATCATAACTCTGATCCTTATTTTGGTGATCCTAATATAACAATGACATATGAAAAGATGGTTGCAAGGAGTATCCACTGGGAATAGAACTACTAGGCTTACCTTTCCCAAGAGTGATTTTTGCCATTTTTCTTACATCGACATGTACCAAGATGAATTTAACCCAAGTTCTAATTTTGAAATCAGTGATTCTCCCTTTCTCAAGTCATATAACTACACACATACCTTTATTATGATGGTATCTCACTAGTGGTGCCATATGAATACACAACAAGCATGAGACATGATCATCCTTCCTAACCAATGTTTGTGTGATGACAACATACTTAAAATGAAAACTTGGTCAGCAATAGATATTAAATATTCACATACCATGGAATTCCTGTGATGTCTGTATGATCCATAATTTCAAAGTTTAAATCAACACTTTTTGTTTTCATGATTTATTCACCGAGTGAGATCTTTTCCTTTTTCCGTTCTTTCAAAATTTGTTGGGTCTTGTATTGGGTATCTTATGGATTCTTGTTACGGCTATGTTATCCATCCATTGACCTCCCTTTGACTATTGTTTAGAACATTTTGGAAACCTTACCAAGTGCTTTACCGGAATGTTTTCCTTGATGGAGATTTTCTTCCAACCTTCTAGACATCATAAGACATGTTGAGGTACACTCAATGCATCCATCATATTGATCCAAAATTATTCCCTAAAATACATGTGTATCAGATGGATTACTAACCAAATGGAAAGAGGGAGCAATTACCTTTACACACATACCATGGGATTTTTGAAGATGGTAATTTCTTATCAATCAAATTTTAGTCCTATATACAACAACCTTTTTCATGATGGATGCATAACTCGGAGGTTTATTACAAGAGTTTTTTTGCCCCTTACTACTCAATATGCTCTCTATTTTACTGACATTTGTGTGAAACTATTTTTGAAGATTATCCTCATATAATCAAGAACTAGGAAACAACAAATCTGAGAAGTTTTGGTTACTTGGATTGTCATCTAGATATTCATTTCCCTTTTCCTTTGATCCTTCTCCAATTGGTTCTTTTTATTTTTTCACTACCTCCATACATTATTTATATGTGTTTTGAATGTCTTCATAGATCTTATTGAATTCTAATCCATCGTCATTACACTCTTCATTGACTATCATTAACATATCTCTAGCAGGATGAGAGTGATTATGAGGACCCAAAAATATCCTTTCTTTGTGGGTATGACTTCAAAAATGCCATCCCAATGTTCGATCCCCAAATCTGATTTTTTCTACTAATATTCAGCTCTATGAAACCATTAAACACTAACAATTCATCATCAAAAACTAGAACATATTAACCTTGGGTTTCATGCTCCATAATATCCTTCTCAGTCCTTGGCATGTGACCCGTGATTTGTGCAAACCCTTGTGTCTTGATGGTTACATTTAGAAAATTAGTGAAGAGATTCAACTTGGCAAGGGTGATAGGGATTGTAGAGATTCCATGGGGTAATCTTTCTCCATGATCAGTAGCTAAGGTAGTTTTTCTCTTTTAGAAGGATGGGAATTTCCATCATTACATAGCGAACTAGGGATTTTGGATTCCTCTTCATCAAGCTCCGTAGCCTCTTTTTTCTTTTCCAACATGAAGGGGCTTTTCACCTGTAGGGTTAGGACATCCTTCCCATGATCCTTGTGTATGGATTGCGGCTTGGACCAAGTTCCAATTCCCACTTTAGTTTTTATCCATCCTACAACCTTGGAAAATGATAGGACTTCATCAATAAATTCCAGAAGATCCCAATACTCCTCATACCATTTAGAAATGTTGTTCATTTTGGATGGTTGAATAATATTAACTTCTTTTGAAGATATTCTTCCATCATTTGGATCTTGAATGGTATGGATCAGCTGAGCCATTTTATTTGCCAATGTTTTTTTACCTAGGGCAAGCCTTTCAAATCTAGCATCATCAAACCAGTTATCTTCCATTTTATTTTCTTTCTGAAAACCGTTAGGGTGGGAAGACTGATACTCTAATACCATTGTAATGCCACTTTATAGGGATGAATAAAAAGAAATAAAATCACACAAACCTAAACTAAAAATTATTTTGATTTTTATGCCATCCAACTAAAAATATGAAACAACAGTGCGTAGCGGACTAATTTTTACAACAACAGCCATGAAAGAGCAATAATTTATCAGAACATCACCATTAACATCATCTACAACATGTAGAAACACTTTAGAAATGTTTCAAGGAAAATATCGCTCAAAAATTAGTCAGAAACATAGATGTAAATTAATTAATTAATAGGATAAGTACAACTCTCAAAAGTGACTAAAACTAAGGTCTCCAAACCCCAATAAATACCTAATAAGTGATATATCAACCTTATAAATTTAGAGAAGTATGAATATAAACTTGAAATTCCAAAACATTTCCTAGAAGGAAACCAAAAAAGTTCTTTCCAAAGTTACCACCATAAGAGAGGGTCCCATAATTGATGGAGAACCCTTGATATTCTTCTGCTTCAATGTCGTAGCTACCCAACTAGAAAGATAGTCTTCTTAGAAGTCCTTAACACCACCGAATTGGATTTTTGGTTCTCCAACCTTCAACAAGGAATGGTTTTGTCCTCCTTTCTTTCCACACTAATGAATTTTCACTCTTTACTAGATTAGAATAGAGAAACCAGCTCTAGAATCAAAGAGATAAAATTATATTAGTAAAAAACATGCCCAAAATGAGCCTATGTGACCCTTCTATATCCTTATGGTGGCACCAAGAGCCTTTAAGGTGGAATTCCCCTAAGACCGACCTCCTTAGAAGTATATTTCATCTTTTAAGCTTATATTAATCGGTCTCCAACGCAGCCGACTTGCTTTAAAAAGTAAAGTACAATTGAAAAATATAATTATTAATTAAAGAAAGACTAAATATAATCCATTATTTTAAGTGTAGATATGACCATGACATATTTTACATTCTAAGTTTGATGGGTTCATTTCATTCTAAAATTTAATTAATTTTGAGAGTTGAAAATTTTGGGAAGATATTGTGAAATATCTCTAGGACTGATTATAATATTTTCCATATCAACCAAAAAATAAGGACAAAATATTTTGGGGGCGGTGCATGGATATCATGAAATAAGTATTGAGTAACAAGAGTCAACTTAATTAAAAATGGTGCCAATCTTAAGAATAAATAATGTCTAAGAAGTTGAACTTGAGGGAACAAAACATCAAAGAATAAAGAGGGGCGATGAACAATGGGGTTTGAGGGAGAAGTAAATTTGTGGGGAATGTGTTAGGGTAACCAAATTGTGCAAAACTCTTATTTCTTATGACTTGACATATATGAACTACATTTCATTTTTGGAAATAATTTGAAAGAGAAAGGATGTGTGGTGTGTAGTTCGTTGAGAAAATGTACTTTGGATGATGAATGCTTCCAAGGTAAACTTGCATATGTTTGAATCCCAAACTCTACAAAGGTTATATATGGAAAATTTTCTTTCAAGCTTCCGTATGTCATTGATTTCATATACATTTATGATTAGGATTTCTCTTTAGTGATTAAGGTAGTGATCAAGGTTTTCCATTGACAGTATTCATGATGCCATCCTTCAATGACCATCGGCATAAAACCTTGAGCTTCCATTTTGCTCGATGTTTATTAGGAACATGCACTGGGACTCCCATTTTGAGATTCCTATCAGTATAAGTAATATTTCGGTATTGAAAAAGAGGAAAAATACTATTTGTATGTGTAAGTAATGTTTCGTTATTGAAAAATGAAAAGCTTTGTGAAACCTAATATGAAAATCTCTGTGAACCCTAAACTTATCGCAGCTCATGGCGGTGGCACAAGATCTATAAGGAGTAGAGGGGGATTTCTTGGTCGCGTGGCCGGGTCGCTCCCTCTAGTGCTTGTTGACATCACTATGGGCGGCGGCTACAACTCAATTCCAATCTCTGGCTCACGACCTTGTTCCCCTACCTCATTACCTAAATATGTGAACCCTAAACCGACTTCATCATTGCCATTTCTAGGGAAGTGAAAATGGAGTGACCATGGGCGGCGATACCATGATGTTTAAGAACTCTATTTTTAAGGATGGTATTGGGGTGCGATGAGATCTTATTAGGGACGAAGAAATCTCCTTGTATCCTCATGTTGTGCTCAACAACATATTTCACAATATCAAGGGATATAACAATCCTCTTCATCCCCAATCTGACCCTCTTAGTGGAGGTGGCTCTGTTGAAGGAACTATTATGTTCGTGGGTGGTTAGGTAAGTTTGAGCAATGTCCCTCAGGTTGATGGTAACAGGATCTAGCTTGCCTCAAAGACAACTAGCTATGAATGGAGGTGCTGGAAACTCTGTTACCGCCCCTGTGAAATTCCCTACAGTTGCACTTTTGTATTTTCACGAGGTAGTCCAGAAGGTATCTTCTCTTACTACTTTGACCTCTGCCACCTACAACCCCTGCATGGAATTTGGAGAGGAGGTGACCAAATTTGAGTCATACTTTCAGGAGCATGGCCTAATATGTAAATTCAGTTGATGGTGACCCTCTTTACCAGATCTACATGCATGGATCTCAAAATGTTTGATACAATTTATTGAAGGCCAAGTAGATATTTATCCTTGTGCTAAAGGTATTTTTATAGTAGTTTTCACCAATATCTGAGATAGGAATACCATATTTGGAACCATTTGGACACAAAAACCTCACTATTTGATTGTGAAACCAAGGTTCCCTTCTTTTAATCCTCTCACTATAAATTTCACAACCAAACGAGTTTGGGTTAGAACACCACATTTTCCACTTTAATTTTGGGTGACTGAATGTTTAATCTCGATAGGTAACACCATGGGGAATATCTTTAATGTTTTTGATGATACCTCTTGCTACATGCACACAACCTATGCCCAGATACTTGTTGAAATAGACACCTGAAAATAACTTCCTACAAACATTGACCTTAAATTCCAAGACAAAAGTTGCACTCAATCCCTAGATTATGAAGGGTTTCCCTTCAGATGCAGAATACTTTTTGCTTTGGGTCATGTAGCAGCTGATTGTCACCTTGAGAAAATGAAATATGTGAGATCCACTTGGTGGAAAGATGCCCTCCCATGCCATACAATAATAAATGAAGAAATCAAGAGTACATCTAAGGAGGAGAGTTTACCTGAAACACCTATTAGGGATCCTGTTGAAGACCATGGAAAATCCAATGTGGGAATCCAAACGAGCAACAATGATGAACCAATCTCTGACAAAGAGACTAAGTAAAATGCTCCTTCCATTCCTTTACAAATTATTTTAAATCAACCGATTGATGCTATTGAGGTTAATTTACCTATTAATGTTGTTTATGAAAATTGTTTCTTAAACGTTGCTTAGAAAGAGAAAATCAAGTTACAAGAAAATTGTTTCTTCTACCTATTTATCTCACTTGCTACTAGGTAGTTTTTTCTTGTTATTTCTTGTTGTGTTTAAGGCTTTATCTTTGCTATCAGGCCTTCTTTGTAACATGGTAGGGCCCCTAGAAAAACCCTCCTTTTACCAATAATAAAAAATAATGTGTACATGGTACCTCCTCAATCCTCTAGCTTATCTAAGGTTATAAATATGGAATGTTTCAATTTCAATATTATAAATCATTCAATTGGCAATTAGAATTTACTTGGATTGGTCCAATTTGGAAAAAATATTTATTAACAAATTTACTTGTTAACATATAAAAATTCCAACAATAATATTGTGCAGTAATATTTATGGATAATTTTTTGCTGACCTATCTTCATTTGGGTATATATAAGTGAGGGTGTCTACTTTTAAAATATGCATTTTAGTTGCTCGCAAAAGGTTGTTTATTTCAAACAAAAAAATTAAATGTGATACTTTTTAATATTCTAACTTTTATAGGTTGGTTTAGTGTTATAATTTCTTATTTATGAGAGGTAGGACATTTAGGAAGATATTTGACATTAATCTATATATTGTGATTGCAATATTTATCAAGGAGAAAACAAGGAGAGAATCTTTCAAGGGGTGATGTGCAAATATTCAAAGAAAAAAGTATTGAGTAACACGAGTCAACTTAATAAATAATAGTATCGAGCTTAATAATCTTTTAGTACAGATTTTTACACAAAAACATTACAAACTAACTCTTTGTATATTTCACACAAAGCATCCGGCTATTATATAGCCATTACAACAACAAAATAGCTTCCTACTAAATAGGAATACAATATAAAAATAACACATTTAACACATTTATAGGTATAACAAACTAACCACTTACCTAGGGAATACAACAATGTAGTAAGTGTTATTTATATCACAGTAAATATAATTAGCTCATATAATGTGAGTACTAGATTGATTTCCTAACATTCCCCCTAGTGAGAACATGGGAAAAACCTACCTTTGTACTTGCACCTACTTTCATGATTAGGTGATTTTTACTGTACGATGATAAAAAACCCATTGTATGGTTTTCAAAAATGGTTAACCATGAACCGAAACTAGTGGTTTATAGTTGGAGTACCAAAAACTAAAAATGATGGTTTTCAATTGGTTTACCTATAACCACATCATGATGTGCCAAGTACTATTATCATCTCTCATCACATTTCACCACATGGAATAATATAGAAAAATTTGCTCACATGATACAAACTAAAAATTTTAAATGGAACATTGGATCATGTTCCCCGCACAATGTGAAATTTCTACTTATTCACACCACATAGGAAAACAAGATCACTGAAATATGAAGCACACTGAAACAAGAACTCTTAAAACACAACAGAAAGCATGCTGCAAAAACTAAAAGCAAATTGTAAACAAACATGTCACCAAACCATTGATGTGTTCCCATCATTGGCAACTGACAAGAGGTCATGTATTGCCCTCCATCCTCTGTTTTCCTCTGTCCTCTGGTATGATGTTGCTAACTCAGCTTGATATGGATTTGAGGCTCTTTTAAAAATTCACCCCCATAAAGGGGACATTGCATACAAGCGAAAATGCGTTCAATTATTGAAAAATATGGAAATCATTTTTTTTTAATTTATTACAATGACACAATTGATGACTCTTGACACAACATACACTTTGACAATTTTTAATATAACGACACAACTATAAAATATGAATCTTTTAACTACAGATGCTAAAATAATATCAATTAAATAAAATGAATCAATACTATATGGACATTAACAACATAAATAATAACAACTTTTACCAACCCTAGTAACTATCGACTCATTGATTAATCACAATGACGTCTTGACAAAACAAACTATTTGACATGATAGAACTATAGAAAAACAAGAACAACGATGCTGCTAAGTACTGCCGCAACACAAATTGCAATGTAAGGGCTGGTAGAATGTTGAAAAAAGTGTATCAATCGAGATGGACAATTATCGCTTGTATTTGGTGAAACAATATCAATGTCTTACAAATAAATTCATGTGTTGGCTAATGGTCGCATTGCACAAAATATTTTGAAAATGCAACAATGAAAAAGCACTGAGATAATCTTTAAAACGGCCGAAAACTTGGACATTGTTAGGTTGCTTAACCAACACTTATCTTCATCATAGCGAGACAAGAATGGAGATTGCATCCATTCTTTTCACTACAACAAAGCAACTTTTGTTGCCAGCGTTCAAGTCAACAACTTTAGGCTCCTTAAAATATAGCCACCCCACCTCATTCTGCTTAATTTGTCATCATTTAACATTCCAACAACTGCATCTAGATAAAGATCGGAAAGGATAGTTTTCAAGGCTCTTGTTCCTGTGCACCACCATTTTCTAGAGGTTTGTGTATCACTTTAGTGCCAGTTGGGTTGTTACAGTGTTGAAGGGATTGAAAAAGAGGAAGGGAATAACATGGCTCGAATTGAAATAGAGGAAGGGAACATCATGGCACGAATTATATTAATAACAAAATATATGAGTAAAGCATAGACATATAAATAATAACATTAGCCCTAGTATCACACATGGGAAGTTATACATTCGATAAAGAATGAAAGATATATAAGAAAATGTTAATAGTTGTGATATGTACAACATATTGTTACTTGTTAGATCATATGAAACAGGCATATCCACACCCCTTCCCTATCTTAAATTTGGGCCTCCAATTCTGAAATAAATTCCACCCACCCCTCCGAAATTGGTCAAAGAACAAAGGACAAATTTAAGAAATGGCAATAAGCTAGGGCGCCTCCAAGTGATTGAACTGCGTGGTTCCTTGCACCTGGGTCGGAACCCTTCATTAGATGACAATCTAGGCAAATAATGCGCAGATTCGAAATTGCCGCTGGAAGAAATCCATAACTAATTTAGACAAAACTATATAAAGTTCTCAAAGCATGGGAAACTACTGAAATCTATAGTTAAGCATTTAGCTCTTTGTGGCCAATGGTTACATTCTACTATTCCACTTCAAACTTATTCTAGAGATGAACAACCGCAGCAGTGAAATTAAGTGGCACGATGCTCAAGTCATCGTTTATTTTAAAGCTTGCAGTTATTTCAATATAGCATTGTTGTGTTGTCGACTCAGACGTCCCATCAACAGAATTCACATCACTCATGATTTTACTGTTGCAGCGACATTCCACACCATAATGGTTGATAATTGTGTGCACAGAATTGTGAATGTTCAATGCTGTGCATCTTACTGGTGTAGTTAGATGTCACTGTTGGCTGTAACAGTTCCACTTTATCATCTTAGATGAGTGACCCAGACATGTTCTCGTTCGAGACTTGTAGTGCAATGGTGAGTTTGGTAAATTTAGATCCTTTCATGCCGTATAACTCCACGGCAGAGTTGCGAAGACAAGGGCCTTTTCTGCTGCAAATCTTTAAACCTAGTGCGCACTTGAAACAACAAAGAATGGAAGGAGGAGCTTTGGAGATGTAATTCATTTCGTGCAAGTTATTGTGCTTGGAACCATTGACCTCCGGGGTGTTCACAAATAGACCGCATTCACCTTGACATCAGAATACAAGTTAAGATCGAGGAAATGCAGCACACATTGTATGTGACAAGAGGCCAACTGTATAGGCAGTAACCAATGTTTCACTGGATTATATTTCTCCATTAGCTACATTCCAATTTTGTTTTAGAGGTGGCTTTGGCTACCTAAAACTCTGAATGTCAATGTCAAAACCAAAATGGATTGCAAAGCTTTGATCAGGAAACTGCCTCTTATTGTCCAAAGGAAGATAGATACATAAGTTACACATTTTGCTTAGCATGAAACATACAAAGAAATGCCTAATATTAAAATTCAAGCTACGTTGTTCCTTTTGGAATTCAAGGTTACCAATTGTTTTTGAAGCTTGGATGCTTTGTTTGAGGCCATGATCTCTGTCACAGATTTGTTTCTCTCTCTCTCTCTCTCTCTCTCTCTCTCTTGTTGAGATACTACAAGTTGCTTATATAACTCTTTGTCATAAGCCTCGAGGATTGTTCTCTCATCTTCCATGTTGCCATTTATTTTTCCTAGCTTCTTCACTGTTGCCTCCATCTCCTGTACATTGTCAAGCCCAATCATTAGAGATTGTGATGGATATGGTCTTGATATCTGCAAATCATTCATCACTTGGTAAAGTTTTTTTATTTGATTTGCAAGGGAGCTAATCTGAGAACCAAGAACTTTATTTACTGAAACTTGAATTGTAATATCTCCATTGTGTGACTGCAACTCCTCTGTCTGATGCTTTTTCTTTTCGTAAAATGGCATGTTAGATCCTTGGATACTATTGCCTCTGGAAGATACCTATTCTTCTAGGTCGGTTCTGTTTCTATCTTTCTGGTAAAGTATAAATTTCTCGTTGATGCTTGAAATCTTACTTTCAGCATCTTCATCTTCTGTGGACATGATTTGTAGATGAAAGCCAACACATTGATTCATTTGCTCCAGTTTGTTCGCAGAGTTATCGAACAAAAGGTTTTCCTTCACTTCCTCCCGAGCCATTTCTTGTTCCCTATTCCTCAGCTGTCTGCATTCTTTGTCCATGTTTTCAATTTTTTCACCTATCACAGTAGAAATCGTGTTTCCCATCACTGCATTTTTGTTTTGCAAGTTATTTGCACTAAGTCTCTTCTCAGATAAATCGCATAGTCCTCTCTGTTTTAAAGAATTATTCTCCATACGCAGATATGATAACTGAGTCTGCAACTGTGCGATTTCTCCCTTGAGTACTTGACATTCTTTATCTTTTACATGAGATTCTTCCTTGAAAACTTTGATTTCTTCCTTGAATTGTTGCAGGAGTTGCTCAAGTGAAGCAACCTCGCCACTGAAACATTTCTGCCTATTTGGTTTTGTGACTGACTCTGTGTTTTCTTTGAAGCACTTGCAACTTTCCTGCAGGATATGTATTTATTCCTTACCCCAAGTGAGCTCATTCTGAAGAGTTCTCCTTCCTGATTCAAGAGTATGGGAAGACTGTTCCTGTTTCTGAATAGAATATTTTAGGCTTCCTATCTCCCTTTTGATCGCACCCAGTTCTATTCTTGCAGCTCTTTCAGATTTCTTTTGAGGGTGCGACAACCTTCCAATGACTTGAGTAATTGATCTGCCAACAATTTTTCACGGTTCTAGAGCATAGTGATTTTTCCTTTCATCTATCTGGTTTTGGATTTATGTTCTTTAACATAAGATACGAACAAACTTGCATTCAGCTTGAAGTCAGAATACAAATCAATATTGAGGAAGTGCACTGCATATTATATGTGACAAGAGGCTAGTTGTATAGGCAGTAACTAATAAATTGTAATAATTATAATGACATCATCTTTTTCAAATTGCTGTTGAAGGCTCCAATAACATCTCAATTTGTAGACCAATCAAATTACAGATAAATAAAAATTTGTAATTATTTTGTTAAAAAATATACAAGTTCATTAATATTTATTATTAATGTGAGAAGTATTTAATTGTTTATGAAGTTAGTAAAAATTTGTAATTGGTTGAAAAGCACAATATTAATAACTAGTTAACTAAAGTGAAGACTATAGGTTACTTGCCTTACACATATACACATATTCCAATTTTTTATATGCACGCATACTTCAAAAACAAAATAAATACCACACTATGTTGAAAAATGTGACCGACAAAGTAAGATGTGAGAGAACACGTGGACGATATACAAAAATGCATGACAGATATCACGAGTTCACTGAGGATTGAGCACGGATTACAGTAGAATAGAATCATACTTGGAAAATGGATGAGCATTCGCGCATCTGTCTTAGAAGTTCAATTCGCCTTCAAGTTACCGTTTGCCTATGGAGTGGCCTTCAAACCAGCTAGGTATTAACAGATCAGAATTTCTCCATCGTGTGTTTTGCATAGATCAACCAAACATTTGTATTTCTCCTGAAACTATTCGATTGGACCAATAAAGCATGTTTTCAAGTTGATTCCATGTTGAGATGACAGAATGCGTTGAGCACCTCACTCAAGTGGATTTACAAAGTACCACACTTGGAAGTGCATACAATAATCTGCAAGAAACCAATTGTCACTTCTCAAAATACTTTTATTCCCAGCGTCAAGATTGTAGATTAGAAATCATACGCTACAGCTGCTGACCAACCAGAACAATATAAGAGTCCGTTAAAACAAGGATCTGATAGAAACTTGGAGACTTCTAATAGATAAGGTAGATAGCAGATAGATTCGATAGCTATTAAAAAATTGAATGCATATGAAGACTCTTTTGATCACTGCAGGTCCACAAGGATTTGATGTGAATCCAGCTGCAAGAGGTTGAAATACCTCCAAAAACACACATAAACAACTTTGCAAATAAAACCAGGAGTTTCAAAATAGCTTACTTCTCATTCTGGAATTCACACTGATCTATTACATCATTACAATCCTCCTTTTATTTCAAGACTACTCTAAAACCCTAAAATGCCAAAAAACCCTAAAATGCAAAACAACTCGGATTGACCCCAAAATTTGCATGCCAAATATGCATTCATAAATTAGGGCTCATGCAAAATTTGGACTTATTCTGAAAAGCACAACAAAAGTTATTAAAGTTCTAAGACCTAGTCAAAAGCGAAAAAACATTTGGAGCCAATTTTAGGCCACTAGATGAAGGAATCCAAGCCTGAAAACATGCCAAAATGGGCACAACTTTGCAAGCAAGTTTGACCCATGCATGGTACTAATGTATATCTACCACCCTGTAAAATTTCAGGACGATCCAACGGTCAGATCAAAAGTTATGGTCTCTACAAATTATGCTCCCGCATCAGGATTACGAATAAAACCAATATCCCTATAGGATTGCATAGAGTTTAGATTAAATTTGTAGTGGTGTAATATACGTTTGTTACATGTTATCCCAACCTGTGAATGGGTTTGGAATTTGACATTCTTCACTCAATGCTAATCATGGAGAATTCTGCTCTTAAATGGCATCCTTCCTCCCCTATAAAGCTTCTAGAGCAAAAAATCTACTCTTATGTGTTATCACCAAATTACAACACCCCCGAATGGCCTGAATATGAAGTGGGGTATTCGGTGTATTTTGTGTAACATTGGATCATCTCTCAAGCTGTAGGAGTTGTGGGCTTGAGATGACCCTTCAGAGAAGGATGATTCCTACTCCTAAACTACCTACCATAGTCTACTCCTAATGCAGGTAAGAAAATCAATCCTAATTTAACTTTCCAAGGGACTAGGGAGAAATAATGCATGAAAGTAAACATGCACTAAGTAGCAATGATACACCAGAAAAGGAGGGTGCTAGCCAAGAATCCAACTGCCAAAAGTGGAGAAAGGTGAGTAATAGAAAGGATGGAAAAGGTGCATCACAAACCAAAGATGAGATTGACACATAAAAATATTTAAACCCATTAAACACAACTCCCAAAATGTGCAATACACATCAAAAAATATTTATAGTATACCCTGCAATGAAGAGAGGCAAGAAGAGACTAAAATATGCAAAGGATGGACAAGATGTATCACAAAAAAAAATTATTGCTTCATGAGTTTACACAGTACATCATCAATGGGAAAGAGGCAAGAAAATTCAATTACAAAGTATGAAGAGGAGGCTTAAGCTCCACATTCAACCCTAGAGAAGAAAGAGAGAGGGGGGCACGAGGGAAAAATGACCAACTCTTTTACAAAAGAGCTCAAGATTAGAATTTAAATATTTTTTAAAGAGGGAGAGAATGTAATCCCAAAAACTTTCTTCCAACCACTTGCAAGATGTCATAAATGTGCTCAAATGATAATTCATGACCTCTAGAAGGCACCCCATAATGTCCCATGACTTGCAGCAATAAAAAATGTCTACCCATGCCTGTTAATTACACTCCCAACCACTAATAAAATTATTGTTCTAAACTTGGCCCATTTTCCTTAAAAATATCCCCCAAACATTCATCAATTTTTGTATTTCTCAATTATTGTACAATGGGCTCGGAGCCACAATTGCAATGAGACCAATTTTGTGCGATTCCATTAAGAATTGCTCCAGTTATGACTGTCTGAGCACAAGCAGGTATTTTTGGAATTATCCAGGTTTGCTTGTTCTATGGGATTAGATATTTATTATTTTGTTGGAAAACATCATTTAAATTATTTTTTCTTCCTCCCCTATGTTTTGCATCATCATTTAGAATGATTCTTGTATTTTAATTTTGCAGGCCCCACATTTGATTTATCTCCTTTGCTTTAGTGTGGGAGGGGGTTTTGATATTATAAGGTGTTTAATTTGAGCCAGTATAGCCAGCTCCACCAAGATGACTATCTCTTCTCCTCTCGCCAAACACTCCTTGGATGTCGAGCACCTTGGTCTTGCATGGAGAGCCTCCCACTTTGCACGCAGACCCTTTATGTCTCCCAAGCACCTTGGTGCCACGTGTGCGAGCCACTTATTCCCATGTCGTCGAGTACCACGTCCACGTCCTATTCCAGCTTAGTGACCTTCGTGCTGACTAAATTCTAACTCAACAGACCCTCCAAGTTGGCTCGAGGCCCTCACCAATGCCTCACGGGCTAGACCTATATGTGGCAAACTAATCTCTCCACGATCTGGGTCTTCTATGTTACGCAAAGCCAATTTTCCCACAAATTAGGGCTTACTCATTCCTTCATGTCCAGGATTTTGACTCGCTAAGCATTCACATCGGCTGAATTGGGCCTTGTGAGCCCGTATGTCCGAAGGGCCTCATGTGCCATTTATTTCCGCATTACCCTCATGGCTTTGAGTGCAGGGAGTTCACGATTTTTAGGCCCAAATGTCCCAGGCCGCTTGGGCCATTTCCATCCGCTTTGCCCGCATAACTCTCGAGCTATCAACACCTACCCAGGGTCACATTGGTGAAGTCAAACTTTGTGGGCACGGGTGTCCCTAGCCTTTTTCAGACCATCTAGGCCACCTTTTTCCACATTCTCTGCATCCAGCCTTGACCTTGGTGAAGCACCAAATTTCTAGCCTCGGCCATTTCTACAAAGCTCGCCATGGGCCGTTCAAGGTTCCAAAAACCTCGATCCCATATTCCGAATGTTAGAGCTTGACCACAAGTTTCGTGCTCAATCCTAACTCATCCGCATGAAGCTTGGTTGTTTCCCCTGTACCCAAAGCTTACCAAACTGGACCTGTCATTCGCCATTGTTCATTTGAATTGCTATCTCCATCTAGATACCAAGTGGAGATTGAAGGCCTCACTCTAATTTATAAAATGGCTCACTGCAGTTTGGCACTTCCATCGACTTCAGCCTCTCATTCTTTGATCATCACGGTGGCTCAAGATTGATAATAGTTCACTGGTAGTTTTAAACCTCTATCCCCTAACACAAACTCCCTAGTATTGCATTGAGACGGCTGAGCTATGAGCTCGAACGGCTCATCTAGTGTCTAACCACTTATACTTGGTGTGGGTTTAAATCAGTCATGGGATTAGCCTGGACAATTCACGAGTGCTGACCTCTATGATGAAATGTTAATTCTCCCTAGTCTAGCGAGAACAATCTCCACTTCATTGAATACTCGTTTGTTTGCCAAAACATGGTCTCCTTGTTCTTGTCAGTTTGCGTGAATAGTACACCGAGCTCATATACAAAACATTATGGTTTTCTTTATTATCTTTCTTCCTAACTTTGTATGGGCTTGGTTTGGGTGGAGATCGATAGCTCACTTCGTTGGGAGTAGCTCATTCTTCAAATACATAGCTCGATGCAAACAGTTTGGCCATGATTATTGGCTTGCCCCTCAATACACCAACTCGGCCCCCACAAAGCAACTCAGTTATGTTTAAAACAACGTGATGAACTCTTCTTCATAGCAGAACTCAGTGCATGTTTAAAAGAGCTCGGTTTCTCTCTAGTGCTTGCCCATATTTACATAGCTTGGTCAAACATAAAACTAGCTCAATGCACATAGAGATGAAATTAGTGTAACTTTGGTTTTCCCAACTTGACACATCAATGCACAATGGAACTTAGTATCACACCCCTCACATGTCATTGGAATGACTTGGTGCATAGTGCAAGTAGCTTGGTGTCAAGAGGTAGCTTTCTTGTGAGCTCTAAGTTGTATTTAGAACTTGAGACTACTTCCTTAAGGTCTACACACTCCCTTGAACATTTTATACTATCTCTTAGATTCTTCAGTTGTACTTAGACTAAGTGGTATGTATGAAAGTTTCCCAAAGTTGTGTATTTATTTTTCCATCCCTAAAAAGTGGGCCCCATCACCAATTGTTATAATGCAAACTTGCGTGTCTTCCAATTTTCCAAGGTAGCAAATTTGGATAACAATTTGGTGACTCGTGGGGCCATTTTCCTACTAAATGAAGTATGACCAGTTGCATGTGGCTATCCCTTGGTCATAAAGTCTGTACTATCATCATGGGCTGATTTAAACTCTAGAATTCTTGACCCCGAACATTTGTGATGTTGCTGCCTTCTTTTGGAACTGCATTCCTCTTTCTGCATTCTCAACTCTCATACGAAAATATTCAAGTTTATTTTTTGAGAGTATAAAATTGTTTTAAGCTTGAATTCTACTCATTCCCGTAGCAGCAATTCATTGAGGTTGAAGGATGATCATATGTCAATTTGGACACCATGGAACTCTATTAAGTTCTGATTTTCTTTTTACTTTTGAATGTCTAATTTCAAGCAGGCAGGTTACTGACTTGGGCTGTTGGCTATATTTCTTTATTTCTTGCATGGGTATTGAGGCTTGCTAGAGTTGTCCTCAGAGAGAATAATTAAGATTTCCCCCTCAACTGATTTTAGTTTCTCTGCATTTGTTTAAATTTGAAATTTGCAACTATTACATGCAACTATGATTTCTTGCTGCAACAACTAGAGGCATGTTGTATTGTATTGGCTGGAGCAATATGGGAAAAAGCTATATACAAAGAGAGAAATCATACATGCCTCGAGACATGCAGAGTGTGCACAAGCACTTCTTTTGTTGAAAACAATCCTACTCCTACTCCTACACTAATAGGAGATATGGGCATCTTCAAACAACACCTACAATTACGAGAAGAGAAGTAGCTGCCCTCTCTTAAAATTGGTAGCCATGGAGATGATTTGGCATTAGACTCAGCTGAGATTAGGAGTGCAAAGTTGGTTACGAATTGATTTTCCACTCCTCTATTCATCAAGGCACCAACAAGAAAAAAGACATATACCTCTTTTGGCTAATACTCATTTGGTTCTGAGAGGCATTGTACTTGATCCTTGGTACATTGAGGTTCATCCTCATGCTCAGAA
This sequence comes from Taxus wallichiana var. yunnanensis, assembly GCA_018340775.1. Classification (NCBI taxonomy): domain Eukaryota; kingdom Viridiplantae; phylum Streptophyta; class Pinopsida; order Cupressales; family Taxaceae; genus Taxus; species Taxus wallichiana. Next base: position 287,257,520 of record CM031238.1, read on the forward strand.
ATAAGCATGACTGGATTTGGCTTCTCCCTTAGCTCCAATAAATCCAAGTACCTAATAGAGAAAGCTCTGATCTGCTAGGTTTTCCCATTGTGTTAAACTCTAAGTTCCACAAGGAAGTCTTCATGCAAGCCTTCTTGAAAAAGGGGGCTATCTACAACTTGATCTTCTTCTTATTCTTGAACATCTAAAGACAACTGATCTCCCCTTTGGATGAATGGTGAGAGAGAGATGACACCTTCATGTTATTTTCCTTCCTCCTTGGCAACATGGAACTCCTCTTCAATCTGTAGCTCTCTATTATTGATTGCAGCATCTAATGAAGTCACTTTTGTATCATTACAATTAGCTGCAACACATTGTTGGCTTGGGAGTTCCTCCGTTGTTGCTTGAAGACCAAATTTCTCTTGAATAGCCTCTTCCTCTAGCATGAAGTTTTTCAAATCAAATTCTTCAATAGGATGCTCTAGAGGACTATTTGGGGCAGCAAAGTCTTCTATAAATCTCTCCTCCATTACGAGTTCATCAACTAAATCAGACTCTTCAAAGGAAAACAAGAAATATTCAATGATCTCTTCTTCATTCAATGCTTCCAAATCTAATTTGGTCTCCTCCAAATGATTTTCTTCAATGGAACTAGAAGTTGATTGTTCTTCTCCTTCTTCCTTTGATTTTGCAATGGGTGTTTGACCAACATCCTCTAAAAATATAGTACCAATGTGGACACCACACTCTAAGAAAATGGATTTTTGATCATCACTCCCTCTGGCTCCGCTACTGCAACATTGGCTTGAAAATAAGCCTTGATTTCTTATTCCCCAACTTTGATTTCATCTGCAAGTTTCACTATCATGGGGATTTTATTAATTCTAAACCTCAAAGCCAAAGTTCTCAGATTCTATGTTATATTTCCTTCATTGGGCTCCTTCTCTTGTTTCTTCACAGTCTGCTACAAAACAAGACTTGTCTACCAGTTACTCTTCTACTTTGGCCTCCTCTCTTGGCTTCACCATCAAGGGAATCTTCTCAATCCCAAATTTCAGAGCCCGTCTCTTCAACTCTGCTATTATTTCTTGTTTGTTAGACTCTTCTTTTTGTTTCCCTTGGCTGCTTTTCTAACTATTTGGTTCCCAAGATAAACTTGAGACTACAATAGGAGGGTTGGGTTGAGATATAACTGATTTTTCAATTATTTGTGGTGGTGGAGGAGATGGAACTTCTTGTAGCTACGGAGGGGAAGGTTGCTTGGAAGGGAAAAGGGAAAAAGAATAGAGATGAGATTGAAGAATAGAAAGTGGAGACGCGAATTCAACACTTTGGGAAACATACGAGAAGTTTGGGAATTGAGGCTATGACTGAGACATTGGCAATGTAGCACTTTTCCATTGACAAGAATGGTTTACCTTTTGTTCAAAGACCTCAATATCATTAATCCATGCCTCAAGGTGGGGCACCATTTTAACCATGTCATTCGAGTTTCTCTTGTGAGCTATGATTACATTGACTTTTCTAACTATTTGGTTCCCAAGATAAACTTGAGACTACAATAGGAGGGTTGGGTTGAGATATAACTGATTTTTCAATTATTTGTGGTGGTGGAGGAGATGGAACTTCTTGTAGCTACGGAGGAAGGTTGCTTGGAAGGGAAAAGGGAAAAATAATAGAGATGAGATTGAAGAATAGAAAGTGGACGCCTTTGAATTCAACACTTTGGGAAACATACGAGAAGTTTGGGAATTGAGGCTATGATCGAGACATTGGCAATGTAGCACTTTTCCATTGACAAGAATGGTTTACCTTTTGTTCATAGACCTCAATATCATTAATCCATGCCTTAAGGTGGGGCACCATTTTAACCATGTCATTCGGAGCTTTCTCTTGTGAGCTATGATTACATTGAAAGGGGAAAATCATTGGACTCTATGTTATATTTCCTTCATTGGGCTCCTTCTCTTGTTTCTTCACATGATTTGCTACAAAACAAGACTTGTCTACCAGTTACTCTTCTACTGTTATATTTCCTTCATTGGGCTCCTTCTCTTGTTTCTTCACATTGCTTTACAAAACAAGACTTGTCTACCAATCCATACTCTTCTACTTTGGCCTCCTCTCTTGGCTTCACCATCAAGGGAATCTTCTCAATCCCAAATTTCTTCACAGCCCGTCTCTTCAACTCTCTCTTGCTACCATATTTCTTGTTTGTTAGACTCTTCTTTTTGTTTCCCTTGGCTGCTTTTCTAACTATTTGGTTCCCAAGATAAACTTGAGACTACAATAGGAGGGTTGGGTTGAGATATAACTGATTTTTCAATTATTTGTGGTGGTGGAGGAGATGGAACTTCTTGTAGCTACGGAGGGGAAGGTTGCTTGGAAGGGAAAAGGGAAAAATAATAGAGATGAGATTGAAGAATAGAAAGTGGAGACGCGAATTCAACACTTTGGGAAACATACGAGAAGTTTGGGAATTGAGGCTATGACTGAGACATTGGCAATGTAGCACTTTTCCATTGACAAGAATGGTTTACCTTTTGTTCATAGACCTCAATATCATTAATCCATGCCTCAAGGTGGGGCACCATTTTAACCATGTCATTCAGTTTCTCTTGTGAGCTATGATTACATTGAAAGGGGAAAAATCATTGGACAATGTACCTTCAATCCAATCCTAAGTGCCTTTGCTTGAGCTATAACCCTAGTTTGCACCAATTTTACCTCCCAATTTTTCACTTTCAGCTGTAACTCTTCATCTTCAGATGTAGTATATCCTCCATAATTTGCATACTCTTGCTCTCCAACAACTATATAATCTAGCATGTAACCAAATTGGTCCACATATTGTTTTTGTTCATTTGGGTATGCATACTATTGATCATCATATTCTGATTCTCAAGGAGGTTGATAATAACCTAAAAATGAATTTTGCATGTTTAGAGGTGGGCATAGACTTTATTCAAACTACTGCAAATGTGAATTCCACTGTGGGAATGAAGCCATGATTGCATAACTTCAGAGAATGGAGGAAAATGAAAGAGGTGAAAGGAAAGATGAATGGAAATGGGTGGAAATGGATGGAGGAAAGTTCAGCCACTTTAGAGATGGGTTGTTGACCAGATGGAGTCACCACATGTGTTTTTGAGTACTTCCAAAAGATGAAATATTAAAAGAACATACCAACTTGTTAAAATGGAGTCCGTTGCAAATGTGAACTGCACACTTGCAAATGATCTTCAATTCAAATCTGCATTAAACCACCCCTGAAAGATGGAACTTTAACTTCTTTGAGGTCCCACCTGGCATGCTAACACTATAATCACAAAATTGCAACACCCCAAAATGGTCTGATTTATGTATCGGACATTTGGTGTAATTTGTGTAACATTGGATCCTCTCTCAAGATGTGAAACTTGTGGGCTTGAGATGACCATCAAGAAAAGGCTAGTTCATGCTCCTAAACTATCTACCACAATCTACTGCTAATGCAGGAAAGAATATCTAATCCTAACCTAACCTTCCAAGGGACCAGGGACAGAGAGTGCATGAACATAAACCTACACTAAAAGTGTTGATACAACAGAAAAGGAGGTTGTTAATCACAATATCAACTACTTGGAGTGGAGAGAGGTGAGAAATGGAGAGGATGGACAAGATGCATCACAAACCAAAGATGAGATTCACACAGAACAACACTTCAAAGCCATTAGACATAGCTCCCAAAACCTGCAATAGATATCAAGAGATATACACAATATACCATGCAAAATAAGTAAAGGATGGTAAAAAATTATCACCAAACAGATTTTATTGCTCCATGAATTAACACATTACATCATTAGTGGGAAAGAGTCAATAAAATGCTATTACAAAGAAGAGAGAGGAGGATTAAGCTCCACATTCAACCCTAGCAGAGAAGAAAGAGGGAGGACGGTGGGAGAGAAAAAATGACAAACTCCTTTACGAATGAGCTCAAGATTACATTTTATAGATTTTTATAAGAGGGAGAGAACCTAATCCTGAAATTTATCTTCAAACCACTTATAAGATGTCATAAATGTGCTAAAATGATAATACATGACCTACAAAAGGCACCACATAACCATCCCATGACTTGCAGTAGTGAAAAATGTCTACCCATGCCTCTTAATTGCACTCCCAACCACCAATAAAATTATTGTTCTTAACCTGGACCATTTTCCTTAAAACTCTCCCTTGAATATTTGTCAATTTCTAGATTTCTCAATTGTTGTACAATGGGATTTAAGACACGATTCCAATGAGACCATTTTTTGCGATTTCGTTAAGAATTTCTCCAGTTGTGACCTTCTAAGCGTAGGCGACTATTTTTGGAATTTGCTAGACTTGCTTGTTCCATGGGACAGGAAATTAATTTTTTGGTTGGAAAACATCATTTAAAATATTTTTTCTTCCTCCACTATGTTTTGCATCATCATTTAGAATGATTATTCTATTTTAATATTCTCGGGCCCACATTTGATTGATCTCCTTTCCTTTAGTGTTGGAGGGGTTTTTGATATTATAAGGTGTTTAATTTGAGCTAGCTCGTCCAACTCGGTCAGAAACTCTATCTCGTTTCTCCTCTCACCGAATACTCCTTGCATGTTGAGCCCCATGGTATTGCATTGGCAAGCCTCCCACTTTACTCGCGGACCCCTTATGCCTTCCAAGCACCTTAGTGTCACATGGGCAAGTCACTAGTTCCCATGCCGTCGAATATCATGTCCACGTCCTATTCCAGGTTGGCAACCTTCGTGCGGACTAAATTCTGACTTGACGGACCCTAAAAGTAAGCTCAGGGCCTTGCCAGTGCCTTACGGGCTAGACCTATCTACAAAAACCTCATCTCTCCATGACCCAGGTCTTTTGTGTCACACAAAGCTGATTTACCTACAACTCAGGGCTTGTTCATTCCTCCACATCTGTAATTGGTTCACGGTACCCCGTTTTACCCCACACCAAGCTTTCTACTCACCAAGTGTCCACTTCAGCTGAATCAGGACTTGTGAGCCCATGGTGTCCCTAGATTTCATCCTGAAATCTGAGACTACCCTATCTGAAAAAATTTCGTACTTTTAAAATAATGGGTCGTTTTGTGTTTTTATTGTCAGAGAGTTCCTGTATTATGTCAAGATATTCCCAAAGAACCATATTAGCCATTTTCACCAAATACCCAAATGCCCAAATATGTTATATTTCTGTCGTCGGGATTTGTCTGTGGGAAATTTGTAATTAATTATTTTGAGACCCGTTTGAAGCAATTTGCGCTCTGGTTTAACTCTGTTTTGATTATACATATCCTTATTCCTATTAACCGGTTGGGTTTTAACCAGGAATGCACTCTGGACTTTATTTGTGACTTGTGGCAATGTTTTGTGTTTTTGTGTTTTTCCCATTTCATTTTTCTATGAAATTTCTCTGGATCAATTCCTTTGCCAGTTTGGCCTGATTCTTGGCCTGGAGTAACTAGAGATCATATACGCATGTTATGCCAGAAGAAATTCACCATCGGAGGTCTGATTCACTGGGAAAAGATGAAGTCGTGCACCAAAAAGCCTCTTCTGAGCTAGCCGCATTTTTGGAAAAAGAAGAATTGAAATGCATCATGGGAAAATTCGAAGCAGTAGGAAAGTGGGAATTTTGTACCTACCTAGCAGGGTACTTTTTCCCATGGAAGCAACGCCACTTAAGTGACAATGGGAAAATTAGGCGGTAGGCAGATGGGAATTTCTTACCTGCCTTGCAAGGTAAAAATTCCCATTGTGGAATAAAAGAAAAATCACTTAAGTGAATCATGGGATTTTATTGCCTGCCTTGCAGGGTAAATAATCCCATTATGAAAGTCAAATGACTTAAGTGAATCATGGGATTTTCAGGGCTACCTTGCAGGGTAAATAATCCCATTGTCATGTGTTTCTTAAAAATAGAATTCTTTATAGTAAAAAGTACGACCCCTTTGGGGAAGGAAAGGCAGGGTTTAAATTAATTAATTAAATTAATTGTTCACCCAATTTTGGTGCCCAAGCTTGTGGAAAAGTCAATAGAAGGTAAAGGACAAAAGGTGGTTGAAAATAGACTATTCTAAAATTAAATAAATAGTATTTATTTAATGCAGCCCCTTTGTCAAAAAGTGTGTCCCTTTTGGGAGAGAAATAATACTTTTTAAAGTATTAAATGATTAAATTAATTCCTATTTTCAATGGCTAAGGTCAAAGCATACTGTGAGACTTGAGTTAACTGGAAGCAGAAGTCTAAAATTAAATAAATTTAATTTATTTAATGGCAGCCATAAGCATGCACAAAATAGGCACCCCATTTGAAGAGTGAAGCTTATTAATTAATTAATTAATTGTCAGTAATAGCAAAGGCATTAATTAATTATAGAATCACAAGGATTATATAAGCAGGGGCTGCCATAAGGATGAATTAATTAATTCACAGGCAAAGAAGTGCAGCCCAGAGGAAAAGTGCACCCCATTTGAAGAGGATTTTTACTCAAAAGAAAGTGAAATTAATGCTAAAAGCTTCCAATTATGGAGCACAGGTTGAAGGAAGTGTATTTGTGTCTAGATAATTGTTTGGATAAGTGATACAGGTGCTCAAGTGAAGTTGGTAAAATTCATGCTCGCTTTGCATGCAAATAAAACATCAAATTTTGGGGCAGCAGGCTTGAATTATGTAGATTTTTATGATTAAAATTCATTGTTCATGTTCCAGTTGCCATCTTTGTCTGAATTATTTGCAAGAATTTGTTACAGGTGCTTTACAAAAGAAAATGAGCTTTAATCAATGTCCAATACATTGAATCTATCCTCCGAATCTAAAGAATTATCTAGATATGCACCAGTTTTGAAGAATTCCGGCCAAATAAGAAGAAAAAGAATTGTTCAAACAAAGATACACAAAGCCATGGCAAAGAGGGATGAAAAGGAAAGCACAATGGAGTCATGCATCAGGAGACACAGATCTAGGTCTAGAACCTCTTTATGAATTGATTGATAGATCCAAAGCACGAAAGACTTCACTCATGTATGTAGTTAAAAGCAATGGATTTTTTCGAGATGCAGCCTTTCCATACACACCCCAGTTGCCAGAGTTTATTATGGAGTGTGCTAGATCTTACCATCCTTCATCCAGGTCAGTGCAAGATGCTACGGGGAAAACAATAATTTGGTTGGATGCAGAGTTCATCAATTATTGCTTAAAGATTCTGGCTCGAAAGGTGGTGACTTCCCTTAGCATTTAGGATGCCGGCAGCAGGTGGGAGAAGAATAGAGTTGATTGTGTGAACATAATGAACAACAGATACATGAAGAAGCCTAGATCTCCTTCTAAGTTCCCAAGAACTCTTCCGCGGTCCAATCTGGTACAGGAGGTAGATGATATTTCCAAATTAGTATGCAGGATTATGGTGAGGTGAATGCTCACACTTTCTGTACATGGATGTATGCTTTCATCAAGACCATTGAAGTCAACAAGGTTCATTCCATAATCAATTGGTCAGAAATCATTAGCGACAACATTGGTGAGCAACTCCGGAACATGAAGCATACTTTCAGCTTCAAAATGACTTCTTATTTGGTATATGCAGCAGCTTCACAAGACATCTTCTCAAAGCTGGATAGATGTGGCGTTCTTTCTAAGGACCCCATTTTTGAGTGCTACCCACAACTTACTGTACCTACGTGCGAAAAAGATTTCAAAGTGGTCAACGATGGATTCTTCTACGAATTCATTTGCAGGCTAGACAGGGACCTGAAGGCCAACAGGGTGAGCAAGGAAGCATGGGAGGTTGTATCCAGAATTGGTAGTCTATTCATTTAGTTTTTAGATTTCACATACCTCAAGGTTATTGGCTTTTCTAGAGAACCGTTTAAGCTACCCAGATATCTAAATGATAGATTGATCACCATGGAGTTGAGCCAAAACTTGTGTAGATACACGACCTTCAACCGAAATGGCACAATTCTACGGGTTTCTTCCGATCACTGTGGGACATTATAACTGCCAGAGCATTCATAAAGCCCGAGGATTAGAAGTGGAAATGTTATCCAAGTATGAGCAAGAGTTCTTCCCAGCATGGCTGAACTTTGATCCATTTGGAGTAGCCAGGAAAATGATCTCCCAGGAGTACGCACATGTACCTTCACTAGAGGATTTCTTGATGAAGTGCAAAAGTGGGTACGAGGTTAGAAAGAAATATTTCAGCGCGCTATCAGCACGGCAAGTGCACGACTTTGGACTAGCACAGATACGTACACATCTTAGAGATGATGGTAATGTGTTACTTGACACTTACCATCAAATGGGAGTAGATAGAGCCATACTTCAGGATAACGTAGGGGGCTGCCATACGAATGAAGAAAGGTTTGGCGTTGTTCTGGTGAACACTTCAAACTGGTTGCTGACGAAGGGATACTTCCTTGATGAAGCATTGATGAATCAAATCATCAGAAACTTCACCACAGGAGATTCCCTCAAGCGGAAGCATGGAGGAGAAAGTAGCAAAAGGCCTGAGAAGATGAAAGTGCATAGAAGATCTCAATCAAAGCAGAAGATCACTTCCACTGCTATGAATTTAGTTCTGGCTTCTCCAACATCCAGTACTTCACCAACTGTTACACCTCAGTAGGACACTTCCATGCCTCCACCGAATCCAACAACATTCATCTTCTCTCCTCGACCACTCCATTTAGCACTTGTTCCAGAAGAGACGTTGAAGTTGCAGATGGCAGAGTTCGAAAGAGATTTATCCTTGGATGATTGAAGATTGTAGCCATAACACTGTAGTAGTTTCTGATGCAGAGGAAATAAAGTGGGAGATAGTAGTGCACTCAGTAACTTCTCATTCTCTGAATGGTTGACTTCACACCTATTCCAGAAGAGACGTTGAAGCTGCAAATGGTAGAGTTTGAAAGAGATTTGTCCTTGGATGATTTAGAAGATGGTAACCATTACATTGTAGTAGTTTCTAATGGAAAGGAAATAGAGCGGGGGATGGTAGTGCACTCAGCAACTTCTCATTCTCCAAGAAGTAACTTCTCAGAATGGTTGGCTTCGCAGTTGGTTCCAGAAGCTAGAGTGGAAATGAACTTGGAGGAACTCGACTTGCAATTACTCCAGAGTTTAGGCAGAAGTGAAAAAAAACCTAAAGTTGCTAAGGTAACTTCAAGGTTGATTATCAAGGAGTCGAGGTAGAAGTTTTCTTAGATGTCAGTTCTGGTAGAAAGAAAGAGAGAGGATGATCTCATGGTAGAAGATGTAACAGTAACCAAAGTACTTATCGGTCAAGCCACCATAAAAGGATTGAAGTAGAACACGTAGACATTGATAGATGCTCTAATGAACATAGTTGCTGAGAGTAACCTGAGTACTTTCACCAAAATCAACAAGCTTCCGGGAGAAGTATTGGTTGTAGAGAAGATTGTACTGGATGGATCAGTCGAGAAGGGGAAGCAGTTGGAGTTTGTAGTATCTTTCCATTTGGAGATCTACAGAGTTTTGCTAAAGAGGATGCAGGCACTTGAGAGTAAGACATCGTCTTTACTAGATAGTATCATTGCTTTCACTGAGGAGGAAGTGGTCGGAAATGTTACTTCATACGTACGGATCATTCCTAGTAGAGTGCCTAATTCCCTGGAAGGGTCTCTTCTAATGGTACAAGGGAGAATTGATGGAGCTACTAAGCCTTTCATGAAGAATTCTATTAGTAGACTCGTGGCACTGAGGCGGATATTGCGAGGTTCGGGCCGAGCTTGGAGGATGTGGAAGCGTGTATCAAGGTGTTGAACGAAGGGTTTCTATAGTTCAGGACAAAAAAGGAAGCGGTGGCTAAAACATATGGGAAGATGTTGAATTACATGTTCGACAAGTATATCCAGTATCAGAACAAAAAGAAGACATAAATGTTACAGCTGGCTTGACTTCTTCTTCTATTCTTTCTTCTTCTATTTTCCACATTCCCGGATGAAATTGTAAAACTTTAAAGTTATTGGTTTTGAAACCATTACTTAAAGTTATGTGGAAAAATTCTATTAGTTAAGTGATACATGTGTCACTTAAGGAGAATTTAGTGGAGGATGATTTCCAAATGTTATTTTTACTTATTGTTTATGTTTCAGTTCAGTTGAGTTTCCCATTTGTACTTTCACTTCTACATTCTATAAGTAGAAGAAGAACCTCCGGTTTAATGATCAAAATTTGTAAGCAGCATTCTTTTGTTCCAGACTTTGTGCTGAAACCCCTGAGAGCCACTTGAAGCAACAAAATATATAGAAGCAGATTTCCAGAGAACTTTGTGTCATGGTGTATTTTGTTTCTAGCTTTCTATCTTAGATCTTTGAATAAACTTTGTGTTATTTAAGATTTAGATCTAGAGTTGCCTTTGCTTATAATTCTATGTTGATATCTATTGGTTTCTTCTATGTGCATGCAATCAACTCTGTTATCTATTGATTGGGATGCACATCTTCCCCATTTCTTCTCTGTGTTTATATAATTCCTTCTTCTATAAATATTTCCTTTCTTAAACAATTGCTTACTTGCTTGCAGAACTGTATAGCTATGGTTCATGAGCTGAATAGTTAAAGTAAAACCCCATATAGATACTAGCATATTTTAATTGACAAATCTAACATGGGAGCCTCACCGGTAAATGAGGGAGATTTATCTCATGACTGCCTAGGTTTTATGCTATGCAAAAAATCTAGCCAACAGTTTTTGGCACTCTATTGGGGAACAACTATCTTTGCAAATCAAAGCTTATCTCTTGAAGGTTGGAGTGTTTTCCATACAAATCTCAACCTGGCTGAATGTCCATTCACCCGATCCGTGAAGGCGCAAGGAAGGACTGATCATTTCTTCAGACTGTAGGAGAAATTCAATTTCAATCATCCTCCTCAAGTTATAAGCCGTAGATCTAGTCTCTCACCAAGGAGAGTGCACACCCATCCAGATTTTGATCATCTTCAGTATAATCTGGTGGATGGAATTATTCACCAAGTCTACACAAGGAGAAGACATACTCCGTTTGTCATGGAAAATCAGAACCAGATTGTACCTGTCCCATGGGGAGTAGCTTTTGGGCCACTGAACTTGGCTCCACCTATGCACGATCTACCAAAAGGATCCAGAAAGAATTTTCCAAAATTCTTTGGAGATGGAAAGCAAAACCTAGATGATCATTTGGTAGCCTTCTTCATATCTTATGGTGTGCTTGCAGTGGAGCATGTAGATGTCTCAATCAAACTCTTCATTGAGACTCTACATGACTTGGCTAGCGAATGGTTCTATCGGCTAGCTCCTGGCACCATAACCAACTGGGTGACTATGCGTGAGCAATTTCTAAAAAGATTCAAGCTTGCAGAGGACGCTAGCACGTTGATCACTCAACTGATGCAGTTGAAAAAAGAGCCAAGTGAGAACATGCGGGACTTTATTGCAATGTTCCAGAGGATTTTATATAAAATCCCCACTTCTTCCGCATTGAGAAATGAGAATCAAAAGACATTTTTTATAAACGATCTGTTGCCCGAAGTTGGATATCAGCTAAGAAGGGCAAGACCTGTGAATCTACTTGAAGCATAAAATGCTTCCGTGGAAGTTGAAGATGACTTAATCATGGTTGGAAAACTCAAACAACCATCTCACAAAGGTGATGGAGCTTCTTTAGGTACTTCAGATCCTTTACTGCAAAGGTTGGCTAATGACATGGTTCAAATCAAGAAGCGGATCTCTCAAGCAGGAAATGCGACCCCTTCAAGATTAGCTCCTGCTTGGACCTTTAATGGTCAAAATCAAAATCAAAACCGAAATAGACTTGTTGCTGCACCACAACAGTTGGTAATTGAAGCTGCTCTAAGGAATAACTTGGAAACTAATGAAGAAGATCTCGGCATTGATGAATCATTCGATGATGAAGACTTTGTAGATCCCGCTGGCGACTCCAATATTGGTTACCTAGACTACGAATCTGACGATGGCTATTATGAATCTTTTGAAGATTCTGATAGTCACACATTTGTGATGTTCATAAGTTCCTAGACACGCCAAAATGCCGAAGCATCCACAAGCGGCCAAAGAAGAGAAAGAGAAGATCTTGGGCCGGATGTTACTATCTTGAAAAGAGGTAGCCCTCTTCCTTCTTCATTAGCGCCCAAAGATAAATATTCAAATTCTTTCAATTCGTAGCAGAGGGCCAACACACATCCAGCTGAAGCAAGTCAAGCTTTCGACATCATTGACCACATCAAGAAGACCAAGGTCCAAATGTTAGAAGATGAGTATTTGAGAGCATTTCCTGATTAGCTAAATAGATTGGTCAAGTATGTGTAAAGTAACGGTCCCAACCCAACAAATAATCCTTTACGGGGTATCTTTTCAAGTCCAAAGATTACTCCTCCTTCAAATAATATGGCTGCAAGTTCTTCTCCTTCTACTTCTTCTCCTGCTACATCAGAAAGGATCAAGCCATTCTATGTATCCTTGCTTATCAACAAATGAAAATTAAGCAATTACATCCTAGACTCTAGAGCTTCTGACAACGTCATGCCTACCAAAGTTGCTGATGCCTTGGGTCTCACATTGACAAAAACCATCGGAAGATGCTATTCAATGGAAAGGCAAGTTCCTCTTGTGGGGCAAAATCAAAGATGCACAGGCCACACTTGCCTCTTTTCCAGATAAAAGACTGAAAATGACTATCCTTGTAGCAGACATCCCAGTCTCTTATGGCATGTTGTTGAGTAGAAATTTCTGTAAAGAGCTGGGTGGAGAAGTCAAGATGGATTGGTCTTGTGTGCACATACCAATCAAAGGAGTTAATCAAAAGTTAGAACCTGAGAAGAAATCTAAGTACACAGTATCAAAGTCTGAGGATCCTAGATCTTAAATCTTGTTTCAGGAATTTGATCACAGAGTCTATTATCTAGAAATGGGTAAAGAAGAAGTTCAACCTATGATTCAAGAACCACATCAACTTGACAACAAGGTTTGGTCTCTAGAATTTGATGGCAATTATTGTTCATTTGTATCCGGTGTAGGTGTTGTTCTTATCTCTCCTGAAGGGAAGGTGCATGTGCATTCCTTCAAATTGATGTTCGAAAATACTAATAACACAACAGAGTATGAAGCGTTGTTGTTAGGCATGGAGCAGGCAAGAAAAATGGGAATCAAGCTCTTACACGCAAAGGGATATGTTGAGCTGATTATTAAGTAGATAAGAGGTCTCTATCAAGTAAAATAGGACAAATTTCGGCATTACAGAGATCAAGTCTACTCTGCTATCCTAGATTTTTCAGCTTTCTCAGTATCTTACATTCTGAGAGAACAAAATTCCAGAGTTGATTCACTTGTAGTAACTGCAGCTTTGTTATATCCATATCAGCCTCCCACATTTTTCAGACGGGGGATTACAAATTTGAGATGGTTTTTCACCCAAAATTTCCTGACAATGTCCAGCAATGGCAAGTATTTAACGATGACAAGCAGATAGCTTCATTTCTCCAACAAAAGGACAACTTCGAAGAGATCTACTATGAGGGAAGCAATTCACCTCCGAGACAAACTACTATGGGAGAGATGGATGCAGAAGTCTCAGGAAGTTAGGAGATTATCCAGCTAAAGGGAAATAAAATTCCCAAAGGCTTGATATCTCTTGAGGAAATGTTCGACAAGCATGATCAGATGCTTAAAAAGAATGAAGAAAGTGGGGAAGGTTCTTCCTCTGATACACAATTACTGAATTTGGGAGCCAACAATGACCCTAAATTAGTAAATCTTGGTAAGTGTTGTTCAGAGGTAGAAAGTGAAGCTTTTACTGAGCTTATTAAGAAATAAATGGATGTTTTTGCCTGGTCTTAGCAGGATCTGAAAACATATCAGCCTGCAGAAGTTCAAGACTACATCCCATTAAAACTAGAACAAAATCCTTTTAAGAAGAAGCTGCGGTGGCATAACCCTACTATTTCCAGAACTATCTTTGTAGAGATCCAGAAGCTGTTAGATGCAAAGATAATTTATCCCATACATCACTCTGAATGGTTAGCCAACATAGTTCTGTAAGAAATAAGAGTGGTGAGATTAAGTTGTGCGTGGATTTTCGCAACCTCAATCAAGACTCATTGAAAGATAACTACCCCATCCCCATCATGGATCACACTTTGCAGGTGGTCACTTGGATCTGAGATGCTTTCCATACTTGATGCTTTCTCATGCTAAAATCAAGTCAAGGTGGCTGAAGAAGATCAATACAAAACAACATTCACTACACCTTGGGGAACCTTTCCTTACCAGAAAATGTCGTTTGGTTTGATCAATGCTAGAGCTATATTTCAAAGAGCTATGGATTTAGCTTTTACTCATCTCAAGGATATAAGCATAGTGGTGTACCTTGATGATTTGACAGTCTTTTCCAAGAATAGAAGTACACACATTTCGAATCTGGAAGAGGTTTTCATACAATGCCGCAAACATGGTATTTCTCTTAATCCCAAGAAATCTATCTTTGTTGTAATAGAAGGAAAACTACTAGGGCACATTGTCTCCAAGGAAGGAACCAAGATAGATCCAGAACGTGTCAAATCCATTCAAAATTGTCCATTGCCAACATCCAAAAAAGGAGTTCACTCTTTCTTTGGAAAAGTTAATTTTCTCAGGAGATTCATTCCTGACTTCGCTGAGCTAACCCATCATATGTCAAATATGTTGAAGAAGACACAATATTTCAAATGGAGCAGTGAAGGGAAGGAATCTTTTGAGAAGATTAAGGAGGCCCTGTCAAAAGCCCCAGTCTTGGTTTCACCCAACTTTAGTAAAGAATTTATTCTTTACTGTTATTCCTCCGAACACACCATGTCAGCAATATTGATGTAGAAGAATCAAGAGGACATAGAAGCTCCGATTGCTTTCATGAGCATGCCCCTTAAAACTTATGAGTTGAAATATACTCCCATGGAAAAGCACGCATATGCAGTGGTGAAGGTGTGTAAAGCATTCAGGTACTATATTCTTTCCTCACACACTGTGGTCTTGGTTCCAGATACTGCAGTGAAATCTATCCTCACTCAACAAGAGTTAGGATTGTTAAGAGGCACATGGGTGACAAAGGTTCAAGAATATGACCTAGATATTAAACCTACAAAGCTGGTTCAAGGAAGAGGTTTATGTGTGAATTCATGACAGAGATGAAAGCAATAGTGCCAGAAGCAGATCAAGAAGAGATAGATGAAGATTTGCCTATGGTACTTTTTATAGATCTGGTGTAAGAGTGGTACAGTAACATTGCCTATTTTCTGACGTATGGAGAATGCCCGGATCAACTTTCTCAAAAAGAGAAATGAACTATTAAACTAAATCCAAAGACTTTGTTCTTTGGGATAATGGTTTATACAAAAGAGGAATTGATGGCGTATTTCTCGATGCGTGGATAAAGCTCAACAGGATCAACTCTTACAACAGTTTCATGACATGGCTTGCGGTGGTCATTTCTCATCCCGAGTCACTGCACACAAGATCCTTAAAGGAAGGTATTACTAGCCCACACTTTTTCAAGATACTTCAGAGTGGGTAGTTAAGTGCCAAGCATGCCAACACTTTGTTGGGCATGTAAAATTACCTGCATTACCTTTAAAACCCATTGTAATTGAAGAACCATTCCAGTAGTGGGGAATATATTTTTTTGGTATGCTCAACCCAGCTTCCAGTGCCAGCCATCACTACATTCTAACAGCTACTGATTATTTCAGTAAGTGGGTAGAAGCCATTCCTGTGAAGAATGCCACTTCCGCCGAGGTGTGCAATTTTATAAAACAAAATATTGTTGTCAAGTTTGGCGTGTCTAGTAAAATAGTAGCAGACAACATTCTGAATCTGTCTTTTGAGGAGCTGGTTGATTTCTGCTACACTCATGGGATCCAGTTGGTACATTCCTCAAACTACTATCCATAAGGGAATGGCCAAGCTGAATCAAGTAACAAAAACTTGGCATAAGAATTTTTTGATGCATTATGGGCCGATAGAATTACACCAAAAAGGGCTATAGGCATGTCCCCATTTCAGATGTTATATGGTAGAGACGCGGAGCTGCCTCTTACCTTGGAACTTCCTGCCTTACAACTTTCTAGAGCCGTGGAGGATTCTACATTCACGGATGCTATTGATAAACAAATAATGTACCTGACTAAATTGAGGGAGGTACAAACTCAAGTTGTGGATAGATTGACAGAGCATAAAAGGAAGGTGAAAGTCATCTTCGACAAAAAATCCAGGGAAAGAAAGTTTGAAGTCAATGACTAGGTCCTTTTATGGGACAAAAGAAGAGAAGCAAAAGGCATGCATGGAAAATTCGATTCACTATGGAAAGGGCCTTTTGTGATTAAAAATATCACCAGAGCAGATAGCTTCATTCTTGCTAATCAGGATGGAGTTGAATTACCATTGCCTTTTAATGGGCAACACCTCAAGTTGTTCCGGACATGAAAAGCAGGGTAAAACCTGTATGTACATAAATAAAACTTTGTTTTTTTTTCCCTTGTTTTGTTTGTGTTGTGTTGTTTTTTGCTTGATCCCGTGCACAAAAGACAAGATACGAAACCAGAGATACTGGGATCTCATCTTTTCCCTTGTCATTCTAACAAAGAAAAAATGTCCACAGACAGAGCCGACTGGTGTCCCTAGATTTCATCTTAAAATCTAAGACTACCCTATCCGAAAAAATTGTATTTTTAAAATAATGGGTCGTTTTGTGTTTTTATTGCCAAAGAGTTCTTGTATTATGTCAAGATATTCCCAAAGAGCCATATTTTCCATTTTCACCAAATACCCAGATGCCTAAAATTGTTATATTCTGTCGTCGTGATTTGTCTGCAGGAAATTTGTATTTAATTATTTTGAGCCCCGTTTGAGGCAATTTGCGCTCTGGTTTAACTCTGTTGTGATCATACATATTGTTATTCCTATTAACTAGTAGGGTTTTAACCAGGAATGCATTCTGGACTTTATTTGTTACTTCTGGCAACGTTTTGTGTTTTTGTGTTTTTTTGTTTCATTTTCCGTGAAATTTCTATGGATCAATTCCTTTCCCGGTTTGGCCTGATTCTTGTCCTGGAGTAACTGGAGATCATATATGCATGTTATGCCAGAAGGAAGTCGCCATCAGAGGTCTGGTTCACTAGGAAAAGATGAAGTCATACACCAAAAAGCCTCTTTTGGGTTGGCCGCATTTTTGGAAAAAGAAGAATTGAAGTGTATCATGGGAAAATTAGAAGCAGCAGGAAACCCGAGAATTTTGTACCTACCTAGTATGGTATTTTTTCCCATGGAAGCAATGCCACTTAAGTGACAATGGGAAAATTAGAGGCAGCAGGAGATAGGGAATTTCTTACTTGCCATGCAGGGTAAAAATTCCCAGTGTGGAATAAAAGAAAAATCACTTAAGTGAATCATGGGATTTTATTACCTGCCTTATAGGGTAAATAATCCCATTATGAAAGTCAAATGACTTAAGTGAATCATGGGATTTTCAGGGCTGCCTTGCAGGGTAAATAATTCCATTGTCATGTGTTTCTTAAAAATAGAATTCTTTATGCCAAAAAGTGTCACCCCTTTGGGGAAGGAAAGGTAGCCTTTAAATTAATTAATTTAATTAATTATTCACCCAATTTTGGTACCTAGGCTTGTGGAAAAGTCAACAGAGGATAAAGGACAAAAGGTGGTTGAAAATAGATTGTTCTAAATTTAAATAAATAGTATTTATTTAATGCAGCCCCTTTATGTCAAAAAGTGCGCCCCTTTTGGGAGAGAAAAAATACTTTTTAAAGTATTAAATGATTAAATTAATTCCTATTTTCAGTGGCTAAGGTCAAAGCATACTGTGAGGCTTGAGTTAACTGGAAGCAGAAGTCTAAAATTAAATAATTTTAATTTATTTAATGGCAGCCATAAGCATGCACAAAATAGGCACCCCATTTGAAGAGTGAAGCTTATTAATTAATTAATTAATTGTCAGTAATAGCAAAGACATTAATTAATTATAGAATCACAAGGATTATATAAGCAGGGGCTGTCATAAGAATGAATTAATTAATTCCCAAGAAAAGAAGTGCAACCCAGAGGAAAAGTGCGCCCCATTTGAAGAGGATTTTTGCTCAAAAGAAGGTGAAATTAATGCTAAAAGCTTCATATTTTGGTGCACAGGTTGAAAGAAGTTGATTTGTTTCTAGATAATTGTTTTCATAAGTGAAACAGGTGCTCAGGTGAAGTTGGTAAAATTCATGCTCACTTTGCATGCAAATAAAACATCAAATTTTGGGGCAGCAAGTTTCAATTATGCAGATTTTTATGATTAAAATTCATTGTTCATGTTCCAGTTGCCATCTTTGTCTGAATTATTTACAAGAATTTGTTACAGTTCTTTACAAAAGAAAAGGAGCTTTAATCAATGTCCAATACATTGAATATATCCTCTGAATCTAAAGAATTATCTAGATCTGAACCAGTTTTGAAGAATTCCGGCCGAATAAGAAGAAAAAGAATTATCCAGACAAAGATAGACAAAGCTATGGCAAAAAGGGATGAAAAAAAAAGCACAACTGAGTCATGCATCACTTCTAAATTTGTATACATAGTAGACACAGATCTAGGTCCAGAACCTCTTTCCAAATTGATTGATAGATCAAGAGCAGGAAAGACTTCACTCATGCGTGCAGTTAAAAACAATGGAATTATTCAAGCTGCAGCCTTTCCATACACAACCCTGTTGCTAGAGTTCATTATGGAGTGTGCTAGGTCTTAACATCCTTCATCCAGATCAGTGCGAGATGCTACAGGGAAAACAATAATTCAGTTGGATGCATATTTCATCAATTATTGCTTGAAGATTCCAGATCGAAAGGTGGTGACTTCCATTAGCATTCATGATGTCGACCCCTAGTGGGAGAAGCATAGAGTTGATTTGCATGAACAAAATTAATAGAAAATACATGAAGAAGCCCAAATCTCCTTCTAAGTTCCCAAGAACTCTTCCGCAGTCCAATTTGGTATAGAAGATAGATGATATTGCCAAATTGTTATGCAGGATTAATGGCGAGGCGAATGCTCACACTTTCTGTACATGGATGTATGCTTTCATCAGGACCATTGAAGTCAACAAGGTTGATTCAATAATCAATTGGTTGGAAATCATTAGCGACAACATTGGTGAGTAACTCCAGAACGTGAAGTGTATTTTCAACTTCAAAATGACTTCTTATTTGGCATATGCAGTAGCTTCACAAGGCATCTTCTCCAAGCTACATAGATGTGGCGTTCTTTATAAGGACCCTATTTTTGAGTGCTACCCAAAGCTTACTATACCTGTGCAAGAAAGATTTCAAATTGGTCAATGATGGATTATTCTACGAATTCATTTGCAGGCTAGAAAGGGACCTGAAGGCCAACAGGGTGATTAAGAAAGCATGGGAGGCTATATCAAGAATTGGCAGTCTATCCATTCAGTTTGTAGATTTCACATACCTCATGGTTACTGGATTTTCTGGAGAACCAGTTAAGCTGCCTATATATCTGAATGATACATTGATCACCATGGAGCTGAGCAGACAACTTGTGGAGATAAACAACCTTTAGTCGAAATGGCACAAGTCTACAAGCTTTTTCACGATCACTGTGTGACATTATAGCTTCCAAAGCATTCATAAAGCATGAGGATTAGAAGTGGAAAAGTTAACCAAGTATGAGTAAGAGTTCTTCGTAGCTCGGCTGAACTTTGATCCATTTGGATTAGTCAGGAAGATGATCTCCCAGGAGTACACACATGTACCTTCACTAGAGGATTTCTTGATGAAGTGCAAAAGTGAGTACAAGGTTAGAAAGAAAGATTTTAGTGGGCTATCAGCACGGCAAGTGCACGACTTTGGACTAGCACGGTTACCTACGGATCTTAGAGATGATGGGAATGTGTTACTTGACACTTACCATCAAATGAGAGGAGATAGATCCGTACTTCGAGATAACATAGGGAGTTGCCATACGATTCAAGAAAGGTCTGGCGCTATTATGGTGAACACTTCAAACTGGTTGCTAACAAAGGGATACTGCCTTGATGAAGCATTAATGAATCAAATCACGGGAAACTTTGGCACAGGAGATTCCCTCAAGCGGAAGCACGGAGGAGAAAGTAGTAGAAGGCTCAAGAAGATGAAAGTGCACAGAAGATCTCAATCAAAGGAGAAGATCACTTCCACGGCTATGACTTTAGTTCCAGCTTCTCCAGCATCCAGTACTTCACCGACTGTTGCACCTCAACAGGACACTTCCATGCCTCCACTGAATCTGGAAACATTCATCTTCTCTCCTCAGCCACTCCATTTAGCACCTATTCCAGAAGAGACGTTGATGTTGCAGATGGCAGAGTTCAAAAGAGCTTTGTCCTTGGATGATTTAGAAGATGGTAGCCATAACACTGTAGCAGTTTCTAATGGAGAGGAAACAAAGTGGGAGATAGTAGTGCACTCAACAACTTCTCATTCTCCAAGAAGTAACTTCCCTAAATGGTTGGCTTCACACCTATTCCAGAAGAGACGTTGAAGCTGCAGATGGTAGAGTTTGAAAGATCTTTGTCCTTGGATGATTCAGAAGATGGCAACCATAACATTGTAGTAGTTTCTGATGCAGAGGAAACAGAGCGGGAGATAGTAGTGCACTCAAAGAAGTTCTCTACGCGAAGTAACTTCTCAGAATGGTTGGCTTCACAGTTGGTTCTAGAAGCTAAAATGGAAATGAACTTGGAGAAACATGACTTGCAACTAGTCCAGAGTCTAGGTGGAAAAGACAGAAAACCTAATGTTGCTAAGGTAACTTCAAGGTTGATTATCGAGGAGTTCGGGGAAAAAGTTTGATGAGATGTCAATTCTGGTAGAAGGAAAGAGAGAGGATGAGCCCATGGTAGAAGATGTAATAGTAGCCAGAGTACCCATCGATTAAAGCCACCACAGAAGGATTGAAGCAGGACACACAGACATTGATAGATTCTCTAATGAACATAGTTGCTGAGAGTAACCTGAGTACTTTGGCTGAAATCAACAAGCTACCAAGAGAAGTATTGGTTTTAGAGAATATTGTACCAATGGATCATTGATAAGGGGAAGCAGCTGGAGTTTGTAGTATCTTTCTGTTTGGAGATTTACAAAGTTTTGCTGAAGAGGATGCAGGCACTTGAGAGTAAGGCATCGTCTTTACCAGACAGTATCATTACTTTCACTGAAAAGGAAGTGGTCAGAAATGTTACTTCATAGGTACAGATCATTCCTAGCAGAGTGCCTAATTCCCTAGAAGGGTCTCTTTTGATGGTACAAGGGAGAATTGATGGAGCTACTAAGCCTTTCACGATGAATTCCATTAGCAGACTGGTGGCACTGCAGATGGATATTGCAAGGTTTGGGCCGAGCTTGGAGGATTTGAAAGCATGTATCAAGGTGTTGAATGAAGGGTTGCTGCAGTTCACAACAAAAAGGAAGCGGTGGCTAAAACAGATGGGAAAATGTTGAATTACACATTCAACAAGTATATCTAGTATCAAAACAAAAAGAAGACATTAATGTTATAGCTGGCTTGACTTCTTCTATTTTCCATGTTCCCAGATGAAGTTGTAAAACTTTAAAGTTATTGGTTTTGAAACCATTACTTAAAGTTATGTGGAATAGTTTCTATTAGTTAAGTGATACATGTGTCACTTAAGCGAGAAGTTAGTGGAGGATGATTGCTAAATATTATCTTTATTTCTTTATCTTTAGTTCTTGACTTTCCCATTTTTATTTTCCCTTTCTATAAGTAGAGTTCCTTTGGGTTAATGATGAATTTCCCTTGTGTTTTTTGTGCTAAAACCCCTATTTTCCCTTCTTTCTACATTAAACTTCGTCCTCTAGATCTAAAGCTTCCTTTGCATAATTCTATTCGATATCTTTTGGTTTCTTCTATGTGCATGTAATAAACTCTCGCGGTCTATTATGATGCACATCTTCCCCATTTCTTCTCTGTGTTTATATAATTCCTTCTTCTATAAATATTTCCTTTCTTAAACAACTTCTATAGATATCCTGCATAACTATGGTTCATGAGCTGAAAGTTAAACTAAAACCCCATATAGATACTAGCATATTTTATTTGACAAATCTAACAAAGGAGCCTCATCGGTAAATGAGGAGATTTATCTCATGCTCGCCTAGGTTTTATACTATGCAGAAAATCTAGTGAATTTATATGTCCCAAGGGCCTCATGAGCCATTTGTTTCAAAGTGTTACCCACATGGCTTTGAGTGTGTCGAGTTAACATTTTTGGGTCCAGATGTCCCAGGGGCCACTCGAGTCGTTTCTATCCTCTATTCCCACATAATTCTTGGGCTATTAACACCTCCTCGCGCGTCGCATTGTGAAGTCGACTTTGTGCGAATGGGTGTGTGTAGCCTTCTTCGAGCCATCTAGGCCATCTTTCACCGCATTCACCATATCCTGCCTTGATCTTGTCAAAGCACTAAATTTCTAGAATCGTCCATTTCTTAAAAGCTCACCATGTACTCTTCAAGGTTTGAACAACCTCGAGCCTCGTCGATGGATGTTGCAGCTCGACCATGAGTTTTGTGCTCAA
Organism: Taxus wallichiana var. yunnanensis; assembly: GCA_018340775.1. Lineage (NCBI taxonomy): Eukaryota > Viridiplantae > Streptophyta > Pinopsida > Cupressales > Taxaceae > Taxus > Taxus wallichiana. Next base: position 287,280,165 of record CM031238.1, read on the forward strand.
TCCTGACTTGTCCACATGAAGCATGGTTGTTTCCCCAGTACCCAAAGCTTACCGAACTTGACCTAGCATTCATCATTATTCATTTGAATGTTTATGTCCATCTAGATACCAAGTGGAGTTTTAAGGTGTCACTGTAATCTGTAAAATGGCTCGCTTAAGTTCGGCACTTCCATCAACTTTAGCCTCTCATTTTTTATTAACATGGTGGCTCAAGATTGATAATAGTTCAACAGTCATTTGAAAAATCGATCCCCTAACTCAAACTCTATTGTATTGCATTGAAACGACTCAACTATGAGCTCGAAGGTCTCATCTAGTGTCTGACCATTTATACTTGGCGTGGGTTTAACTCGGTTGTGGGTGTAGCCTACACAACTCACTGAGCCCTGACCTCTATGATGAAATGCTAATTCTCACTAGTCTTGTGAGAACAATCTCCTCTTCGTTGAATGCCCATTTTTTTTCCAAAGCATGGTCTCATTGTTATTGTCAATTTGGGTGAATAGTCGACCAGCTCATATACAAAACAACCTAGTTTTCTTTATTATCTTGATTCCCGACTTTGTATGGGCTCGATTTGGGTGGAGATATAGCTCGCCGAGCTAGGAGTATCTCAATATTCAAATACATAGCTCGATGCAAACAATTTGGCTATGATTATTGGCTTGTCCCCTAAATACATGAACTCATCCCCCATAGAGCAGCTCGCTTATGTTTAAAACAACACGATGAACTCCTCTTTGTAGCACAACTCAATGCATGTTTAAAAGTGTTTGGTTCCTCCATAGAGCTTTCCCATATTTACATTACTCGATCAACCATAAAACTAACTCGATGCACGTAGAGATGAACTTAGTACAAATTTGGTTTGCTCAGTTCGACGGATCATGCACAATACAACTTGGTCTTACACCCCTCACATGTCATTGGAATGACTTGGTGTACAATGGAAAATACTCGATGTCAGGAGGTAGCTCGCGTGTGAGCTCGCTGAGTTGTATTTAGAACTGGAGACAACTTCCTGAAGGTCTACACACTCCCTTGAACATTTTATATTATCTCTTGGATTCTTTAGTTGTACTAAGGCTAAGTGGTATGCATGAAAGTGTCCAGAAGTTGTGTATTGATTTTTCTATCCCTTACCAAGTAGGCCCTGTAACCAATTGTCATAATACAAGCTTATCGGTTTTCCAATTTTCCAAGGTAGCAAAATTGGATAACATTATGTTTTTAGCATGCACATCTCCAACTCATAAAAGGATTCAAATTAAGATACAAACCCTAGTTCAGAATTCTGACTATTGTATGGCCTAAAAGTCTACAAAAGAACAATAAAAATAAAACCTAAATCTATATTAAAAATACAAGCTTTAAAAAAATAGACTTGCATTTATAGGGGTGAGAAAAAAACTAGTGGCTTTGCCCCTTACAAATCTTCACAAGCCCATACCCACTCTAATACCAAATCTTTTGATATAGAGTTTTCACACAAAAAATTTATAATAAAAATCTATGTGTATTTCACACAAAGCATCTAACTATTATATAGCCATTACAACAACAAAATAGCTTCCTACTAAATAGGAAGACAATATAACAAATAACCCATTTAACACATTTACGGGTGTAACAAATTATCCACTTACCTAGGTAATACAACAACCTAGTAAGTGTTATTTACAACACAATAAATACAATTAGCTCATATAACATGAGCACTAGATTAATTTCCTAACAATAATAATGTTTTATGGTGTTAATTTTAGGCATATGGAAGGGTCACTAAATCAATGCCATTATCTTATTTGTTAGTTTTAGGGCGTTAACAAAGAGGCCATACATAATAGAAAGAAATGAATATTTTATTGAAAAATACTTGAAAGAATGGACTTTGCTACTTTTAATTTTATTTTGTATGGCATCTAGATTTGTTATTGGACAAGATTTAATTTGTTAGATAAGATGAAGAGATGAATGGAAAGTTAAAAAGAAAAATGTGGGAATGCTTGTTTATTGTAGCACTTTAATGTCGCCTTCCTTCTTAATTTTAAGCTCAGGCAATTGCAAGATATCAGGTGATGCAAGAACAATCATCGATAATTGATCCGTTCTAATAATTGGTCATATGAGCAATATGTAGATATTATATGATGTATTTTCACAAATAAAACCATCAAAGTGTACCATGTAATGATTACGTTTAAAAGAGATACTTTGTTTTCTTACATCAACATATGGTTTGGAAAAGAGAGCACGAGAATATTTGAAATTGGAATTGGAATTAATAAGAACCAAGAAAAAAGTTGACTGAGGCTTTCCAATCATTATGGTGTTGGAAATTCATATCGGATAATTTTTTGTTGTTGTTAGGTGTAGAGGTGTTTCATGCCCTAGGAAACTTAGACAGTTGCCTAGGGTGCCAAATAGGGAGGGGCAGTTAATTTTTTTTTTAAAAAGTCAAATTTTAGCCTTAGGTGCCCAGGTTGATCATTGGCTTTACTAGTTTGAAACTTTGAACCGGAGCGGATATTTTATATATATATATATAATATATTAGTATATAAGTTTATAAACACTAAGTGACTCAACTGAACAGGAAGTGAGATCAAGAATCAAGATGTCAAACAGTAAACTGCAGTGGCATTGGGCACAAGTTTGAAGTGACAAAGCTGAAGTGGTGAAGCCTGAGCGAGCTGCAACGAATTAGGATAGTCTCCTACGAGGAATCGGTAATAATTAATTTTATTTGCCTTTCAACTTTGGCATTTGCAGCTTTGTCAGGCTGTAGCTTGCACAGTGCACAAATTACAAATCATTCACCGGTGACCGAATCAGACTATCAGTAGACAATATCACTTGACACCATTCACCAAACCGTAAATATTAAACGAAGAAAAAGTTGTTGCAAGTGATTCAGGAATCAACCAACTTGTTTGCTTGAATAGAACTTAAATAGGTATGAATCTTGATCTATCATCTAGTAGTAACTGATAACTCAAACTAAAACTGGTTACTGGTACATGTTTTTGTTTATATGCACAAATTGTTATTGAAATTCTGCTGAGTCCTAGTCGACTAGTCCTATGGTTGTTTGTTTAAATTTTTAATAATGTTTTTAGGTTAAGATGTTCAGGTCGTTTAACTTTTGACTCTTTGAGGTAAATTATTCAGTAGACAATATTCTTTAAAAAAATCAATAATATATATGATACTGGCAACTGCGGCACTATCAGTCTGCCAATATTCTCAAACCCTTTTCCACTACCTAACCTAAGAGTAGGCTAAGACCTTGTTTGTGGAGAAAACTCATTAAATGATTAATATGACATTGATCACTATAGTCTATCATGATCGTGTATAACATCTCTTTAACAATGTCTATCACAAGTCAATAAAAGAATTGCAAATTGTTTATGGGATTTTCATTTCACCTATATTATAATTTATACAACCTTGAACCTCTTTTTCATTAATTGCAAGCTTGATGCAATGATGCTCATAGACTTACAATTATATCTCATCTCGATTCTCAAATAAGGCTTCCATGACATAAATATATCAAAATATAAAAAGCGTAAAATAATTGTGTTATAAAATAAAGCCAATTTTTTCAATCACGCCCATTCTAGAAAATTGTAAATAAATTAGCTTCAAATTGATTTGTATTAATTATGCAGATGGGCACATAGAAAGGTCCCGTAAAGGTGGCGGGCACAATTTGAAAAATGGATGATGAAATTTTTACATTAATAGAGAAACTAGAGAGAATTGGTAAGAGATTTTACACTAGCATGAAGATATATGGTTTGAATTGCAAATTTTTGCTTATGCTACATAAATATGTTGTCATAAGAGGAATAGTTTTTACCCAATTTACACCATTTTGGACTTGATAAGGTTTTGTTTATGCAAAGGTGAGTGCCTGGTCCCGAAGAGGGGGGGTGGGGCGTAGTCTCCGAGTACTGCCTAGGGCACTTCGAAACCTTAATTTGGCCCTGGTTGGGTGTTTAATATTACTATCACAAAGTTCAAAGTAACTCGAGAGAGAGGTGACACAGAGATGAATGATGGAATAGAAAAGTATGACAACGATAACAAGAAAAACCTTGAAAAAGATAAATCCTACGATAAAGTCCAAATAAATATTATGTCATCAATACAATAGGATTAAGTGGTGCCAAAAACAACCACTCTCGATCCCACTTAATAAACGCCTTCAGCAGGAATACTTTACATGGACAAAGATCTCGTTATCTATCAACGTAATTCACAAACACCCCACTCCTATGTTATGTACCTTCTATCACCATATTCATTTATCACAAATATTATTGTAAAATTATCACTATCGCTCCTTACCTACCTCGATAAAACAATCATGACTATTTTTTAAATCAGGATTATTTCGAAGCTCACGAACAGATAAAATCAATCAGCACTTTGCGAAGATAATGTTCATGTGGAGCTGCATGTGTAAAAACTAATAATTATGAAACTTTATTGAATAAAAGGGCTTCTATAAATTGTAGCCTTTGTCAAGGCATTCGTAGGTCATGCGGATGCAATATGCTCTCGCCTCGACCATTCTTAACTTTCCACAGGTGAGTGCCAGCTCATCGTCAATATGATTTCCATAATCCGGGCTGGTCCGTCTATGTCACTCTACTCTAGACCATGGAGCTTCCTACAACTAGTACGACCACTACACAGTCAAAGATCTCTCTGGCTCAGCCTATATATAGTTAGCGGCAATGTGTATTTTGAGAGAGGCATCTGCATTTGCACTAGTCAGAGTGTTAAGGGAATAGACATGGACATGGACACATCTAGAGCTCGAGCCTTCTTATCCCACCTTCTTCCAATCCTAAAGAATACGTCCGAAAAATAGGTGGGTTCTACAACACATTAAAAAGAAAATAAGGCATATATGTTACAGTAGACACATACCTAATGCAGATTGTGAACAAAATCCCAGGCTTTGGGTGGATTTGAGACCTAAACCTCTGCTTGCACAGAAATACCTTGAAGAAAGCATTATATTTCATCCAATATCGTTTTAAGCCCATTTAAAATTGATGGGTATCTTGTAATCTACTCTGTAGGCTAAGGGAAATACTCTCTTTGATGCCCAACAATGTTTATTTAAATGATGAGGTGAGTGCAACTGTAGTGGAAAAGACGGTGAGAGCATTGCAGAGGGTGTGTTCCAGGTGGAAAGGACAAAAAATATTGATATTCCTTGCATTGCAATAGAGGGTGAGGATTCCTTTGGTTATTGATGTCTGTCCTTGCCACGTCCATCAAAATTTCTACTAGATGTTATATTTCACAGGTTAATTTTGGTATGGAGAAATGCCTTCAGCGTAGCTAGCAAGACACTATTTAAAAAATAAAATACCAACAAAAAATAACGAAATTATATCACAGAATAATTCTATCCTATAAGTAATCTTGGTAGGTGCCAAGAGAGCCAATCTTTCTCAATAAAATTGATCTCCTGGAATATCATGGGCCTCAATGCCCCTTCCAAAAGAAGGATTCTTACTCTTCTCTTTTCCCAACTCGCATACACTTCATATTTGCACATATCTTCACACATCAGTACCCTTTTACGGATGAAAATATCTCTCTACCGATAGCGCAAAGGTCTTATAAATCCGAAAGTGACTTCGCATCCTTATGCAATCCTCCTCCCACACCGAATTTTCTTGCATTGATCCTTGCAGAATGCATAGTTATGTGCTTTTGATAGAGAATCCTTCATTTATGATGTACTTTATCCGTGACATGTAGTCAACGGTCACTGGTTCTACTCATACTTTCCACGCTTCAACAAAATATTTATCTTCTAAGTACATCTCCATCATCATTTCAAACCGTATCACTTCCACTTGCATTTCAGTCAATAAGATGCATTTACAACTCGGTTTGACTTCCGACTTCTGTTCTCGAGGACAAATGAGTAACTCTTCATGAATTGAATCTATTTAATATGTCACTAATTCAACGTCCCATAAATGTTGATGAATTGCAGTGCTTAGTGGCGTGCATATAACATAAACTTGGGAAACAAATAGTGCCTAAGAGCTTGCATAATGGCATAAAACTCTTGCTCCTAAACTAAATACTTTCTTCTCGTATCCTTCAGATGCTCTGTAACATATGTAATAGGTATTCCCTCTGGACTCATTACTGTTATGATTTCCATCCCACTAGCATTGTAACCATCCTAGAATACATCATCGAAAGTAGGAAGAGCTTATACTAAATACTCTATTTTGACCTTATCCTTCATGTTTTGAAATCCATAATCTTTATCTATTCTCCATAGCTCCTTCTCCTCCTTATACATCAACTATGTGATCAGTGCACAAATCTCATTGAATCCTCAAATGAAGTTCTTCTATAAGCTTAAAATTCTATGAAAGATCCATGCCTCCATGACAGGTTTTGATGATGGTCAATCCATTATAAATTGCACCTTTTTAGGATCAATCTTCAATTCGTCTTCAGATATAACAAATCCCGACTAGATCAACTCTCTCTGCATGAAAATATACATGATCTTCAAATTCATTAATATTTTCTCATCTCGTAAATTCTCTAACATTTTCTGTAAATATAATTAGAAACTTACATTCGAAATGTTCAAATACTTTATTCATTAGTCGCATGAATATGATTGATGTGTAGGTCATGCCAAATGGCTTCGTCAACCACGCATATAGTCCATTTGTTTTAAATCAGTCTTCAACTAAATATTTTCACGAACTAATTGACCCCACTAAGATACTACATCAAATAATCCATGTGTGGAACTCGAAATCTATAGTTGATAGTGATATTTGACGTATTAGGGATACCAAAATATGAAAAATAAACTTTTTCTATTAAAATTTTCCTAGAGTTTCCTATTCAATTTATTTCTTTCATTACTCAATGCATACAAAATGCCTCACATATATAGAGATCTTTTAAAATGATAGCTTCATGAGTAAGGTAGAAAACATTAAATGTGATTTGGTAGGAGAGAAGATTTTACAATCAATTGGAAATATTTTCCAAATCCCTTTTGCTGACAAAATATGTTAGACTTAAATTTGGTAGTTGAGATTACACAAATCCCAACACTCCCCACTAATCTTAACTACCATGCAACTATTCCTAGACATTCCCTGATATACACAAAACTATCCTATGGTAAAGGCTTTGTGAGAATGTCGGAAAACTAGTCTTCAGACCTGCAAAAATCCAAATATATTTTGCCATTGTTGACGAGCTCCTATGAAGTGATATTTGGTGTCAATGTACTTGCTCCGCTTGTGGAACACGTGATTCTTTGACAATGCGATTGCGGAATTGTTTTCACAGAAGATTTGTGTTGCTTCTTCTTGATAGTGTTCCAAATCTACTAGAACTCTCTTCATCCATACTACCTGACAGGCTATTGTTGTGGCTACTACATACTCTACTTTTGTGGACGAGAGAGTGACAAGGGGCTGCTTCTTGGATGCCCATGAAACTGCACCTGAACCAAAAGTAAATACATAGTCGAACGTGCTTTTCCGTCATCAATGCTACCTGCACAATCATTATCGTTGTATCCAATTAATTTGAAATCATCAGATGGCTCATACCAAATATCATAATCTTTAGTACCGGTAACATATCTTAGTATCCTCTTTCATGCAAGTCAATGTGATTCTTTGGGTGTCTCCATGAACCTTGAGATGAGACTGAATCCATACATGATATCTAGCCTTGTTGTCCTGAAGTACATCAGACTTCCAACAAGTCTTTTTACAAAGTTGGATCAACATTGGATCCCTCATCCTCTTTGCTAATTTAAGGCCCATAGAAATTGGTGTTGTTGTTGGATTACATTTCAGCGTATTGAATATTTTAACACATCATTTACATACTTCAACTGATATATGAATATGCCTTTTTCAAATTGAGTCACTTTATGCCTAAAAATTAATCCATCAACCATAGATCTGTCATTTTGAATTCCTTCTTCATGGTTGAATTAAACAATTCAATAGATAGATTTCCAGTGAATATGAGATCATCAACATACAAACAAACTATTAGAATTTGACCTCTCTGGTTTATCTTGATGTATAGCGTTGGCTCACTACTACTTTTGTTCAATCCATTTTGTGGAAAAAAACAAGTCAATAGATAGATTTCCAGTGAATATGAGATCATCAACATACAAACAAACTATTAGAACTTAACCTCTATGGTTTTATCTTGATGTATAGGGTTTTCTCACTACTACTTTTGTTGAATCCATTTTGCAGAAAAATATGAATGTATTCTGTTGTACCAAGCTCTCGGAGCTTGCTTTAGGTCATACAATGCCTTTTTCAGTCTACAGACTTTATGCTCTTGTCCATATACTTCATATCCAGGAGGTTTTTGAACATAAACTTCTTCTAGAAAATCATTCAAGAATTTTGACTTGACATCCAATTTTCATACCTTCCAGTTGTTTTGAGCTGCTATACCTAAGGCAATTCTAACTGTGTCAATTCTAGCCACTGGTGCAAAAGTTTCGTTATAATCAATTCTGGGTTGTTGTGAAAACCCCTTTGCTACTAACCTTGCCTTGTGTTTTCCACATGTCCATCTGCATTGAATTTGGTCTCGAGACCCACTTAACACCAATAACATCTTTTCCTTCTGGCAGATTGAACAAGTCCCAAGTTTTATTCTTTTCAATAGAATCCATTTCCTCATCCATAGTTTTTTTTCATTCTTAATTTTCTACACTATCTTAAAAATAAATAAGATCACCTTCTGAAAATTGTGCAAAATCAGAGTATAGCTCTTCGTCCTTGCTCAGATTGATCATATAACTCAATCAAACTTCTTGTCTTCTTGGAAGAATTTAAAAAATGTGATATGAGTTCTGCTGATGTTGGATTGGATGAATCACTATTCTGTGGACTTGTAGTTCCTGCATGCCCTGAGGGTTCACTAGGCTGAAAATTTCTTCTAGGTCTTTATATTTTCTATGGAGTAGGTGTTCTTAAATTATCTCTTGAGTGAGTTCCTTGAGGACTGTTAGTTGACGATGCATTTTGAGGAGTTACTATTGTACTCGATTGACGAGAAGGGGCACAAACTGGAGTTGTTGTTGGAGCGAGCCCTTATGGAGCTGGTTGATTTTTTGTGCACCACTTTCCTCAAATTCATGCTCTTCATGTGATACCTCTACAGAAATACCTATCTCTTTATCAATATTTCCATCCTAGGCTTCATTCTCTATAAAATCAACATCTCTATTGATAATAGCCTTCTTGGAGATGGGATTGTACAACTTGTAAGCCTTTAACTACTAATTGTAACCAATAAAAATATATTTTTCACCCCTATCATCCAATTTCTTTCTCAATTCAGTGGGTACTAGTGCATACGCAACACATCCAAATACTCTTAACTGTGCAATGTTGTGCTTTCTTCCACTTCACGCTTGTTGAGGAACTTGGTTGATGACACTTTTTGTTGGGAACCTATTCGATAGGTAGGCTGCACAAGCAACTCCTTCTGCCCAATACTCATTCGACAAGTTTTTTTCCTTTAGTAGACTCCTGGCCATGTCCATGAGAGTCATATTCTTTCTTTCTGTTACACCTTTCTACTGAGGTGTATACCTGGTTGTCAACTGTTTATGTATTCCATTTGCCTTGAGAAAATTTAAAAATTCATTTGATATATACTCGCCACCTTTGTTTGATCGTAGCACCTTGATAAAATGACCACTTTGTTTCTCTACGAGAGCCTTGAATTCCTTAAAAATATCAAAAACATCTGATTTGTGCTTTAGGAAGTATACCCATGTCTTCCTACTAAAGTCATCAATGAAGGTCAGAAAGTACATGCTTTTGCTTATTGAGGGTATCTACATAGGTCCACATACGTCCGTGTGGATGATTTCGAGGAGATTCTGAGCTCTATATGCCTTTCCAACTGGAAAATTTTCCTTCTTAGCAAGAATGCAACTTTGACATGGTGTTTCAGGTGGCTCGAGAAATGGTATTCCATTTACCATGTTATTTTTTGGAGCAAATTTATAACATTAAAATGAAAGTTTCCAAGTCTTAAATGCCAAAGCCAAGCCTTATTATCCTAATTGACTTGGAGTGAAAATGCAAATGTCATTCTTGGAAATCCTCTTTCAATGAGGTCTTGACATTCCATAGGTGATTTAGAGCTAGCACCCACTAGGCTTAAAAATCCTTCTTGAAAATATTTTTCTCCACCCATAGGTGGTTGGAAGCTAGCACCCGTTAGGCTCAAACCTTTTTCTTGAAATTTTTTATTTTCACCCTCCTTTGAAAAATTCCTAGCTCCCGCTATGCTTGAAAAGTCTCCTCAAGAAAAGTTTGGCACATCTTGACTTGGGGGAACCTTAGGGCCCACTAAGGTTAAGAAACACCATTGAATTTTTTTTTGAGTTTCTTGGCTTGGAGGAAGCCTAGCGCCCACTATACTTAAGTTGCCTCCTTGAAAAAAAATTCCTTCTTATTTGATCGGAAGAACCCTAGCGCCGCTAAGGTTGAGGAAACTCTTTGAAATTTTTTTCTTATTTTGTTCCTTTGGAAAAATCCTAGTACCCACTAGGCTTGAGGAACCTTCTTGAGAGAAATTTTTCTAATCCATAATTTTTTTAGAGCTAGCGAGCGCTAGGCACCGAGAACCTCCTTTGGTGATATCTCCATGACCCATACAAGAATAAGAGCTAGCGACCGCTAGAATCAACTCACTTTGTATTCTCAATGTGAAGATTTTATTTCTTGTCATTTCCACCTTGGCTATTAGCCTATTGCTTGGATTTCGATCCAAAATAATACATTCTCCATTCTTAAACTACACTTTTTAGCCTTTCTGTATCAACTGACCTATGCTCATTAGGTTATGTTACAACCCAGGGACATAATAAAAATCTTGAATGAACTTCTTTTCTCCTTGTTTTGTCTTAATATTTATGGTCCCTTTTCCAATCACTGAGACTTTTTTATCATTACCCAGTCTTTACGTCTGATCGGATAGATTCATGCATGCTAGAAAACAATTCTTTTGAACCTCTCATGTGATTACTGCAACCAAAATCTAAAAACTATATATCTTTTGTGCTCTCTTGAGCAACATGACAAGTAATAAACATAGAACTATTATTTGAACTTCCAGAATTACATTCTTTTGAAAAATTTACACTTTGTTTACTTAAATCATATTGTCTTTTTGACATTCAATAGCATAATGCCCATATTTTTGAAATAATGACATTATATCTTAGATTTGTCATACCTTTCTTCATGCAACTAGTTTTGATAATGATTGTGAGAGGAACTTCTACCTCTACCTCTGCTTAAAAACTCACTTGAGCTGTATTGATCATTTGAATGTGGAGATCTACCTCCTCTTGCTTGAAATCCTCCTCTCCCTCTTCTATTCTCAAATCTTCCGCAGCCTCTACTGACTTAAACATGGCTCTTAAAAGCATGTTCTAAAGAGGAACTTCCAGATCTGTTAATCCTTTGTTCATGAGATAGCAAAGAACCCATTAGCTCATCTACAGAGAGCTGAGTAAAATCCTTGGAATCTTCAATGGTAACAAAAGTGGAGTCAAACTTGGTTGGTAGACTCGTAAGGATTTTTTCTATGATCCTTTGATCTTCTAAGGTCTCTCCATGGGACCTAATCTAATTTACTACACCCATCACATGGGTAAAAAATGAGTGAACACTATTAGACTCTCTCATTTGAATATTTTCAAAATCTCTCATCAATATTTACAGTTTGGCAATGTTTTACATTGTTGGTGCCTTGATAGACAATTTCTAAAATATCCCATGCTTGCTTGGACCTAGTGGTTACGACTACTCTAGAAAATATAGACATATCAAGACCTTGCTGAATAAAAACTAACACTTTTGCATCCCTTTTCCTATTTTCCTTAAGCAAATCCTTCTCTTCTTGTGACAAAGCATTATATGCTGCTTGATCTGGTGGTTCTGGAAAGGCATTTTCGACAAGCTATGATGTATCTTGACTACAAAAAAAGGTTTTCATTATAATATCCCAATAATCATAATTTTTTCCATTAAAAATGGGGATTTGGGGCTGGAGTAAATTGCTTCTTGTTCCAGCCATAGTTAAAAATGAAAAACACAGATTTAAAGAGGAAAATCACATAGATTTTAAAGTGCAAAAATGTGACTTGTGGGAAAACATGAGCAAGACCTTCGCTGCTATGAAAACTCGTGCCCAAGTGAGGATTTTCGCTTTGATACTGCATTGAATTAGGGATTAAAAATATGAAAAATTAACTTTTTCTTTTAAAAATTTTCCATAGCTTCGTTTCTCAATTTCTTTCTTTCAATAATCAATGCATACAAAATGCCTCACATAAATAGAGGTCTTTCAGAGAGATAGCTTCATGAGCAAGCTAGAAAAGATTAAATTTGATTTGGTATGAGAGAAGATTTTACAATCAATTGGGAATATTTTCCAAATCCCTTTTGCTAACAAAATTTTTTAGACTTAAATCTGGTAGTTGAGATTACACAAATCCCAACAATTTTGTTGATAGCTATGGAATCACCGCATATTCTCCATTCTCCTCATTTATTGGATTTCAATGCGGTGGGTACTATGCATAGGCTTAAAGACTCTCTAATCAAATATTTGTTAAGGAACTCATGTACTTAACTCCTCATCTCTTGATTCTCGATAGGTGTCATCCTATAGGTGGCTTTGATTGTTAAACTAGTCCCAGTATTAAGTCCATCTGATGAAAAATACTAAATGTAAGTGGTTAACCATCTGCACTATCCTTTATTAAGATATTCGTAAACTGAACAAACATCTCTCTCATTTTATGTGGTATTTCCTCCATTTTTGTGGTTACACACTCCAATGTTTTCAATGCAAGTCTTCATATGAATGTAAAACATCTACAATCCCCTTTCAATGCAATATGTAACTACTTTCCCAAAATAAGCAATACCTTATGGACTCTTCTCAACTTTTACATGTGAATACTTCAAAGGATTCAAAGTAGACTTTTGTTTATATTTCATCAAACTATAGGTACTTGTGTGGCCATCATTATAATTTGTTTATCATATTACAAAGGTCTTTTATAAGAACATGGCATTTTTCCATTGGCATTACATCACACAAGACTTCATCCTTATAGGAACCAATCTTGAGATGTAACCTGCATTGTTAATTTACAAGAAACTGATTCCCATTCAATAACCATGATACCTTATATGGGTTTGGGCACATAATCCACTTAAAATCAAGTTTCATAACCATCTCATTAGAAACGTGATTATCATTTCTACCACTATTAATAATGACATTGCATCACATACCTTCAAAATTACAAATGGTTCTAAATAGATTCATTCTTTTTGTAAGAAATTTATCCTCTTTTGCATGCATCAACAACATCCTTTCATCATCAGTGCTTCACCTTACTCAAAATATTTTGCACTCCTTTTTATGCATGGATTTCTATATTGGCATGTTGAGAAATATGATTTCTCATTGATTATCTAACAGAACCATTGCTTTGTGTCGAATGTTGACACTTGAATGCACGATATCAAGTCTCTCCGTAATGGAACAAGGTTATGCTAAATCCTCTTCCTCTTCCATGTCCTCTTAATTTGGAATTTCATCTTCCTCCACCTCTTTTTTCATGACTCTTCTCATGTGATGTCCTCATATCTCCTTTGCACACATGAATTTTTACATCACTACATAAGTTTCAACCTTTACGTGGGAATATACTATTACTCTAGATGTTTCTTTATGATTTACAGAACAACTCTTTTTCCTTTATGAAAAGATAATATGCTTGCTCCACATATCTTAGTATATTTGTGTTGATTTCATCTTGAATATACATGTATATATGAATGAGATACCTTGATATATTTTTAGCATCATCCTAGCCTTGATGTCAATATTTGATGTTAAGCCCATATTAATTCTTAATGTATTTCCTTAGACTTTGTTTCTTTTTATAAAAACTCTAAAACTTTCTAAACATATGAGAATGGTAATTCACATGAATAAACTTATTCTTTAACATTTTCAACATTTTTTATTGAGGATAAAGGTTTTTTAACTAGGGGCCCCACCTAGATACAAGAACACCTGAAATGCTAGATAAAAACAATAACACACCAAGAAACAAAAAGAGAAAACTGCCCAGCAATGAAAGAGACATCTAGGTAGGAGAAACCATTTTCTTGTAGATGGATTTTTTTGTGTACCATTTTGCGCTTCTGTAACCTCCTAAACATGAATAATAACTTCAAAAGCTTCTATCGGCTGGTATGTGCTCTTTTCCACAGGAAAGAGAGGAGGGATATTTTCCAGACGCTCTACATGCAATTCATTCAACATTTTTGTTCGTCTATATTACCCATTTCAAATTTTCCTTGTTTTCTTCAATGGGGATTTTTCTAAGAGGTGTTTTCGAGATTGATTCGGTACCAACCTATGAATTAGTATTTGAATCACAATCTCGCTTAGCCTTAAAGACCATATATTCTAGGAGGGCATTTTCCACCAATTATCTCTCTCATTTTTTACGCTTTGTCATTCCACATTTAGCAGCGGTATGTCCTAAAGTGGGATTCCTTCTACATCTAAAGGGTAAACCTTTGTAGTTAAGTGGATATGTCCATGTTCTTTTTGAACTTTGAGCTCAATTTTGGAAAGAAGGTTTTTGGATGTGTCAACCTCAAAAGGATTCGGGAATAGGTTGTGTGTGTAAAATCAATGGTTTGGGATTCAATGTTTAGAATGTTACGCAAAATTTTCAATGGAAATCAGACAGGCGCAGTCCCAGAATTGCAGAGGTAAATGAAGCAGCCTAATCCAAACTAGTTTGTAGGAAAAAAGCTTAAGTGGTTGGGGTTAAAATATGGGTACCAGGGTTTTATGAAAAGGTGACGTGATTCACATGGCCAAAGATTTCTGGCTATGGTGTCCTTATCAGCTATTGAAGAAAACACTACAATGAGAGTTCCTTTTGCACAAGGATAAAGATCTAACCTTCCATCACAGAGCGGCATAAAATACTTGCAAATCCATTCATGTAAGAAAAGTAAGTTAGGCCATAATCCGCTGAATTTACAAATCAAGGTGTGCTCCTGGTACTAGCATTTAGTTACGATAACCACATCCCAAAAAGTGATGTAGGAAGTGCTAACAGTAGGTTCCATGGGTATGGGGGACTGCCTACCCTATAATACTTCTCTAAAGGAGTGACATGTTTTCTCCCAAATAGAGGTTCCATCATTCTAATCCCCCAACTCATAAATACTCCACACCCAGAATAGGGGAAGAATGTGCACATTGACCAGGGGAGAAAAACCCCTTCCCATAAATCAAATATTGATATGAGGTTAAACCTCTACTCACACCCGACTCAAAGGAAACTAGTTTGTTTATCTGTTTTACTAGAATAGTGAGGGAGGCGGGGAAGATCGTCACCCCCAACAAACCCTTCGTAAATGAATAGGGGTTGATCCTGCCACTAGGTAAAACCCCATTAGGGACACCATTCTCAAAACAAGCACCACAAACACTTGAGCCATCGTCGCCCAAGGGTTTCAAAGGTGATATGGTCATATTGACAGGGGAGGGGAGAATATTGTCATTACCTCCATCATTGAGTTTACCTCAAGAGATCAGTCTACCACATCGTGAGCTTCCCACACCATAATCCTTTTCAAAATGATCATGCACAATATCACCGTTGTGAAAGGAAGGGTTTGGAATGCCACCCCGAATAGATCTATCTTCTCTGGCACCTAGAGTAGAGTACCGCTTGGGGTTTGAAGTCATCATATCCCCACAGAGTTCTCAGTATGAGAATATAAGTGACTACTAATTGCACAATGTCACTTAGGGTTCCGCTTAGGGTTTGAAGCCATCATATTTTCAACATTAGATTCCATTTCCTCATCTTACATTTTTATCTTCAAACTCTCTCATTCTACACATAATCACACAACATGGATACCTTTCCTTTTAATGCAAAACTCGTAAATGTAACCTTATTTCTATATTTTAAACCTCCGTTATGAAAATAATTCTCTATTTTTTCATCTATTCTATTATATCTTCTTGATCCGAGTTCCACAAGTAGGATGAAACTTTTATTCATGATTTGATTATAACCAACATCATTAGATAGAAGAATCTTGTCTAGATGCTCTACTATAGCTTATTTATATCTACAAGTTCTCTCAATTCTTAGTCATCGCCAATCTCATAATCATCGATCAAAATTTCCTATGTTTCATGGTCTTTATGGCCTCCCAATAAGATTTCATTCCTCTTATCGCATCGTCTCGGGACTACAAGTCTTACCACTCTTCCCTTAGTGTTCCATCTTCCTGGTAATTTTTTCACAACAAAATTCTACAACATTACACCCTCTAACCAACATACAAATATGGATATCTCTATAAGTACCTTCTACCCACACCTCTAGTATGGAAAGCAATTAATCCTTAGGTACATTACACGACATAGATTGATAACTATATAAATCTCTTGAATAGGAGTTTTACATAGAATAAATGATTGAACAATAAAATTAATTATGTTGTATGCTAAATATAGAAATTGACAAGAAAATTGTGCATTTAGTTTTTTTTTTTTTTTTTGGTGTGAACTACAGTGGAACATGAAACAAATCCTTTATATATATTTCATCTTTGAAATTTGAGCTAAATATACACACAAACAAAATAAAATAGCCTAACAAAATCAAGCTATGGTTATGTAGTTGCACAAGCTTGTCTTGCTTAGAACAATGGATCTATGTCTAAGAAACCACTTTTGACTGACAAATATATATCTTTTTTTCTATCTAGAATCTGAAATAAGCGTGCATGTTCCCGAAATCAATTTTCATCTCTTTAAACCATAGTTTACTTGAATATCCTATTAAAATGGGTTAACAGTTTGGGTTAGAAAATCCTTGTACCTCCTATATAGCACTTCACTTAAGAGGCATCAAATGCATGTAAATCTATCCCTTGGAAGTGGAATTATGATTATGCAACTAGATGTATGCAACTAGAACATGATATTTGAACGAATTATAATGCTTGCTCCGACTTAGCTTTTAATGCTTTTCGCTTGGATTTTCTAGCTCTTAACTTGGTCTACAATGCTTCGCACTTGTATTGAGGTTGTGCCTAGTTTAGTCTCTTGACATAGGAAAGAATAGGATTGCTTTACAATATATGACAGGTATTTTTTGACAAACTCTTGGTAAGTGTGGTGAGCAAATCATTGAATTTGATTTGTATTTATATGTCACTAAAGATTAATCATAAGAAGATGCGCATTTGAAATTTTGACAGTTAGAAGACCAAGATCAACCAACAAGGATCTGTCTACTGGGGCAAAAAGTTTCTCTTATGGTATGGATAATTTTGTACAATCACTTTTGACTGTGCATGGATTTTAGACCTCGAGCAATCAATATTGGCCTTGCGACGGGAGTGATCTTTGAGTGGTGAAATGTTAGTTCACGTCAGCGCTGATTTTATTTATTTGTCTTTAATTTGGGTTGTTTGTTACGACTGAGAGAATCACTGTGGAAAACTTTCCAGTTGAAACTTGATGTTATTCATAATATGTGGACAAATATTCATTACGTTCCAACATTTTTTTGGATTTAGCTGTTTAATTTAATAGATTAAAAAATTATACAAAATAAAAATAAAATAAGAAGTACAAGTGCTTTCTTCAAAGGTAGATAATATCCTACCTTGCCTCTTAGAGAGCGAATACGCTCTAGTGAGATTTTATCCTGCAAAATTTTCATAACATACCATCCATAAAATGTTCCATTAATAATAACTAATGTAGAAGACAAAAAGTTATACGCATTCACAACTTTTGCCAAGAGTTCTGGGGCATTTGATGAAAGAATAAGTAGAGAAAAGAGATCGTATTTGTTAAATGGCTATAAATACTAAAAAAATTGTTTAAAATGTTAAGAGTTACCATTTTTGAGCGTATTTTTCTGCACTCAAATTCATTTGCTTCTCAAGATGTTGTAGCTTCTTAAAACTTACTAAATCCAAGTCTTCACCAATCATGCATCTGTTTCATCAAAAAAAAAAATCTTAAAAACTTTTTAATAACATGTAAATAGTTAAAACATATTAAAATGAAAATTTTATTATAATTATAAATTCTTACTTGTATGTTTTCTCTAAATCTTCCATTTGTATTTGTAATTTCTCCACTTCCAATCGTAATATCTATAGGCATATAGAATGTTAATCAATAAAATACTAATAACAATTTACGTAGATTATTAAATAAACTATTCTCTTTAAGTGTAATTTTTCATATAATTTGGACTTGTATACAAATTTGAAGATGTTATAGCATAAAACCGCGACATATTTATAATTAAAATAGATAACAAACATTTTAAATTATAAAAAATACTCATTTGTTGCAATATACCTCTAAAGTATAATATGTAAAAACAATATTTGTCTCATAACTCTACGCTGAAAGTATGCGATGTGAAAAACATCGACATGAATGGTAACAATAAGTAATTTTTTTTGCAATGTTTGTGAGTTGAAGTATTCTTCCAATAATTTTTTATAGAAAATGTAGTTTGGATAAAAAATAATTAAAGTTATGAATAGACTTCTGGTTCCCTTAAAATTAAATCGATGTTAATATTTTTCAATTACTAAATATTAAAAAAATACTTATTTTATGAAACAATATATTTTAAATTGTTTTTAACATTTAATTACTTAAGTTGTGTACATCTACATTATAAATTTTAAATATAAAAAATGTGTATAATATAACTGCTAGATTTATTTTTCAATTATCTTTTTTTTATTTGTAGAATACAATAACTATCACAATTTTCACAATTAAGATTCATATATTTGAATTAAAAAGTGATTGGAATGGATGCTTAACTTATAAACATGCATTACATAATATTTTAGTTTAGTATATTAAATGTTGTGTTGTCATTTACTATATTTTGTTGATTTTCATTCAGGATGCATGTTTTTATCTATCTAGAATGAAACAAATATTTTCAACTAGTCTCTAAGCATAAAAATTCTTCTCAACATTTTATGTAAGAAAGTGGGTGTTTGACAAGGTTTATAATTGTTATCAAACTATCTTTAAATATAATATTTTTTGTTAGGAGAATTCATATGTATATATACACCTTTATAAATTCACACACTATGAGAAATTTCATCTGTTTTCATCATAAACAATGCTTAAACAAAACATAAGAGACAACAGTTAAGAAAATTGGTTTGAAAATAATTATGGTCAGTGTCATCATATAGTTTATATATGATGTAAAAATAACAAATAGAAACCCATGCCCCGAGTTAAAGGAGCATTATAAATACATGTTAGCTATAGTTTTTTAGCAAGCCCCTAAAAACCTTATTTTTGCTATTGCAAAGAGTCTATGTCTAAACTTCACAAATTTGATAAAATAATATGCATGATTTAAACCATGTACACTCCAATCATGAATGAAACAATACTTGAGATCCATGTCTTTCAAAAATTAACAAATAAGCTCTGTGTTTAACAAATCTCGTGTACATCACTATAACATTCACATCTTTACTACTCTTATCACAAAAGGTCACTGCTTGATTTAGAGGTATCTTTATCTCACTCAAAATTCATTGAAGCTAAATAGATTTTTATTTATATTATCTTTAACTCTTTCTCGATATAAGAAGTGGAATATTTTGTTTTCTTACCAATAGAAAATATTATTGTTGATAATGTCTAAGTTGCTGAAACGTTTTGAATACGGGAGCGGGAGCGGAGTATCCAATACGTGGAAACGGCAAAAAATTTTTGACTCCGGATACAGCAGTACAAAAACTATAAAAAATTTAAAATATATATAAATTTCAGCCTTCTAAATAAGAATTAACCACATGTTATGCATATGAAAAACAAAACAGGCTAAATAGCCACAACAAACTACTCATACATTCATAATTTCAATTGTCCCTATCAAATCTAGTTGAGGTGTTTATTACATTTATGATTTATCTCATACATGCTATTTTTATCCATGTTTATAATGGCTTGTACTTGGTACCTTATGTAGAATAATGGTGCTGCGAAAACTGTAATTTTTGCTATAATGATATATTAAATTTAAAATATACCTTCTGTAGAATAATGGTACTGTGAAAACTGTAATTTCTGCTGTAAATGATATATTAAATTTAAATTGTACCTTCTGAATAATAATGGTGCTGTGAAAACTATAATTTCTGATGTAATGATATATTAAATTGAAACAAGAATTTAAAAAATAAAAAAATAATACAGTTTTCGGCCAGGAAACAGCAGGAAATGGCTGGGTACGGCTGCAAAAGTATCCAGCCGTATCCGGACCTGCCTGGCCTCTCCCAAGCCACTCCCACTCCCGCTCCTGCTGGCAAAACATGTCATACCTGCTCCAAGGGGTCTAGGGGTGCCATTTCGGCTACTTTGGATAATGTCTTGCAAACAAAACAAAATTTTAAACTACAAATGTCAATGGAGCATTCAAATAAAAGAACTATGATATTGAGTTGTTAAAAGATGAAAGGAACAAATATAGCAATTAACATATAGAATCAAACGGTATTAAAATTGGTGGTAGAAAATAAATTTAAGATCATACCATTCTAAAAATATATATATTCCCTGCTTATTTATACTACAAATTATAAAATAAAAATTTGCAATTATAAGAACTACATTATATCAATATATATTAGTATTGATAAGATATTTCAACTCACAAGAACTTTTCTTGATTTTCAAATATTCTAGGGAAAAAAATCAATATGAACAAATAACTCATTAACTATTGAAATTAAATATACAGTTACAAATAGTAATATGTTGAACGATAAGTTTAAATGAAACATAAGAAAATTATTGAACTTTGATTAGTTATTTTCGCAAATATTTAGTAGTCAATAATAAAATATATATGGCCATATGAAATATATATACATGGATTTCATGTCAGTTGAACTCAAAGACAATATTTTTTTTGTATTTTATTAGAGAAGTTTTTATTTTTACAAAGAGAAATCTTTAATAGGTCAATATTAATTATATAATTTTACATATTTTGCTTTTATTACATCTATACTTTAGAGGTTGCAGCCTTTCAAATAAGGAACTACATATTTGTATACTTATTATAACTTAATTTTATATAAATTCCTCTTAAATTAAAAAATAAATAAATTATATTTTAATTTTATATTATGTATAAATTTAATATATAAAATATATTAATCTAGTATATTGCACATTATATGAGTATAAGTAAGAATCTAATTATAGTGCAAATTAGACTCTCTTGTAACTAGGGAGAAATAATTGAAAATAAAATTTTACCATAATTAAGTTAATAATTTTTTCATTAAAAAATATGTCAAGAATACTTTTTGTGGAAATGTAATTGATGTATTATATTTGTATATGTCTGTCTTAATTTATTGAACAAGATAAATATTAAATTTTGTAAGCCTACGTAATCAAGACCAAATTACTCAAACAAACACCATCAAGAACGGGCATATCAAACATTACGTCCCTCAATCCCTATAAACTTATTTTCAACCCATTTTACCAAGTTGCCATTTCCGTCTATTTATATGACCTCAGTTCAATGGAAATAACCCAATCTCGGTGAGGGACATATTGATTCAGTTTTACTGCCGTTTTACTGCCATATCCCTGTCTAGGATAATCTCACATGTTAACACCCAAGTGTCCATATTCATCCACATGGAAGCTCTAAAGTTAGCCATCCATATATTGAACCATTACGTAATCCTTTGTTATTCCCGTGATGATGATGATAGGGGAGGACCCTAAAAGTCACTATATCATGCCGTAATCTCCTATACCCAGATCTGTGTAAAGCTTTACTGTGGAAAATTGCTTCATCTTCTTGGGCTCACCTTATCATATTTTGTTTGTCGAAGTACTCGTAGAACCCATCTTCCTCGGACTCATCACTCCTATTTTCTATAAACTTCGCATTGGTTCCTAAATCAAAAAATACTGAGTTTGTTCACACCTTATTTTCGCTTAATCATATTTTTCTCCTGCTATAATCTCTCAAAGTATATATCTTATTTAGTTCTGAAGGATAATTGGTTTGCAATACTTTACAATATATTTACCACGCATTCTTTCTTATTATTATCATCAAATAACCATAACAACAATATACTTTCACTTAAAAGGTTCTTCTATGTGGTTTAAGTTATTTTCTTTCTTTTTTCAATTATATAAATTGAGATATAAACAAAATATTATATTAGGGTAACCAAACAAGCCAAGATACAATATTGAGAGGTGTAAAAATTGTTGATCTAGATGATAATACATAATATAAAAAGTGCATTGGAAATGTTGGGCAAAGCATGATGCAATATATTATAATAGAGAAGCAGAAAAGTATATCAATCTGTTGGTGCTCAAAATAGTCTTTCCCTAGTTTGCCTTTGAAAATCTATCGATTTACAGCCTCTCTCACTTTCTTTTTCCCCATGTTGTGCCTGGTTAATCTTTGTTGCCATTTTTAATTTGTTCTTGGGTTGTAGATCACTTATGGGTCCATGGTTTGCTCCTTGTTTCTTTGTTCCTCCGGAAAAGATCTATAATTTGGGTCTCCCGTTCTCTGTTCATCTAAAAACTCGGGTTCTCCCATATTTTCCGTTCTCCACAGTCAAGATTTGTTTTCTTTTTCATTTCTGCCCTAAATACTTGAAGAAAAATGAATGGATGTGTCTCTGATGGACGTATTTGAGCCTTGTAACATTTCTAAATTCTCTTGTCCTTGGAGAAATTTTCATTTTCGGCTCAAATGATTGTTTTTCTGTATTTTACGATTGGATGGGTGTTTCTCCTTGTTAAATTTACATCCTTGCATTGATAGGGAACATGGTACCTTTTGGTTGGACGCAACTCGGCTGGGTACTTCAAAATTTCTATGAATCACCTCAACTTAAAATGTGTCCACGTGGAGGAACAACGCTCGTTTGAAGATCTACTTTTTGGTTTGGCCTTGGAGTAGCGTCGGGAGGACACGTGGAGGTTTCCGCTGCTTTTCCCGGACTTAGATAAATTTTATGCAGCTAAAATAGTTTGGTAGAGAACAGGACACATGGCGAGCCCATGCTCACTTAGAGTCTTTTAAAGAAGCACCAAGAGGACACTTGGAGGCCTCCGCTCACTTTGCATTTTGCTTGGACTTTTCAACGGCCAAAGGAGACTGCCTAGAGCATGACACTTGGCACCTTCCACTGAGCTTCGAGCCTTCAAACAATTTTTGTCGTTAGGACATGTGGCGAGCCCGTGCTCATTCAAGGTCTCAATTTTTGGGGACCATCTCAAGGTGTGCCATAGTGACACATGGCAGTTTGACAAGTCAAAAGGAGCAGGGGAATCATCAGAGGCAACTTATAATTTTTGCCTCTAATGCTCAAAAGGGTTAAGATATAAAAATGGCCCGCAAGCCCGACAAAGGATCAGTCAAAGTTTGTTTCAAGTCAAAGGGGCGGGAGGCGGACCATTAGGGGTAACTTGCATTTTTGGCCCCCGATTTTCAAAGGATCAAAACATCAAAATGACCCGCAAGCCCGATGGAAGAAAGGTCAAACCTTGCTCCAGTCAACGGTGGAAGTGCAGGCCTTCGGAGGAAATTTGGAAAATTTTCCCTTTATGGGAAAAAGAGTTAAAAGTAAAAAGGAAGCATGGTTCCGTTGGGACCCACATTGGAAACTTGAAGCGGAAGGGCGGAGCTGCGGGGAAAAATTGGAAAATTTTCCTTTTGCCAAAAATAGGGTCAAATGGAAGAATTTATCTACGGTTCCTTTGGGACCCACCTTAGGACACGTGTCAGGAAAATTCTTGAGGGCGAGGTGCCGAACAAAATGTGAAATTTTTCCATTTTTCCAAAAGTTGTAAAAGTCAGAGGGAACCCCAGGCCTATTTTTTAAAAATTAAATCTTCCACGTGGACGACCTAAATTCAAAGGAGAAGATCAATGACCGTTGTGAGTTTGAATATGATTTTCCCCCCATTTTACTAAAACATGCCTGGAAGTGCGAGTCTTCATGATTTCTTGGTATTTCCTACACGCCAGGTAGAGAGGAGAGTTAATGTTGATATCTGAGTTTTGTGAGGGGGATCTGGAAGATGTCTTTCGCCATTAAAATGTTCTGACTATCGTGGTCGATTGGATTTTTGTTTTTCTTCTCCCAAACACGCAAGGAGCCAGATTTGACAGATTAGGGGCGGAAGTGGTTAGAAAATTGAAGGAGTGATCTACCAGAGGAAGGAGTTGAATGCGGGAGATATTCGATGAGATCTACCCCCGAGCACCTAGTAACTTTTTTACAATCTGATTCCGGAATCGCGATCGTGATCATGGCAAGCACTGGTAGCACTCAAGGTCTGGATTTTGGAGGGGAAAAGGGTCTCTATTGTAAATGTTATAAATGGCACAAATTTTTCATGCAAATGGTTGGAGTGTTAGGGGTCGGGACTGAATTTTCTAATAGAAAAAAGTTTGATAGAGCCCATCATTTTGAGAAGCCGTTTGAGAAGCTTGTATATCTCTTTTGTATTAAATCTGATCATGTCAAGGTGGTTGTAAGTGTACAACCATTGACAAGCTCTGAGACTGTTCTAGAAACTTTCCCTGTTGATAGATTTAATCAAATTCGAGTTATTTTGTGTTGTCTTGAGCAAAATGTGTTTGTTTTATTTTTGAATGTATGTGAGTAGTTTTTCTTGTTTCTGTTGCAATCTTGTATTAAAATCTGATTCAATCACACATGCCTCAATCCTTGTGACAGTTTAGTGGCATTTGCAATTTCATTTCTCAGAAGAGCTTTCATCTGGGATTGGAATAAACGATTTAAAATCACTTTTGTTTTATCTATTGACAAAGATTGTTTGTAATCCTCTGGGTGTACCTTAGGCATGATTTGACTCAAATCTTGATGTTTTGTTGGATTTTCTAACTCGAGCCTTCGTGATAGAATCTCAAAGATTTTGTGAAAAAGTGCTAATCTGGGACTCCATTGAAGCACATATTCTAGTTAAAAAAACATTTTAGCTATTCTATGGCATTTTGTTGGTTTAACCTTCCATTTTGTAAGAATCCTCAAGGATCATGTGAATCAAGTTCATCCTGCCCCACCTCCCACCAAAAATTTATTCAAAAACAACCAATCCTACTTGTACTACCCCTATTTGTCTTGTGTGCATACAAATGTATAATCTATGTTACCAAAACATGCAGAAGCAATCAAGGTCCCAAATGTCTTTAGTAACCTTTGCCTTGTTGTGAAAATATCTCCATGATTTGGAAGTGACAACTCGTGAGATTCAAATTTGGTGTGTTGATAATATTTTCCCAAGGTCTTCTCTATAAAATTTATGCAAAAGAAGGATTTACCACCATTCTTTAATAAAAGAGGTTATAAAATAGGTTCTCTTACCTTGGTTGAAAGGCACAACCTAAAATAATTAGGATCATATCACATCCTTTTAAGGTGCTACCCACCCTTTCAAAACTTGATCAAGCAACAAGTCGATATACAATGCTTCCTTGGCTACACAACGACATACATGATTATCTATGTGCCTCTGAGTGTCTTGTCAAATCCATGATGCTGCTCGATCTTTGAAGGAGATTAAATTTGGGTACCAACACAATCTAAATGGCTAAATCACAAACAAAAAAATATTTACAGAATATTTATCGTGGGAAAACCCTTTTGGGTAAAATCCTAGCTAGAAGTTTTCTTCTTCTATTAACTTAAAGCAACTTATAGATACAATACTAAGCCATATGACCGAGAAACCATACTTACATGTACAACACTCCACCATGATTGAGTATGCAACCTTCCAATGAAAATCCACACAATTTTCTCTTACGAAACCTAGATTGATAATAGGATTCTTAAACCTTTCAACTTATCTAGAAGGAACAATATCCACAATAACAACCTATCTTCTAAACCTTGATCTTTAGTTATCTCACAATCTCTACCGCCCATGGCTTTCCATCATTTCATGATTTTATCTTTGGCTAATCTAGCCTCCACAACCATTACTATTTCTAGCAACCACTCCAAAAAGTTCATCTCCTTTAAAACAACACTTTCTTATAGTGTAAGTAAAAAGAAAAATTATAGAAAAGCCATTGTTCCTTTTTATTTGTATTTCTTTGTGTTGTAGGGAAGCGATTTCTCTTTTGTTTCTTATTGTGGTTATGATTCTATCTTGGATTTCAGGCCTTTTTTGTACCTGGGTAGGTTACCAGCCAAAAAACACTTTATTTACGACTTATCTAAAAAGTATCATAAAGATGAAGCCTAAACTTACGATTAAAAATAGTGCCACTTTTGTTTCAAGTTAACTCATGTTCCAAGATAATTAAAATTCCGTTACATTTAGGTTTCGATTTTAATTTATTTACAAAATCTGCTAGTTGTATGAAAGTGGGCTGCCCATTCCAACATTCTCCTTCTTGTTGATTAGTTCTATCAGAGAAACCAAAAACTCACACTTTAATAACACTTGGCTACCAATCCCATTTTTTCTTTGTAACTAGTAACCTTCTCAACACATAGTTTTTATTAATGAAATTCCTATATTCACTTATGCCTCAACCCTCTTCAACATTTCCTTTGGAAAATGATAGATTGAAACTATTCTCTCTTTACAAATGATTCACTATGTAACATTATGTTTTATCATGTCTATTTTTTTAAACTCTATTTCCATATCTACTGAACTTAATTTTTTATAATTAAGAGCTCACAAACAATTATTTTTCAATTATAAAATTCTCCTTATTTTTACCATAAATCCAAATTATCCATTTTTATGCCATTTTTATACCCCTTTCTTTCCACCTCTTCAATGTTTAATTCAATGTCTTTGATTTTCACAAAATTTAATTATAATTCCCCTTTAAACCTTGATTAAATTAATACTGGACTCAAAAAGTACAAATTACACACACTAGTTATGCACCCATATCTACTACACACTCTATTGGTAATGTGCTTCCACAAACTACTATTACGCAAAGTTTTCATGCACTTCTATGCAAACATAATCTTGTCTTGTAGAACTTCCTCTTTATTCTCACATGTTTTCCAACTTTTTCACATTACTATAGTTAGCCAAAATTTATACAGGATGTCCTTAAACCTTAGATGATATTGCAACAAACACTTGAGGTACTTAAATTTCAATTCCACCTCAAGAATATTGAGCGAGTAGTAGAACCACCCTTCAAACTATTCAGGATGATAGTCTTGGCTCCTTCATCCTCTTAGCCATATCTAAACCTCGTCACATCATATGTTTTCTATTGGAATCCTTTTTCACTTCTCAATGAATCCTCTATGTTATCCTATATAATTTGGTGATCTAAAACTCACCACTATCTAACCCCTCCTCCAATTATATCCTTTTCCTTGATCCTATACAATTCTCTCCTTGTCACAATCTTCTTCTCCCTTGCAAGTTTCAACTTTCCACAAACTATCCTCCTCCTTATAAGGCTTCTCTAATGAGCCTTCTACTTTGCGAGTCCACACTTTACTTAGATTCTCTCCTTCACAACTTTGCAGTTTCTTATATCCTTTCACCTCCACTTAAAGCCTTAGGGATTTTCTTTTCTCTATCCAACTTCATCTCTAAGATTATTTTCATTGTGCTATTATCTTTTGTACACTTCTTCTCTCCATTCTCATGTCTCATGTCCTTATTTTCTACACAGGATTCAACTGTGCACTTCATCCTTTTGTATTCCTTCTCTTTTCTCCTTTTCTCACCTTTATACAACAATTCAGTCTCCTTGTGCATTCTCCTATTGCATACATGTTAGTTGTATTAACACTCCCAACACACCTTTTCTTCTTCACATTGTCTTCTCTTTCACTCATTTTATCCCTCATGCACCCATATCTTCACACACTTATAGGCTTGGACCCACCATAAATAGTCCATCTCTCATATCTCCTCCTTATCTTCCCCATTTTGTGCTTGGAGCATCTCTTCCTTGCACATAGATTCTCTTATGAACTCTTGTTTAGGTATATCTCCTATGTAGTCTTCATCTCCTCTCCTAATATCTTCTCATCGGATTTTCCTTCATTTCTTCTTCTCTTGACTCTTTTAAGGCCACAATCCATCTACTTGCACACTACAAGGCCGTTATCTAATTTCTCTTATATATATATATATATATATATATATACATCACACATCATCGTAGCTACTCCACAATATTCTCTTCTCCAATGTTCCTTCATTGTCACAAGCCTTCCTTGGTGCCACCTCTTCATGTTATGCTCCTACTTCTTTATTGTGTAATATGTATTAATGGATTCAGGCCATATGTCTTCTTCCTCTTTTGGGTGCATATTTTCACATCCACATTCCTTATTTTCCATCTTTTATCTTGTGCCCTCTTAACTGTGAAATAGTTTTATAGCTTCCTCATAATGCTCTTTTCCTTTCTTTGTTTCCTGCGGGTAAACCTTTGCATCTCTTTGTAGTTTCTCAACATCGTTTTCATGCTCTTCCTTGTTAACATATTATTTCTCTTATGTACCTCTTATACTACACTCTTACAATATCCTCTTTAGTGCGTGCTTTTGTAGCACCCTTTGGGGTAAATTATTACTTCTTCTCTGATTCTTCTGCAATGGTGCTCTATTTATACCTAGTACCTTCGTTTATGCTCTCCTTAAATATTGTTCGCATAGTTATTACTCTCATATAATATTATGCACTCCTCATTTCCACTAGGTTCTCCTCTTTTTTGCACTCCATTACATACCCCAGTTATCCTTCCTCTAAGACATCTTCTCGCACAATCCATTGTGCTCTATTGTGCTTCTACTAATACTCCTTATTCAACATGCCTTTTAATCTTAAATTGTGTACTCTCCTCACTCTTCTCTTCTAATTTTTACTCTAGAGTCTACCTCTATCTATCGTCTTGCATAATCCTTCGAGAACTTGTGGTCTACATCACACATTTTCTCCTCCACAACAACCTCCTTTAGTGTAATACTCTTACGTATTGTCTCATGCCTCTTCATCCCTTTCTCAACTCATGATAGTTATTCATGAACTATGTTTTATGCATTCTCTAGTGGTACCCTTGGGAATACTTTCTATTCATTCTTGTGTCAATCTTGTGCATCCTTTCATTAAGACTTTCCACACACCTTTTCTCCTTCTTGGTGCTCAATTGGAGCTCTCTTAATGTATCAATCTCTACAATGATGACTCCTCACCAATTATTTCTCCTTTCTCTAGGAATTTCAAGCCATAAGACTCATTTTATATTGGTGATCTTATTTTATGATCTAATGCTGAGTTATTACACCAATTAGCTCATCCAAGATATTCTCCAAAATATCAGTGACTATTGTATATGACACATCCCTTCTTCTCAAAAGTATATTTCCTTTATATGTATGATCTCGGTCTCTTGTGCTTAATGAAATCTAGGAACTTTATTTACATCCTCTACTGACTTTCCTTGTAGTGGAGAATACAAGATAAGTTATAGTTACCTAACTTTTAGCATTCTTCTAATGTTTATGTTTCTACTTTCTCACATAATATCATCTTTCTCTAATACTTCTTGGTGTAAGAGAGGGACACCCGCATCCACTACAAAGTCATAAAGCAATATGTAATATAGGTTTCATACTTCTATTAAATTCAAAGAATTCATGGATTTTACATACAACTACCCTCTATGTAGCATATAGTTTATCAAATGGAGCTCTTGAAAACACATGGTGTTCCCTTGCTGACCTAACCTAAAATGGTATTGTTTGTGCCTTATATGCATATTCAACAAATCCATTCTCGCTTCTTTGATATTTTATGTGTTGACTACCCTCAAAATAAAGAACTCAATCTATATTACACATCTATCTTTTCCCACTTCACACTTCTCGTTAGCTCTTAAATGCTTCTAGATCCTCTTTCTTAAACTCAAATCTGAATTAGAGCTTATAAATTATCTTAATCACATTTTTGTCATCTAGTTGTTCTTGTTACGCCATGTCGACTTGGTTATTGGGATCCTCTAATAGTTTATTCATTATTAGCCACATTGATCTAACAACTTCTGACATCTTTGTCATTGTTTTCCAACCACCAATTATACTATGCAATCTTTTATTTTTTCCCCTTTGACATTAAAGTATTTTTACGCACTCTAACATAGAAGCTTCACCTTTGAATTATTCAACAAAATAACCTTGGGCTTTCTAATATGTATTAGATATGTATGTGTGCACTTCGTAATCGATGTTATTACCCAAATCCACATTTGATATTCATGTATCCTTCGTGTACTCTTATGTATTGTGCACAACTCTCCCCAAAAACATTTCTTTCCTCGTCTTCTCGGGCTGATCCAAAATCCACTGCTATGCCCCCAAAATCCTACATGCACCATTGTGAATTATTCTACATGCCTACTCCACACATCCTATCCTTCTGGAAGCATACCATGCACTAGTTACACACCCATATCTACTACACACTCCATGTGTGCTTCACTTTATTTGATTCTTATCGTGCGAATTTCTCACACACTTTTGCACAAACTTCACCTTGCTAAACCACACTTTTTCTTCTTTCTCATGAACTTTCTAACTTCCGTGAAAACCTATACTTAGCCAAAATTTGTCAATGATTACCCTGAACCTTGGATGCTCCTACATTAAAATGTGGTAGGGTTCAAACTAATGAACGATATCATTGAAAAATATGGATAATTTTTAGAATAAAAGATTTTACATGCAAACAAATTAGCATAAAGAGATTGCAATAGAAAGAGAAATTCCTTCATGAAGGTTTAAAGGCACCCAGTTCTATGTAGTATAAGGATAAAATAGAAAAAAATAATCTAGGAGAATCATTATATTTACGAATGTTGGGGAATACTTGGATTAATAAAACCATTGTGTAATGTTTTGATAGTTATGTTTTGGGATGAATGGCTAAGGATATGTGAAAATAGAAAAATTATGCAAGTTGGGAAAATAGAAGAATATGCAAGCAACTATTTTCAGTACCCTAAATTGTTCATCCATTCCCCTCACATTCATACTTTTAAGATTAAAATATCCTATTATCCTATAAACCATGACCTCACCCCCATAAAAATCACACTTTACCCTGAGTAATATCTATTTCACTCACCCTAAACCACCCAAACATCCTATAACTCCTCCTAGATGATTTTGATCCTAACCATCTAACCTCCTAACATCCTCAACCTCTTCCGAACTATCTTCACTCACCCTATACCCAAATTAACCTTGTTGGAAATGGTTGAAACAACTTGCAAGAATTTTTCCCCACTTTTTTGGGTCGCCAACGATTTTCACTAATCATCAATAATTATATAAGAAACAATAAACTTCTTGAATAAGATGCCCAAATGTTTGTAGGAAAAATATGACTCATTGGAGACCTAGATGTCAGCATTGTAAAGATCTTGAAATCACCTAAATTCCTTTCACACCCTTGGAGGCTTCAAAATCCCGTATGATCCCTCATAACAATAATTCATAGTATTCCTCATCAAAGGTATGATTTTTTCATCCGTTTTCATATTCAATTTGTTAATGCATCATATTAAAGCTCGAATAAATTCACAAACTATCTATTCTACACCTTATTCAAATCATATTTGAAAATATTTTTTTTCCATAGTAATCTCTAGTGATTACCTCAAATCGTCAATAATCTCTATCTTCCTATAACTTTAATCACATTTCTCATATTTACAATAATTATATTAAATTTTTTCTATCTAATCTATTTATTATCATGGTTTTTCTCTCCATGGATGACTCTACCAAGTCTGGAACATCCCATTACAATCATATAAAAACTCCCCATTGTTTCACAACCACTAGTTTTGGAATAATTGACATTATACACAAACTTAGTCTTTGTGCCATCTCCTTGACACCAAATGTTGAAGATATCAAAGATCAAATTGAAGTAATAAATGAAGAATAGGATGTTGTTGAACAAGCCTTGTTCAATTACTTCTTCTATTTCGAGCTTGTCGTATGCCTCTCTTGGGATACCTATCACGTAGAGAAGAATTTCTCTATCCCTTTGGATTTTTTTTCATCCTCTCATTGTCAATTATTTTCATATCATCATCACTTGATTGTAACAAGAATTGACTCACTTCAAGGAATCCTTTTAGGTCCTCGGATCATCCTTTGTTGTAAAACTCGTCATATCCTTAAATTATATGTATCTTATCTACTTATCTTTTTGTGTGTAGGTTTCTCTCATTTAATATAATTAGGAGTCCTATGCATGTTTTTCATCCACATGTCTCGACATTGCATTTTTGACGTAGGTATCACTAAACCCTATTGTCTTCTAGAGTGTTTGGTGTTTTTTCATATAATTAACAAAATAAAGTTCATCTCAAACATTCCATCACACCCAGTGGGACCCTTAGTCCCTTTTTAATTAGATTTAATATATTTTTCTTTACTTTCTTATCAAATTTTCTAACTTTTTCATCTTATATTAATTGTATATACCTTATTCAAAACTCATAAAATAAAAAGTAAAAAGGGAATAGTGAACACAAGTAAATTTCTTTTCTTTCATTATCTTTTAGCGTCACATTTTTGTTTGATCTATCTTCATCAAAAGTAATACTTTATTTTAGGTCTTAAAATGAAGCTTCATTTTTCTTTCTCATATAGTTTAATTAATGGTTACATTCAAAAATTTCCCCTCACACACATCCAAACCACAACAAATCAAAATTACACATAAATAATCCCTTCTAGGTCTACCTACTTGGATTTCATCACCAAGGAGGAACCTAAATTGGTGTTCTAGCTGAGTATAAATTATTGGTGGGTGGTATATCGGCTAAGCACTCTGACACACTTATTACTTTGGGATTTGAAGTGAGTGGGTAGCCCCAATACCATGCCTCGTACCGAAACCAACACAAACTTGGGACTCATGTACCTTCAGGTAAATTCACAACTCTAGCCTTAACTAACCTGAAATAAGCCTTAGATATCCTTTTTCCTAGTGCCCTTTCAGTGATTTTTTATTTCACACTTTTCTCAAGTTAGTAAAGATAATCTAAAACTTCCTTGTGTTAGTGTGGTTCTCTTAAAATAAAAACTCTTTTTTTTCTTTATTAGTTGTTTGTTTAGTTCATGGTTCTGAATAGACAATAATATCACCTTCAAACCATCAAAAACATGATAGACCCACTTCTCCAATCCTTAGAATCAGTGTAGTGTCATATTCTCTTTGTTTTCCTCTGTGGCAGATATTGGTACTCCAATTAGTCTCACCCCATTTGCCATTAAAATCCCTCAGTTTCCAGCGTCTGTCACATTTTTTTATCTCCCTGTGTTGATGCTTAAAGAATCTGTCCTCTAGTTGGTCACCATGATCATTTCCTTCCTTGGCCGAGGATCTCTTAAATGCCCAAAATTGGTTTTTGTTCTTCTGACCATATGAAAGATTTTTTTACTTGGTCGTAAAACTCAAGCTTGTTCCTTCCCTTCCATTTTTCGCAGACGTGTGTTGTTGTCCCTACCATTTTTGCCCTAGGTACTTGAGGAAACGTGATTGAATGTAGCTCGAGAGGGTCATGTTTGAACCTTACAACACTTCCAAATTCTCTATCCTTGAAGAAAATTTCATCTTTGGGCTCAAACAGTGGTTTCCTTGCATTTTTTTGGCTTGACGAGTGTGTTTCTCCCATCAATTTTAAATCTGTACATCAGTGGAGACGTGGATCTTTTCGTTTGGATGTGGCTCGGCGGGCACTCTAAAAACTCTATGGCTTGCTTTGACCCAAAACTTGTCCACTTGGAGGAACGACGCTCGTTTGAAAATTCACCTTTTGGTTTGGCCTTGGAGTTATGCCGGGAGGACACGTGGAGGATTTCGTTGCTTTCCTCAAACTTCAAGAAATTTTTATACAGTTGGTACAATTTTAATGGGCCGTGGATAAGTGGTGGGATGGCGGTCATTTGAAAATATGCCTCAGGGTCCCAAATTAACAAATGTGACAGAAGGACAAGTGGAGGCTTCTGCCGGCTCCGCTCTATACTTAAACTTTTAAAGAAATTTTCTAAGGCCTGGGACACGTGAAGAGCCTGCACTCATTCAGAGTCTTCACTCTTAGGGACCCTCTTGAATTTGTGCCATAAAGACATGTGGAGGTTTCCACCAGACTTTCCTTAGAATTTTCAAGAAACTTCCTAAAAGGCCTAAGATATGTGGATGGGCCACGCATGTTTAGGGATCGGCCCCTGGGTTTTATTTTGAAGGAGTGTTAGAAGGACACTTGGAGGCTTTCACTCACTCTACCCTTCACTCAGACTTTTTAACATCCAAAGGAGACTGCCTTGGACCCTAAACACATGGTGCCATCCCTTGAACTTTAAACTTTTTAAACGCTTTGCCGGACCAAGACACGTGTTGAGCCCACGCTTGTTTGGGGTCTCTACTTTTGGGGACCATCTCAAGATGTGCCATTAAGACACATGGCAGTTTAAAAATTCAAAAGGAAAGGAGGTGGTTTTCCGAGGGAAATTTGAAAAAATTTCTTTTTGTGAAGAAAAGGGTTAAAGTATAAAAGGAAGCGCGGTTCTTTGGGACCCACATTGGGACAAATCTCAAGTCCATTTTTCAAGGTGGCAAGGCAGAGAAAAATGAGAAATTTTACATTTTTTCCAAAATTTGAAAAAAGTAAAAAAGGACCCCCAGGCCTATTTTGACTCAGATCTCCCACGTGGATGGTCAAATTTCAAAAGGGAAATCAACGATAGCTGTGCAACTATATCTAATTTTTCTACCATTTTTCTCCAAATCTCCTAGGGATGCGAAGTTTTATGGTTTTTATCATTTCTTGACGTCTCCTGCATGCCAAATGAAGAGGAAAATTTATTTGATATCCTGGTTTGGTGGGGAAGATCTACAGACGTCTTTTACCATTAAAATGTAATCTGACTATTGGATTCAATCTGATTTTCCTTGGCACGCAAGAAACCAGTTGATATCTTGGTTTGGTGGGGAAAATCTGAAAATGTCTTTTACCATTAAGACATGATATGACTATTAGAATTGATTTGAGTTTCTAATTTTTCCTTCCTTTGCACGCAAAGAACCAGATTTGACGATTGGAGGAGGAAGTAGTTGGTGCATGAGATGAGGAGTGATTTACCAAATGAAAGGATTGAATGCTGGAAATATTCAAGAGATTTGCCCTCTAATGTGCCTGACAACCATTTTGTAGATCTGCACTTCTGGGGGTCACGATCAAAATCGCAATAGGTGATGGTGCTTTGAATTTTTTTTTTGGGGAAAACTTTGTTGTAAAAATTTATAAATTGCATGAACTTGTCTTGCAAATACTTGGAGTGTTAGAGGTCAAGATTTCATTTCTAAAAGAAAAGTTTGACAAAGCCCATCTTTCTGAGAAACTTGTTTATCTCTTTTGTGTTAAATTTGATCATGTCAAGGTTGTTGCAAGTGTACAGCCATTGACGAGCTCTGAGATTGTTCTAAAAATCTCCCCCTGCTCATGGATTTAATCAAATTTGAGTTAATCTGTGTTGAATTTGGGTAAAAATTATGTCTGCTTCATTTCTAAAAGTCTGTAAATAGTATTTCTTGTTCCCATTGCAATCTTACATTGAAATCTTTGTGAATCACACAAGATCTTATCTTTGTGATAGTCTGGTGGCATTTGTAATTTCATTTATTAGAAGAGATTTCATTTGATAGTGAAATAAACAAATTTAAAATCACTATACTCTGAGCATGATAATAAGATTGTTTGTTAGCCTTTGAGGGTATCTTAGGCATGATGAAACAAAGGTTGATAATGTTTAGTTAAGCTTTTCAAATTTGAGCCTTCATATTGGATTCTTAAAGTTTGTGTGAAAATGGGCTGATCTAGGCCTCCATTGAAGCACACCTTCTAGTTGAAGGAACATTCTAGTTGTTCTGAAGCATTCTATTGATCAAGCCTTCCATTTTTGTAGAAGCTCTCAAAGACCTAGTGAATCAAGTTCATTCTGCCTCACCTCCCATAAAAATTCATTTAAAGGCAACCAATCTTACCCATACTACCCCTGTTTGTCTTGTGTGTGTATAAATGCATAATTTCTATTACCAAAACATGTAAAAGCAATCAGGTTCTTACTGTCGTTAGTAGCCTGAACCTTGCTTAGAAAATATCTCCATTATCTAGAGTGACAACTCGTGAGAGTTAAGTTTTGTTGTATTGATCATATTTTCTTCAAGGTCTTCTTAATAACTTTACAAGGAAGGACATCTCCATCTCCTTGACAAATAACAAGCTACAAAAGGATCCTCTCAGCCTGGTTGAAAAGCACAACCATAAAATAGTGAGGATAGATCAAATCCTCTTGAGGGTGCTACCCATTTCTCCACATCTGAGTGACAAAGAGCAAGCTGCATTTCTTCCCCGGCTACAAAATGATGCACTACATGATCTTCTTGTCTCTAAGTTTCCTTTCAGACTTGTGATGCCACTCAACTTATGAGGGATAATCAATTTGGGTACGAACAACAACAACATACTCAACCACCATGGTTTACAAAGCTACAATTTTTTGTACTCATAAAATCCAGCTCACTTTTGTCCCACATATAATGAAAATATAAATTTTCATGCTCCTCCTATTGTCTACATCTCCAAGCATATCTGAATCTACATAACCACGCAAAGTGGTGTCTAATCCACTGTAGCACAAAATTGTCCCCATGGTCCCTCTCAAGTATAGAAGGATCCACTTTACTACCAATCAATGATCTTTTCCTGGATCACTCATAAATCTACTCACTTCTCCCCCTACATGGGTAATATCAAGCCTAGTACACACCATGGCATACATCAAACTACCAATCGATGATGAGTAAGGTACCTTTGATATCTGTTTTCTCTCCTGCTCTATCTTGGGACACAACTCCTTTGATAATTTGGAATGGCTTGCAAAAGGAGTCTAAACTAGTTTATCATCCTGCATATTAAACCTCTCAAGGACCTTCTTAGTGTACCCTTCCTGAGATAAAGTCATCTTCCATTCCTTCCTATCATGAGATATCCTCATACAAAGGATTTGTTTGGCTGCCCCCAAATCTTTCATAGAAAAGAAGTCACTTAGATTCGTCTTCAGTACTTTTATTTCCTACATGTTTATGCCTACAACCAACATGTTATCCACATATAAGGACATGATAATATAACTGTCATCTTTAAATTTCATTGTATACATGCAATGGTCAGAATGACATTTAATATAACCTTCCTTCATCATGAAGCTATAAAATTTCTTATTCCATTGACACGGAGCTTATTTCAGGCCATACAAGCTCTTCTTTAGTTTACACACCATCTTCTCTTTACCTTTGACCTTATAGCCCTTTAGCTACTGCATATATAGATCGTCCTCCAAATCACCGTATAGGAATGTAGTCTTCACATCTAGCTTCTCTAAGTGTAATATTTTGTCGCCACTCTTCTAAGAACGGTTCTAATAGAATTCATTTTAACTAAAGGACAAAGAATCTCATCAAAATCTATAGATTTTTTATGTGCAAACCCCTTGACCACCAACCGGACCTTTTATCTCTTCTTTCCTCATTCTACCTTTTTAACTCTATATACCCACTTGTTCTACAATGCTCTTTTGTCTTTAGGTAGCTTCACCAAATCCAAAGGCCGGTTCTATATGAGAGACCGATTCTCCTCATTCATGGGTTGCTCCCACTTCTTCCTGGCATCTACCTGTATTGCTTCATCAAAGCTCTGTGGCTCTCCACTGTCAGTGAGTAATAAATAATAAAGAGAAGGAAAAAACATTCAAGTTCTCTTCTTACCCTAGAATACCTCACAAATATAGGAATTTGGGGTTCCTATTGAGTAGGATCCTTAACTGATTCATGTGTGACTTTCCCATCCGGAAGGTCCTCTACCACTGGATATTCTTTATTGGATTCTTCCCTATTTTCCTGCAACTTTTTCTTATACATAACGTTCTCATTAAAGACCACATCCCTAGATCGAATTATTTTCTTGTCCTTAATACTCCAACATTTATATCCAAAGTCATCACCACCATAACCAATGAAAGTGCATTTTTCTGATTTAGCCTCTAGCTTTATCTTATCATCCTTGTCAACATGAAGAAACACCTCACATCAAAAGGCTCTAAGAAATGAGTAATCAACATTCTTACCATACCAAGCCTCCTCAAGTATGCCTCGATCTAAGGCACTTGAGGGTCCTATGTTTATCAATTACATATCTATGCTCACCGCTTCTACCCAAAAAGAAAGAGGAAGTCCCGCATGTAACCTCATACTCCTATCCCATTCCATTATTGTCTTGTTCATCCTTTTTGACACCTCATTCCATATGAGTTCCTGGAACCATATTTTTCTTATAGATTCCATTCTTATAACAATAATAATCAAACCTCTTTGTTGTAATACTCCACTCCATTATCTGACCTGAGACATTTTATCTTAAGACTTGTTTCATTCTCTACCAAGGATTTCCATTTAATAAAGGTGTCAAATACAACATATTTATTTCTAATACAATATACCCAAACTTTCCTTGTTGCATCATCAATAAAAGTTACATAATAATTTGAACCCCCAAGAGATGATATTTGATTCGGTTCCCAAACATCAGAATGTACTAGCTCTAACTTAATCTCTTTCTTCATAGGTCCAACCTTGAGAAACCTTACTCACTTTTGTTTCCCATATATGCAGTTTTCACATAACTCCAATCATATTTCTGTATATCCAAGAAAATTATTCTTTATGATCTCCATGCCATTATGGCTCATATGACTGAGCCTATTGTGCCACAATGTTGTATCTGCTTCAGAAGCCACAATATTACAAACATTAGTACTATCAATGGTTAAATACAAGGTTCTAACATTCTTACCTCTTACCACCGTAAGAGCACCCTTGGTAACCTACCAAGATTTTACTGTAAATATAATAGTATAACCATCACTTCCTAACTGCCCCACCGATATTGAATTTGATCTTAATGTAGGCACATGTTTGACATTCTTCAATAGCCATGTATTCCCATTCAACATCCTAACCTGAAAAAAACCTTTTCTAAGTATGCAGCAAGGCTCATCATCACCAAGAAAAACATGCCAAAAATTCCCTTGAACATAACAAAATAATGCCTATGTGGAGTAGCATGGAAAGAAGCCCTTGAATCTAAAACCCAAGATTCGGTAATATTATGCAAAAAAATTATCAAAGCATCCTGACATACATTACCCGTTTCCACATTTGCCTCTTATTTTCTTCGTGTTGTTTCTTCTTGTCCCAAAGCTCCCAATAGTCCTTTACATGCCCATACTTTCCACAATGCCAACATACCATCTTGCTTTTGGATTTTGACCTTGCTCAATCTTTCAATTTTCCATGGCTTCCTCTATTCTTCTGTCTCCCTCTAGTTTCCACTGTCAAAGCATTACCTGAAGTAGAAGATTCCCCAGAGCTTTTTCTTCACATTTCCTCACTTAAAATCACACCTACAACATCCTATAACTTCAACTTCGAGTTAGCTAGAACCGAGTTGCTTATTGTCATTACCAGGCTATTCCAACTCTCAGGTAAGGAGAAAATAATTAATAAAGCCCTAAATTCTTCATCAAACTCCATTATAACTGAAGCTAGCATATTCATAATCGTATTAAAATCATTTATATGATCTGCTACTAAACTATTCTCAAACATCTTCATATTCAACAACTTTTTCATTAAAAATAGCTTGTTAGAGGCAGGGTATTTTATATAACTTCCTAATGCATCCATCAGTTCTTTTGTAGTATTTTCATTTGAAACATTAAATAATACTGAAAATACAAGACAACTAGATTTTTCCAAGTGCCTTCTTATACAAAAAATCCCATTCCACATCCTTCATGCTCGAGGGTTTGTTCCCTTTCTCAGACAACGGAATATAAAGATCCCTTTGATAAAGGTAATCTTTCATCTGCATCTTCCAAAGACTAAAATTATGTTCGTTCAATTTATCAACCCTTGATCTTCCATCATCTGCCATAGCTCCCACTCAAGCTAAAATTTTCCTTGTGATTCAACACTTCAGCAAACCAAACAAGGCTCTAATACCAATTGTTACGAAATAAGGGATAAAATATGCAGAACAATCCCACACAGAATCGCAATAGTAGAAACTAATATGCAAAAAAATATTACAGATATGAAATAAAAGTGTAGAATAAAAAAGAAAACAACATAAAGAGATAGTATTTTACATTGTTCACCCAATTTGGGCTACATCCACCAAGAATCACTTGCTCAAATTTTATAATAAGACACCTCTCCCTCAATACAATACCCAGATATGTTTGGAGCTATGTTCAACAAACTCTATAGAATTCACACTTGAAGTCACACACACTATAATATTCTTCAAACCTACCATATGCACAAAAATCACACAAATAGGTAACTGCATCAGTAGTTTTACAAGATCAGG
Source organism: Taxus wallichiana var. yunnanensis (assembly GCA_018340775.1). Taxonomy (NCBI): domain Eukaryota; kingdom Viridiplantae; phylum Streptophyta; class Pinopsida; order Cupressales; family Taxaceae; genus Taxus; species Taxus wallichiana. The sequence continues at coordinate 287,320,924 of CM031238.1, forward strand.
GTACCATAACCATGGGCCAAGACCTTCCCATAAACCTATGGGAAAAAATCTGCCCATATGAGAAGAGCACTTTTCTCAAGATATCGGACCCCCAAACCCCCGCTACCGGAGGTTGCTGCCCCTAGACCCCCACTCGGAGCCCGATGGCCCAACCCTGAACCCTAGCAAGAAAACTGTGGAGAGTGTACAATACTTTTAGTGTACAGTCTTCAACAGTTCTTAGGGATTTACCTACCAATACCTTACAACTAGAAAAAGGTGCTGTAATTTTTCTCATATATTGGTCTTTAGTCAATAACTTTAAGAAATATCTACATATATTAGGGGCATTAATATATTATGTATCATATTTTTGATACATCCCCTCAAATTTCTCACAATATAAATAGTACTATAGTTTCATCTCTACTCGATACAGGGCATGACGATTTCCCTTATTATCACATTGTGACCACATGCTCTATTACTATACAATCTACTTATTCATGTCTCCATACTTTATCTCCAAATTTACTATGTTTCCAGGAAACGGAAACGGAAATGGAAATGGAAATGGAAATGGGTACGAAACGCGGAAATGGCAATTTTAAAAAAACCTTGGATACGAAACGTCGACGGAAACGTCCGTACATATATTATAATTATTAATAATATAATATATATATATATATATATATATGCATAGTACTCATTTTATAATTGTAGACCATAAGAGATAATTGATAAAGCACTCAAAATATTTTGAATTCATTGAAATTTGAACTTCTAAGTTCTAAAGAGTCATCATTCAACATGGTTACAATTTCAATGATTCACATATACATAATAATAATCTAGATTCTATAATATATCATCTAGATTTCCTCATAGTCATAATCATCTCCATGAACACCACTAGCACCGACATTTCCACTCCCACTAGCTCCACTCTCCCTCCCTTCTGCAAAAGATCCCGATTCTTCTTCATCAATACCAAGCAGTGAAAGTTGGCTAAGAGTTGCAGCAGAAGCATCAAAGTCGCTAGTCTTAGGATCAATATCCCAAAGTTTGTTGGGACCTCTAACATAGGATTCACCCTTGTGTGATAGAATGCTCAAATTGGAATGCACATACACTAAATCCTCGGCTTTCTTGGATGCTAACTTGTTCCATTTGGCTGAGTGGATGAAGGAATATGTACTCCAATTCCATTCTGCTAAGGAATTGCTAGCCACCTATTACAAAAAAGAAGTTAGAAATTTTCAATTAGTAATACTATAATATTAATTTACTAAGAAGTAAGAACATACATTTTTAATTAATAAACAAACTTTTGATTTCATTTTAATATTTGATACCTGTGAAAGGATTTTAATGGCAACAGGTCGCAGCCACTTGGCATCATGGCCATGTGCACACCACCACATGCATGGGGTCATCTTGTACCTGTCAAGTGCTGCATCTATTTCACCCATGCTACTATTAGATGAAGAGACAAAGAGCGTCATTTCACAGCGGACTGTACTAGTTACATCTGGATCAGGAAAAAGCCTCCGGAATGTTGCCTTAGCTCCACTTGCAACTTCATGGTCATCATATGGTTTTTGCCTACCAGGTAGTGCAAGTATTTCACTGCTATAAAATTTGGGATTCAGGGCATAGGCTAGGAGATGCAATGGGGTGGTCATTTTATTCCACCTTCTCATGATCACGTTCTTAACTTCACTGTAGAATTTTTCTTCAGGATCCTGCTCTTTTTGTTGTATGATGTCTCTAATTTTTTCAAGCATAGAGTCAATGCCATCATAGATCTCCCCTATGCAAGCATTATCCATGTCTGCATATCTAATCATAGATAAAATAGGCTCAGTAAAACTAAGCAAGTATGCAACCTTTGCCCACCAAATATCATCAAGTATCACTGATTTTATTTTGATGGCTCTTTCTGTGTTTGATTGCCTCCACACGGACCAAACATCATCAATCACCATAAGCTTTAAGGCTTGCTTTACCTTCACAAGTCGTCTCAAGATGAGCGTGTGAGAGGCAAATCTTGTTTCAGCAACCTATTAAAATAAATTAAAGCAAGTTAATTAAAAAAAAATTAAAAGGAATTCAATTGATAATTTGATACTTCATAAAAAGTTAGCAAATAAAAATTAGAAACTAGGAAATTGTTTGGTTACCTTCAGCAACTCCAATGTCGAGAACCTCCTAAAGATATCCTAGGACATATGATGATTTGTGATAAACATTTGGATCTCATTTGCCTCTATATAAACTTCCTCAATCCATGGTATTTTTCCAATCTTCTGCAACATCAAATTCAAGGAGTGTACTGCACAAGGTGTCCAAAAAATGTGCTCATATCTCCCCTCAACAATCAGCCTTTCTGCTCTACAATTTTTGGCATTGTCCATGATGACTTGGACAACGCTTGCAGGGCCCACTGACTCAATAGCCTCAATCAAAATATTAGCAATAAATTGAGCATCTTTCACTTCACCCTCACAATCAACAGCCCTTAAGAACATTGCCCCTTTAGGGCACACTGTAACAATGTTGATTAGGGGTCTATTTCGAGCATCTTTCCATCCATCTGAAATGATAGATACCCTTGAGTCCTTCCATGAGTCCCTAATTGGCTGCAAAGAAGTATGTACATGGGCCACTTCTTTTGCCAACAATGTGGTTCTGACCTTCTCATAACTAGGGCTTTTATACCCTTTCGGTGCATCATTAATACCTCTCACCATTTGTTGCCAATAAGGTGAGCGCAACACATTGAAGGGCAGCCCACATGCATAAATGCATCGAGCAACCAACTCATCAGCAACATCCCTTTTCTCATTTGCAAATGCTTGCTCTAATGGGCCTTTAGAAATTCTCTTTCGTGACAAATACTCTCCCTCTGTTGGAGTTTCAACTGCAACTTGGATAAAAGGATGGTTTGATGGGTTGGGTGGTTTTTGTGAACCCCTATTTTGCAAAGGAGCTGTTTTAAATCTAGCTCTTGAAGCTTCCATATCAGCGTCCTCTTGCTCTTTCATATATGCCAATATATGTCTATGTTCAACCTTGCCACATTTTCTAATCCCCGTTCCTGATTTCCCCATTAAATGAGCTTTGAGTCGGGTATAAGAGGATTTGTATTGTATATTGCAATGATTGCATACCCAAACTCGAGAGCCACCGCCAACAAGGTTCTCCACAATTTGCACATGTCTCCAAAGAGGAGATCTAGGATCCACACCCCCACTTTGGCTTTCTTCCCCTTCCCCATGCCCTCCCACTGCAGTTGAACTAGATGCCATTGAATCAAACCTTCATTGAAAAATAAAAACATTAACTTAGATAACAATAAATTATTAAATAGAACCACACGCTACATATCCTATTCTGCATTTGATCACCAAGTTCACCATTCAGGCGCGAGGTGAGAGCATACACAGAGTTCAAATTTTTTAATTTAATAAAACAAAATAAACTTTTTGTTTTAAAAAAAGAATTAAATTTAAAAACCCTACACATCCTATTCTACTTTTGATCACCAAGGTCACCGTTCAGGCACGAGGTGAGAGCATACACAGAGTTCAGATTTTTTAATTTAAAAAAACAAAATAATTTTTTTTTAAAAAACAAAAAAGAATTAAATTTGAAAACCCTACACATCCTATTCTACTTTAAATCTCACCAAGGTCACCATTAAGGAGCGAGGTGAGAGCATACACAGAGTTCAGATTTTTTAATTTAAAAAAACAAAATAAACTTTTTTAAAAAAGCAAAAAAGAATTAAATTTAAAAACCCTACACATCCTATTCTACTTTTGATCACAAAGGCCACCGTATAGGTGTGAGGTGAGAGCATACACAGAGTTTGGATGATATTTATAATTTAAAAAAAGAATATATGTTTTTTATTTTAAAACGCAAAGAAAATGTTACATTTTTTTATTTTTTTAAGCATAGAGTTTTAAAATTACTAAATTCAACCTACATATTGACATCATGATCAATGATCACGAATGATGTGTGCATAATGCACACATCATTCGTGATCATTGATCACATTAACATTTTCTTTAGCCAAATAAAAAAAAAACTTGAAAAATACCTGGTTTTTCCTCCTTGAAGTCAATCCCACCTTCCAAATCTGATTCGAAATTCCTCCTTGAAGCCTTTAGCTCTTAACAACACGTCCTAAACTCTTCCTTCAAGCTGCTCCTTGATGTCTCTTTGCTCTTCACAATGCTAAATGCTAGTTTAATGAAAACTGTATTTAGCAAGAGAAAAATGAGAGTGTGATTTAGAATGGACCCAAGAGGTCATTATATAGCTTTTAGGAAGTGTGTTTAGCAAGGTATGCAGTCGTATTAGGGTTTCACCGCATTTAATGCAAAGATTTTTTATTTTTTAAAATGTATTTCCATTTTTTGACTTGACAGTGCTGGAAACGTGAAAAATGTTTCCGGAAATGTTTTTCACGTTTTCCCCCATACTGGCCGCTCAAAGCGTTTCTAACCCAAAATAGGCCCCTGCCCCGCGTTTCCTGGTATCACAGCAAATTTATTTTTTTATATGGTGTTACAACCATATCCTTGGATCTTAGGAGATTACATCCTTCTCTTGAAGGTCTAGCTCTTGTGCTACCCCTCTCCATGTACGTTAACATTTAAAAAAAATTGAGGTAGTTACCAAATACATAAATATTCATATATTCATGCAATACATACAAATTCAAGACCTATACACAACTTAATTTGTTAGCACTTCACATTATGTATGTTTTTTTCACTTTGATTTGATTGATAACCTATATCTTTACTCTTTATACACATGTGTTCATGCAATATATTGAGCATGATGCAGGACATACATAGAGTGATACAAAATGATAGGTATTGATTAGCACTTTACCCAAAATTCTTATACATATGGTAACATATATTATACACTTTACATAGGTTAGACTATTATTTCATTATAGTTCTTTTATACTTCCTCATTATTTTTTATTACATATAATGTGTATATGTTATATTTTGAGCTAATATGACCAGATGTATCTTTTGCAACATTAACATGTTTTACTTCACATTTTTCTATCTATATCAATTGCTATCTCATTTCATCATATTTTGAAACTCTTTTTTACATACATACATGCTAGTTGTGTGGTACTACTTTTTTGCTTCACTGATTAGTGACTAAGTTATCTGTTTGTCTTGTTATGTTTTTGGCTATATGCCTATCTTGACTGATCTTACTTATCATATTTTCAGGCCTAAGGACCTTGATTCTATTGTGACATTTTTAGTCTCCCATGTTTATGGATCTATGCCTTTATCTGATTTTTTTGCATATTATTGACCATAACTTCATTTCTTCTATCTCATTGCACTTGTTTTCTTATACATGTGTTATCGTTATTCCTACTAATTTTTTCTATTGTTGCACACCATGGTTTCTACCATGCACATCCTATTTTACACTTTTAGGATCCCATCATGAGTCACCACCACTATAACCTTCCATGGATTTCTACGTAGATTATTAGATGCATCAGACTTAGTTACACATGTATTCTTATGATTCACACATTCAAATGCTTTATCATAAGCACCTTAAATTAGCCAGAATACATCAATGTACATTCTACACTTATAGTTTACATATTTAGACTTGTAGGCTCAAACACAGGTACACACATAGTATAGGTACTCAAAATCAACATCAAATACCAAAAACTAGAAAATCATGCACATGTTTAAAAAGTACAGTATGGTCATAACCATCTGGATGGTTTTGACCTCTTCACATGGTTTTACTGGGGGATAGTTACATGAAATTTCTTCGTAAGTAAACTTTCCGAAAATAGTTTAAGAATCACTTAACTCAATTAAAATTAGTTATAAGGACACAAATCATTTCACTCCTTCACCATGGAACTCACTTTCAGTTTCAAGGATCTTGGGGGCATGTTTTTCCTCTCACCATCCGCATTTTAATACATTATAATTACTTTTCAGTTGTGTGGAATTTTGGAAAGGCATGGGAGCACTCGTTCTTGTTTCGACATTTTTTCCTTATTTACGTAATTATGAATAGATCTATTTGTACCGGTGTAGTTTGTGTTGTTATAGAAGGTATTGAAATAGTTAATTTAATCATATACATTCATTCCTTTCCTCCTACATTCAAATGGAAAGGTAGAATACTTTCTAAATGACTTTGATACACAATCTTCTTCCTACCTGGGCAGCTTTGGTATCTCAATCTTATTCTTTATATTTTCTCCATTCCATGTTGGGGTGTATGCACTTATTGTGCTCTGGTTTCTCATTAGCACACTTGGGGACTGATCACCCCTAATCCTTTAATAAGATCAACAATTCAAATCATCAAGTACAAGCACAAAATGGGAACTTCTCCCTTTGTAAAACAAATAGTTGTAGTCATTCAACATTTATAACTTCTTATTTGAATTTTTTTATTAGTGGTAAATGGTTTTAGGAGGGACCATACCTTGGAATAGAAAAATCCAAATGGCCATATAAGCAAGAGAAACAATGTGGTTTTTTGGGATGTGGGGCCACACCCCAGCAAAAACACCTAACTACCAGATAAAACTTAAAGAAGCAACGTGCTTTTTTTATATGTGTGGACCACACCCCAGCAAGAAGGCCTACCTGCCAAATATAACAAATAGAAAAAAGGAAGAGAAATACTACTAGAAAGGAGAATTAGAATAGTTATAATGTAGCCTAATGACAAAAAAAAAAGCAAAAATAAACATAAACAAAGAGGATCCTGGTCCAACTACATGAGACATTTTTAAACACTTTTTTCACGTCCTCTAGAGTTGTGAAGAGATTCAAGTAATCTATGTCGTAAGGTCCATCCTTCGAGAGGAGAACGCCTTTTTTGTAGCATTTTCATCTTTCCAAAGATCCTCTGGTATACCACTCACACCACATATTTTCTTTACATGAATATGCAGGGACTCAAGAAAAGGGTGTTGCATGGTGAGCTGATTGATTTTTTTAGAGAAAATCTTCTCCAGAGTCGCTGCCATATCCTTTTGAGTCCTATTAAGCTCTTCAAGATTTTTCTTAATGTCCATATCAGAGGGTTGTTTCCCCTTATTAGTAGCGTTAACCATGAGAGGCACTTCCTCCCCCGAAGCTTGTAAATTTTTAGGTAGGCCCTGAAACTGGGTTTTGGCGAATGAGGGGAGGTTAGCCTGGCTGATGGTGAGTAAGCTTTCCACCACATCTAAGTCTTTCCATTTAAGAATGCTTCTAAGAACCCTTCTGGAAAGCGGGAGAAGGTTTTCTAAATCTTTTAGTTTTTTGGGGTTACATAGGAGGGAGAATGGAGCTTAAGGGGTTATTAGCAACCATGTCATGAAAATAAAGGTGAAGAAGGAGAATTATACCTTGGTGAAGGTGAATAGCTCTCCTATGGGAGTGGACCTCCTTAATAGACTTTTCAATCTCGACTCAAGAAAAGGGTGTTGCATGGTGAGGTGATTGATTTTTAGAGAAAATCTTCTCCAGAGTCGCTGCCAAATCCTTTTGAGTCCTATTAAGCTCTTCAAGATTTTTCTTAATGTCCATATCAGAGGGTTGTTTCCCCTTATTAGCAGTGTTAACCATGAGAGGCACTTCTTCCCCCGAGACTTGTGAATTTTCAGGTAAGCCCTGAAACTAGGTTTTAGCGAATGAGGGGAGGTTAGCCTAGATGATGGTGAGTAAGCACCACATCCAAGTCTTTCCATTTAAGAATGCTTCTAAGAACCCTTTTGGCAAGGGGGAGAATGTTTTATAAATCTTTTAGTTTTTTTGGGTTACATAGGAGGGAGAATGGAGCTTAAGGGGTTATTAGCAACCATGTCATGACAATAAAGGTGAAGGAGAACTATACCTTGGTGAAGGCGAATAGCTCTCCTATGGGAGTGGACCTACTGAATAGACTTTTCAAGAGATTGAAGAATTTAATACAAAATACTAACCTAGGAGATCTTCTAAAATGATTCAAGAAGACCAAATGGTGAAGTGGCAGAGTAGAAGAATGGCCTTCAAGAGTTGCATACCTGACCACCATTTGGGCAACATCATCGTAGAGGGCTGGAATAGAGGAGCAAAAAATAACCTGCCTTACCAATTTGCATATTTTTTGATCCCTGGAGAAATTTTTTCTCCTCTGCATCCTTGTCAAACCATTTTCTAAAGATCTTAATACCATCAGAGCCCAAATGAAGATGAAGATTTAGATGAAGAAGAGGGAGAAGTGGATCTTGGAAAAAAATTGTTGGGTTCTCTAGATGAGTTGAAGAACAAAAGAATGAATAATAGTATATTGAGGTCGTTGATCAAGGATTTTGAGGAAAAAATTAATAACAAGGCTAATGGACATGATGAGATCATTGAACAACTGGAAACTCAGGTTTAATTTGTAAAAATTCTTAAGACCAAGGGGGAAGAATTCACCAAGTTCGTAATAGAGATGGAGTCCTTAAAGGAAGAATTATATCGGGCCAAAAACAAGTTGAAGGAACATCAGAAGTTCAAAAAGAGAACTGAAATTCTTCATGATATCTTGAGTAGTCATAGGTCTCCACATGATAAGGCAAGTCTTGGTTTCAAAAATTACCAAAAGAAGAGTAAGGAAAATAATAAGAAAGGTTTTTGTTTTAAAGAAGATCAAAATAAGAACAAGGAGTGTCGACCTCAAATTGTATTGGATCATCAAGGAGGGATGGGATTGATTGTGTAAACACAATTCCTATAAAAAAGACAAGGTATGTAAATTCTTTCGAAGGATATTATTTTTCATGCAATCAATATGGACATAGAGTTGTGCATTGTCAAATTAATCCCTCATGGAGGAATGGAATGAATGCTCATTTCAACAATGGAAGTAGAATTTTGTGATACAACTTTCATAAGATAGAACATATTGGAAGATATTGCGAGATGAGAAAAATGAGGAAGATCAGTCAAGGAAAAAAGATGTACATCATGAAGTCAGACATTGTAGAAAAGATGGAGGATAAAAAAATTAAATGAGAAGAATATTTTGTAGCTAAGATTGCCTTTCACATCCAAAATGAAGAAATTATTTGGTATATAGATAGTGGTTGTTAAATCCACATAATAGGGAACAAGAATAAGTTCATTTCACTAAAGATGAATACTTCAAGTACAATGAGATTCATAGATAATACTTTGACCAATATTTTTGGAAAGGGTACCTTGAGTTTGGAAAATGGGAAGACGAAGACAAAAAACATGTTGTATGTAGAAGGCTTGAAACACAACTTGCTGATTGTAATTATAATGTGCATTCATAGACACACATTGATCTTTCATTACAAAGGGTGTGATATGGGAAGATCCATTTAAGAAAGAATAATTTCCAAGGCTATGAAAATTGAGAATAATATCTATGTATTTAGTGAGATAAATAAGGATATATGCTTCATGAGCAACATGGGTGAATGTTAGCTATGGAATAGAAGGTTGGAAATCTTAAAATTTGATTACTTGGTCAAGATCAGCTCCAAGAAGTGTGTGAATAATATGCCTAAAATCACCAAACTTACAAACACACTTTGTAAGGCATGTCAACATGGTAAGAAAACTAGAAAGAGATTCAAGTCTAAGGAATACTCTACTTCAAGACATTTAGATCTAATTCATATTGATTTGTGTGGACCTACAAGGATTCAATGAATTCAAGAAAACAACTTCATGTTACTCATAGATGACTACACAAGAATGACATGGGTAGCATTCTTGAAAGAAAATTCATAAGCTCTGTTAACATAAATGTATTTAAGGATCTAGTTGAAAATAACAATAATGTCAAAATCAGGTGTCTAAGGTACTATAAAGGAGGAGATTGTTGGTCAAATGAATTTGATGAATTTTGTGAGTCTCATGGAATAAGGAGACAATTTTTAGCAATAAGGACAGCTCAGCAAAATGGGGTAGTTGATGGCTTTACATTGAAATTCTGGTTTGAAGTTCTAAAAAATTCTGATTTTATATGATAAGGTTTTATGCCTCTCTCAGAAGTCGATCTGGGCTATTATCTGAAGCTCATGCTACTTGTATTTGTTATTCCATTGTATGCATTTTCAGGGCTTTGCATAAGATTCACTTTGCCTCAATCTTGGTAAATTTGTAGATTTGTGTGTGTCAGCTATTTTTTTACAAACGTAGACTCATTCGGTTTTTGTATTTCTGTTTCCAAGTTATGCCCATTTCACTCATCTGGGTTTTAAAACGTAAACTATTATATTTATTTTGGAGATTGAGTTATATGTTTGGGCATTTTATGAGTTGAGTGCCATGGTCTTTTGACCCTGAAATCTAAACCTATCTTAGATTTGTGAATTCTGTCTTTGTATTTTTTGGCACTTACTGGCCTTCTCAAGGCTCTCAATACCTGAAACATGTGATGCTTCCCTTCGAACTATCCTAATGAATGTAGATGTTGGATCTTTGCAATACACTATTTACTATGTTGAAAATGAGTTATGTAACTTCATACTTAGCGTTTGTGCTCAATTGCTAAACAATTGCTTTGAAAGTTCATAATTTCTGGACACATGTGTAACTATTATGATTTAGGTTGTTGATCAATTGATGTTTGTTTTTTTGAAGCTTTCATTTGATTGTAGATCAAGCATTTTGAAAATTTGAAGAACACTTGTACCCTTTCTGGCTGTAATGGAATTAGAAATTTCGTAACTTAAAATCTATGCTGATCATGTATGTAAATTACACCTGATGAAGCTTTTTGGTTTTAAGTCTGCATAAACTAAAATGTAAATCTGGTGCTACGTAACTTGCATTATATGGAAGGTCAACCTGATATGCTTTCCAATCTCTTTCTGTGTTAGCAATGATTGTGAACTTCTCTCACTGTGATTTCATGAACCCTTGCTTCTCATTTTCCATACTCAGTCAATTATCTTTCAAATTAGTTTCTAAAGTAGCATGTATAATACTTCCTGCCTCCATGAGATGAATACTATGATTTCATACTATATTTCCTTGCTTTCTTTCAATATGTATCCTTCCTAAATTCATTTGTTTCATAGTCTTTCCTGCAAGCATATCAATAAGCTTCTCACAAAAATGATGTAATTTGTACTTATTCCTTCAACTTGAAGATCTTTGTATTAAATAACTCTAGCAAATGCATTCAATAGAGTTTTATTTCATTTGGATGCCTTGATATGTGATTTTTGAAGCTATCAAAACTTGTGTACTTTGATCTCGCCATTGGTTTCTTGCTGTAATGTTGAATCTGTAACTTTTAATATGCATTTTGAATTGATGTTAGCATACGTTGCATAGTTCATATTTTAGGAGTGTTTGTTCTATTTTATCCCTTTATTATCTCTTCCTTGGTGTATTCCATTATTCTCTCACCTTCATCCAAATCTTCCTCCTTCAGTTTAGGGGAATATAGTTAATTATTTCTCCTATATAATGTACGTGCTTCTTCATAATAAAATCAATGTGTGTAGAGTATTTCACTCCACATTCTTCTCTCCTATCTGCCTCCTACATTTTGGTATCGAGCAGCAAATAGTCCTCTAGCCTATGGAAAATAGAAGAAAACATTGAACAACCCTTTGGCGTGGTAGAGATCTAGAGACTGGTGCGTGGAAGACTCAGACTAGAAAGACCTTGCTGCTGCGTGGAAGTCCTTGCTGCTACATGAAAGTAATCATGCTACTACTATGTGTGAGGTACTGACAAGAATAATGTGTGGGAATTGTAGTCATAGAACTACGTGGAGACTAGACAGTCATTTATATGGAGACCAACATGCAGTCTATATTATTCCAACAAACTCAAATGCAATCAATTTCAGTTAACAATATATCGGTTGCATGCTATATCGACCTCCTGTGATCTTTAATCTAATGTGTGGTTTGTAGAAGAGATGGACATGAGTGTAGAGAGAGGCTACGTGAAGGCTGCGTGGAGTAAAGTGTGTGGAAATTGGCACACTTTGGAAAGCGACCAGACTAGAAAGAAGGCTTTACGTGGATCTTTATAGATTTTTTTTTTTTAAAAAAAAACATACCTTACTGACATGCGTGGAAGATTGAATCTAATTCAATTGTTGTCTTTTATTTTATTTCCTGTAGCAAATTCAAAACAAAAGGTGCGTGGAAGTAGCTACCAAAAAAAAATACGCCAAATTTCGAGTGTAGACAACTCGATTAAGAGCGTCAATAACACGGTCGCCATAGCTGAAAGCCAGAACATCAACTCACCAGTCAGAGAACATCGTGAAGAAGCTCCTAAGAGCTCTGGGTTCTACTTTTCTTTGTTGAATGAGCTTCGAATACCGACAATCTAGCCTTTGACAAGCTAGTTCAAGAAGGACTTCTTGAATACTTCCTTTTCAACGTCAGCTGCCAAGCAAAGCGAGTATGGGAAGAATTAGAAGCCGGGTACATGCTGATTGTGACAATGAAGAAGAACACCCTATAAAGCATCGTCGTCTCACAGCACATGAATATCACAAGCATCTGCGAGCAAGTAATTCTCATTAATGAGTCAAAGTTGTAATAACTCTGAAATAAATAAATAAATAAATATTTTTTTATTACGATGTCTACTCCGAAGTTACTTCTTTCCGATGCTCAATTGCTCAAAGGGTCCAATTTTGCAGCCTGGAAGACAAAAATGAAGACAATCCTTCAGTTTGAAGGATTATGGGGCATTATTACAGGGTCTGTGCTCACTCCCACAACCCTTGATGAATTAATAAAGTATGAGATGGCTAGTGTGAAAGACTTGATTCTGATAATGTTCAATATCAGTGACGATGTGCAACCAAATGTTCGAATGCGGAGAAACCCAAGGAGGCCTGGGACAAGTTGGAAACCATTTATGAAGCCAAAAATCAGATGAAGATTCTTCATCTTCAGTCAAAGCTGCACACCCTCTCTATGGGGTAAGATGAGAAAGTGGAGGAGCTCTTATGTTGCGTGGCTGTGATGAGATCAGAGTTATTAGCGCTTGGTGAAATAGTGGACGATAAACTTCTTGTCGAAATCACCTTGAGAGCACACCCTTCTCAATTCCGAGTGTTCGTTATGACACTGAATGTGTCTAAACAAACAGTGACATTCAAAGAGCTTGTGAATTTGCTACAGCAGGAAGAGGCCATCACTTCATCCCATGAGGAGTCTCAGGATAAAGCCTTGTTCTCAAAGCCTTACCATGGCCAGAAGAATCAGAAGGGTCCCCTACAGAAGCCAAATCAAGCGCAACCAAAACAACATCAGAAAGATCAAAAGTCAAAGAGATGGTGTCACATTTGCAGAACTAAAACTCACGACACTGATCACTGCTGGTATAATAGCTTGAAACAGGGGTCTTCAAGTCATACAAGCACATCTGGGTGCGAAGATTTTCAAAAGTCCAAATGATGTCCCCGCTGGAGAAAGCAGAAGGGACATCTCACAACCCAAGAAGATGATGAATCTAATGAGGAGACATCAGAAGGAGCCCATTGTGGTAAGAACCTTGTACTCGTCTCTCAAACTTCTCAGCCTACAAAGAAATTCTGGTTGATAGACTTTGGTGCAAGCAAGCATATGTCAGGTGACAAGAAGTTGTTTGATTCACTACACGAAGAACCAACTAGAGATCGGGTTCGGATAGACGATGACAAAGAATATGTTACAAAAGGAATTGGAAATATCACCATTCCTCTGGGACCACAAAAATGTACACTTACAAAGGTACTATATGTTCCTGGCTTGACTAGCAACCTCTTGTCAGTTACTCAGCTCTTGAATCATCACCTTAAGGTGGAATTGCTTGTTCAAAATGGCATTAAATCATGCTTAATCTCTCGACAAGGTACGGTTCTTGCTAAAGATTTTGTAAAAGATAAGTTATTTGCTTTAGATACTATTTCATCTTCTACAGTAGCTTTATCTTCTTCTACAATAAAATCAATTGCCTTATGGCATTTTAGATATGGACACTTGCCAATTAGTTTATTGCACCAGATGAGTTCAAAAGCAATGGCCGATGGATTACCCAAATTGTCTAGTTCCTTGCCTATTTTCCTTGACTATCTTGTAGGAAAACAACACAAAGATCCATTTGAAGCGAGCACTTCCATGTCAAGAAGTGTCTGGAGGTAGTTCATACCGATCTAAATGGCCCATTACCTACTTCGTTATCAGGATACAAGTACTTCCAACTATTCGTGGATGACCAATCTCGCAAGATGTGGGTATATTTCCTGAAGAAGAAAAGTGAGGCTCTTCAACATTTCCAGAACTTCTATCATCGTGTTGTGAAAGAGACTGGACAACCACTTCTACTTCACTCAATCGAGGGGGTAATTTACATCAAAGAAGTTCTTGGCATTCCTAAACCAACACGACATTAAGCAGCACCTGACTACCCCCTACATGCCCCAACAAAATGGCATTGTTGAGTGTCGCAATCGCACAGTGATGGAGATGGCTCACTGCATGCTAACAACAACAAAGCTAGAAGAACGCTATTGGGATTAAGCAGTACAAATGGCTATATATCTTCTCAACAGGGCACCAAAAAAAATTCTACAGAACAAAATGCCAGAAGAGGTATGGAGTGGTAGAAATCAGTCAATTTCTCATTTGTGAGTATTTGGTTACACAACATACATGCATGTCCCAACTCAGAAGAGAAAGAAGGTAGAGCCAAAAACACTCCCATGTATCCTTCTTGGCTACAACACTACCTTAAAGGTGTATCATCTCATGGATCCTGAGACAGAAAATATATGAGAGTCATGATGTGGTTTGTGACGAGTCATATTTTGACCCAATAGTATCAACAAAAGATCCACTTCCAACCACCTCTCACCGACTAGTCTCCGAATTAGATGATGAGCTAAAGGAGACTACTCAGAGAAAATAAATGCTTCCAGGAGAGCTATTTGTGGACCTTGGAGAACTAGAGAATGTGACTCCATATTAATCTACACAGTAATGACACAGTTCTTCTCAAAAGCAGCCAAGTTCTTGTCCGAAGTGGCTACAAAGCACCTTCAAGGACTTGCATTTGCAACAACTCCCAGATACATCATCCAGAGTCAAAATGAGGAGTCAAACAAAAATGAGGTAAACTTTACACTCATGAGTTCACTGATTAATAGCTTCGAGCTAGACAATGTTCATGAAGCACTCAGTCAACCTCAGTGGAAGGAAACCATGGATATAGAAATTGACTAACTCAAGAAAAATCGGACATGGGAACTTGTCGATCTGCCTACAGGAAAGAAACCCATAGGCTGCAAATGGGTTTTCAAGACAAAATATAAGGCAGATTGATGCATCGACAAACATAAAGCATGACTTGTAGAAAAGGATATGCTCAAAAAGAGGGCATCGACTATGAAGAAATCTTTGCACCCACTGCGAAGACGAAGACCATCATAGTAGTTTGCGCACTTGCAACACAGAAAGGATGGAGACTTCAGTAGATGGATGTCAAGAGTGCTTTCCTAAGTGGTGATCTAAAAGAAGAAGTATACATGACCCAACCTGAAGGATTTTTTGATGAAGAGCATCCTAAAAAGGTATGTCGTCTCATCAAATCACTGTATGGACTGAAACAAGCTCCAAGGGCATGGTATATCAAGATCAACGATCACCTTTTGCAGCATGAGTTCACTCGTAGCCCCTCAGATTCAAATTTGTATATAAAGAACGTAGGTAAATAAATTATCATTCTTGTTGTATATGTAGATGATCTTGTGATCACTGGCAGTTCAGAAGATCAGGTTGATATTGTAAAGAATGATCTCAAAAGAACCTTCGACATAACAGATTTGGGGCTACTACATTACTGTCTTGGCTTGGAGATATGGCAAAAAGAGCATCACATTTTTGTCTCCCAGAAAAAGTACGCCAAGACACTCTGGAAAAGTATAGAATGTCTGACTATAAACCTATATCCACTCCCATGGAAAAAGGCTTGGAACTTTTAAGATTCCAGGAATCACCTCAAGTATATGTTACTCTCTACAGGTAATTTGTTGGAGGGCTCATCTATTTGACATATACAAGACCAGATCTCTGCTATGGTGTCAGCTATCTTTCTAGGTTCATGTAGGAGCCGAAGAAATGTCACTAGAATGCAACAAAGCATGTTTTAAGATATGTCTGAGGAACAACTGATTATAGTCTGGACTAAGAAGAATGATAAATTCTTATTATAGGGATACATCGACTCAGACCACGCTGGATCTATTGATGACAGGAAGTCAACTACAGGATAAATATTTCATCTCAAATTTGGACCTATCTCGTGGATAAGCAAGAAGCAAAATGTTGTTTCTATCTCATCCAAAGAGGTAGAATATCACGTTGCACGAGGAGCTATGTATGAAGTGATATGGTTATGTCACATTTTGGATGACCTGGGAATACTTGAAAAATAGTCACCTATTCTCTATTGCGATAATCAGAGTGTGTTGAAGCTCGTGCAAAATCTAGTCTTTCATGAATGAACAAAGCATATTGAAATTGACTAACATTTCATTCGAGAAAACGTCTTAAACCATCAAATTCAGCTCTAGTACTATCCTATAGAAGCACAAGTTGCTGAGATTCTCACTAAATCTCTTAGAAAAGTGAAATTTGAACTTTTCAGGGGTCACATTTGCAAGAATAATGTAATAAGGGGGGGAATGTTAGCATACGCTGCATAGTTCATATTTTAGGAGTGTTTGTTCTATTTTATCCCTTTATTATCTCTTCCTTGGTGTATTCCATTATTCTCTGAGCTTCATCCAAATCTTCCTCCTTCAGTTTAGGGGAATATAGTTAATTATTTCTCCTATATAATGTATGCGCTTCTTCATAGTAAAATCAATGTGTGTAGAGTGTTTCACTCCACATTCTTCTCTCCTATCTGCCTCCTACAATTGAAACATTCTTGCTTCAATAGCTATAACTGTTGAAACTTGATCTTGTTGTAGCTTGAGTTCCCATTGAGCTTGCTACAAATTCTGGTTTATTACTTGATCCTAATTTCAAATTTGTTTTGATAAACTTCCTGTAGACTAGAATAGATTTGCAAAATATTCCAGTTTTTTCACCTATTAAATCTATTCTGATAGAAATCCGTAGCTATAGATGATTTATTCTTAACTCATGGGTTTTTAACATAGTTACCAATCTGTTTACAAGTGTAGTTTGATGACATCAACCTATCAATGAAGCTTTCTATTATTGTACACATGTGGATGTAGCTTACTTTGATCCTTGCTTAGTCAAATAGATTCTTCTTCGATCTAAATCTGCACCTGTATTGTAGAATTTTTCCTTTATTTTTTAATCAGGTTGTTCTTTTTCCATTGTTGTCATAAAATCATTTTAATGGAATGTTATCACTGTTATTTGAAAACATAACGATTCTTTCCATCTGCTTTAAAAACAACCTCCTGATCCTTTTCAGCATGACTGTACTTCTTCAAACCTTTAAACCTCATTTTCATCATTATAATTGTAGCTTTCATGTTGATGGAGTTTTGTTTCTCATTCTCAATATTATAGATAAAACTTATAACCCTAACAGTCTGTCATCTATTGCTATGTTGATGGTTGACATTATGATAAAAATTGTACCTCCATGATTCTCTGTACCTAAATTTCATTGGTGCTACTATGAGAATATTTGTTTGACTCTTTCAATTATGAAAATAATAACATCATTTCCGGTACTTAATTTCAAAACAACACTATGAGATGTTCCTTCTGATTCTGTGTCATCTTTTTGATGTACCTTCTTCTTACTTAGTTAAGAGATTCATCTGCCTAAAATTGATAGCACAATATTCAAGGTTTTAAACCCGAGCTCTAACTAATTTTGTTTTCTGATCACAGGTACATGAGCTGCTGAAAGCTAAAGGCAGAGATGGGAATGGAGTTGTATTGAAGACAAAGATACATAAGAAAACAAAGACGACGAGAACCCAAGGCAATGATGGGTTCTACCTTTAATCTTTTGCTTTTAGTTTTATGTATATGTACCTCTTAGCTTGAGTAAAGATAAGTTACATCCATGGCTTGTGTGGGTTTACTGTACTTTTATTCCTCATGAATAAATGAACTATTTTCATGTAATGAGATGTATATCTTTTCTTTTCTGTACTCTCTTCATTTGTATGGATAATAAATGAACTTATACAACTCAGAACACTTAAGTAATTCACTTAATCATAGAAATAAGTTAAAATCAAGTGTACCTTTTAATGTTCATCGTGATAACAACTACTTATAATATTGCAACCTTCCATGCTTCAAACCTTCAACTAAGATTGTTGCTTTAGAATGTGAAACCTCGCATATGCTATCTTTCTCACCTTAACCAAGGCCTTGTAGTAGTCTTCCCAAGGCTATTGCATTATCTTGTTGAAGATGATACATTGGAGAGGTGGTATACGCAAAGTGTTGCCTTCTCGGGAACACTTTCAACTGTTTAATTTGATGCATGACACTCTAATCTTGTCCAAAACTAGGCAATAAAATTATATCCCCTTCTTATATGTTTGATCACAACATACCCAAAACTTGTAAACTGACCAATCTGAGAAACTTAAAATTTTCAAGTTGCCCATTTTACACAAATGCAAAATTTGTCAACATTTTAGCAATCATACGGGGAAAGTTGCCTGCTAACTTGTAGACCAGTGCCTTGTTCTTGTCCATTGGGCGTGAAATCTAAAGAATGTAATCAAAATCTACCTTCCTAAAAGTCCAACCCTTCCAAAACAAACTAAAACTAGTAAGAGGATCTGGAAACTAGATCACGTGCATGAATGTACTTTATTGAATTGAAAAAAATTGCAATGTGTAGGAACTGCACTTATTGAAAGGAAAATCCTACTCTACCCTACTCTAACTAGCAGCAACTGAAGCTAAACTAAACATGAAACAAGTAGTGAGAAGTAGTTTCCCTTTCTCCAAAACCGAGGCCATGAATTCATCTCTAGAAACCAACAAAGTGACAAAGCTAAAAAAAAGATATATACCTTTTTTCCAATCATCAGATCAGTTCAAGAACTAGGGAGCACCTCTATCTGATCTGTAATTTTTTCTGACATGATTTGAGGATTTCTATTGATAATAGATAAATCACTTTTATGCTCCAAGACAAGCATGAAATATGGCAATACTATAGTTGGGTGAGAATCAACCAAATACAGAAAAGGACAAGGCCTTCTTGGTAGTGAATGTGTTGACTATTTTGATATGGTCAGAGTCGTGAACATCATTTTCAATAATGATCTCTTTTGAAGTTGTCCTACAGCTTTTTGTGTCTTCCAACTATTGTAACTCATCTTGAAACTGATTTCAGGTCTGCTTTTGCTCTACAAGTTGTTGTTCTATGACTGTTGTAAGTGATCTTTCAACACTTCTGTCAAATGATTCTACATTACTCAAATCCTCCATGCAGTCTAAATACTCAAGTTCATCCTCTTCTTCTTCATAGGAATTGTCCAGATACATGGTATGGTAAAAAAACTAAAGATCATCTTTTTCATCTTCATAGGTACTTATATGAAGTTATTGTTTTGTATCATCTTTTAGGACATTCTGAAACTGATCTAGACACATCTTAGTTCTTTCTAACTGATGTACCACAACTAATATTTCATATTTATCATTCTTATTTGACATAAAATCATAAGATCAAAATTGTCTCATTTTTTTGCACAAGATCTTATTTGAGCAGCATGTTGTTCTGAGACATTTTTCTCCCAAAATGGTTCTTCCAGGAGGGGATAGTAAATATCTTCATCTAATAGCAATCCTTGCTCATTTTTATGTACAAGAGGAACCTTAGTAATTAGAGGTTCTTTGGATGCTGAAAATACAAAATCAGTGAGTTCTATAGGTTGTTCTTCACCTATGCAGTTTTCCAAATCTACAAGAAATCGGCCTCTTCAAGTTGTAAATTTGAAACATAATTTCCTTGAATTTCAACCTCCTTTTTATTCAAAATTGATCTATCCTCTTCTGATATGGCTGTAATCTATGTGAGTATGGTTCCCTCATGCACACTACACTCGAGAATATGTAGATTGTTGATCATCTTCGCTTGCTCTTGATCTGATGGAAAAATAGGTTGTACCTTTTGCATGGTTTCTTTTTCCAACTCTGGAATAAAATCAAATTGAAACTTTGACACCCATCCATGCAAATTATGTGAAAATTCTAGCATATTATTGTCTTCCATTGGCTGCTCCTCCTTGATGATATTTTGGTTCTCCCTTTCCGGTACGAGATGTACGGGTAAAGGAGGAGTGGGCTTAATTTCAGTTTTAACTGGAAAATTTTTGACAAGAGGTTGGGGTAGACCTTTTTATTTTAGAACAGCATCTGGACGCCAACTCTGACCCTTGATTTTAACTTTAGTATATGATTCTGGATAGAAAAAGTAGGAATTATAGCAGCTTAATACTTAGGAAACTAGGGAATAGGCTGTATTGCCTAGCAAGGAGGATATATAGGCACTGAATTTTGATAAGGAGGTAAGCAGGAAGATCCCATTGATAGGGTTTCATATCCTGACACCTATCATTCTTCATTGCTTTTGATTTCTCAATTTGTTCCTTGATAGCTAAATATTACTTCTTCAAAATTTTAAAATCGATTCTAAAATCTTCTTGTTATGAATAATCGACATAACCCTCTGTATAACCGTGATCTTGAACAACATAACCCTCATATTGATAATCATTTTGATGGACAGGGTTTGGGTTATAAGGATATTCATTCTGATAGGGGTTATAAAACTGATCTCAAGGAGAAGGTGGATAAAAAGGCTGCTGGTTTGGAGGATAACACTTGCTGAAAATGAGGGTTCATGGTCAGTAGGACCTCATAAAATATTGAAACTATGAAAACAGTCTGTTGCTCACAAAAAAAACTGATAACAACAAAATAACATATCTGATTTCCTTGAAAAAAACCTGGAAACTTCAGCTGAAAATTGGTGAAGTTTGAAAGATGTTGTATTGATCCGAAATTAGATCTACGAGTCACCAGATGAATTTTACACCCTGAATCTTCAATTTTTTGAATTCATCAATATTAGTTATTTCCAAAACTACTATGCATGGTGTTTGATCTATTTGAATGATGAAACACCTTTAAAAAGTGACACTCTTAACTATGTGAGTGTCCCACCGGGCATGACAAAAACTGTTATCTCTTGAAAGTGCACCCTATAGAGAGATGGTTGCATTCATTCTAAGCTTCCAAAATGATCTCTCTCTTTCATACATACAATGGAAACACCTCAGATCTGTGGCTATACCGATTTTGAGGTGAGTCTCTGGTATTAAGGCTGGTTCTTTATTGATGTATCCTAAACTAATTTTCTGGCGTATGAGGGTAATAGATGGTTGTAAATGGATTCAAAACTGTGGTGATACACCAAATTTATGTGAGGTCTTTGACTGAGCGCATGCACAATTGATATGAGAATAAATTCTAGATGCACAAGCCAATAGCTTTCTATAGAATATTAAGACAAACACTTTGATGTTTTGAGGGAATGTATCACAACAATACTGTTAAGTTACACATGCACATTCATATCATACAGAAATTACTGAATTTACAATAGGGTAAGATGATTAACTAGGGAATTCAAAATTCACAAGGATTAATAAAATGTACACAAGACTGCAAATAATTGGAAGGGAAGAATATACTTTTCTTTCAGAGGGCAAAAAATGTTAAAATCTACTTCAACACTCCTGTGTCTAAAAGTCATCTCCCTTGTGCTTTGCCAATGCACACAGTATATAGTAAAATTATTCACCCCACCCTTCCTAAAAATAGAGTAAAAATTGTACTCACACATGCATCCTATTTTTATCCTTTAAATTAAATAAAGGAATAAAATAGACATGCTAATAAAATGAGGTATTAATATCCTTTGTTACAAAAATACAACTTAGTCAAAATGCAGTTGAGTGTTCTATTTTTTATTTATCACTGCAATTCAAAAATAGGCTATCTAGGGTTTAAACAAAAAGCTGAATTTTGTTAAATAAAATGGTCATTCTAGAAATTAGATAGGAATACTTGGGAGTCTAACCCAAAGAGGCTAAGATTTGAATGAGTCTTTTAATGGTTCAAAAGAAGGGTACTAGGGTTTGACCATGAGACCATGTTTCCTCCGAACTGAATATTGGTTGTCAATAATATCCATATCTTCAACATAATAAAAAACAAAAATGAAACAATCTCTAGAATAGGGGTAGAGCTCAATGTTACCATTCATTCTCAGACTCTACTTGGGAAATCCATTCATATAAATCAGAAATTTTTGGCCAAAAAAAATTTCAACTGAAAATGAGGGCAATCTTAGAGATATTATCCTTAGCTTCAGGTACCTCTTTGAGTAGGTCCTCCTCAAAGATAAGGGAAGGGGATAAACCTGAATTCAAAGGAGGGACCCCATTTTAATGTCCTTTAGTCTGCACAGCCTCTACAAAGGAAACTCTACCTTTGCCGGTGATAAAGGCCCCGTAAAAGCAAATCTAGATCCAGCCGCCCCTAAAACTCTATTTGGTGTATTACTAGGAAATACGGTATGAAAATATGAAATTTTGGTAGATCGGGAAAATATTAGAGTAATCATATGCCTAAAACATCCCTTAATTCAATAATAAATATATACCTTCTTAGATCATATAGAATACATTTGGAAGTTCATCAAGGGATATGCCAATATTGCAGTACATTTGATGAAGCTTTTGCATAACAATATAATGATTTAATGAACTCCACAGTGCCAAAAATTATTCAACTAGCTAAACATAAAATCTTTTTTTATGAAACTAGTATTAGTATTTGTTCATTAGAGTAAAGTTTTTCATCTCCATGTTGATGCATTGGGATCCATGTTACTACTTATGTAACTGAGACAAGGGAGATTAGACCATTCCATTTATTTCGTGAGTAAGAATCTATTAAGTAAAAAAAATATTACACTAAAACCAAAAAAGAAGCCATGGTTATGGGATTCCCATTCCAAATTTTTGGAATATGCATGTAATTTCTCCCATGCCTAAAGTTTAAGTTTAGCAAAGAGAAGTTGGTATAATTTCATGCAATCCATAGTTGTTTACATAAATCGAGTTCAATTCTATTTTAGGAAATAAATAGATTCAAATAAAATAAATGAAGCTTGTTTTAAGCATGGACAACATGCCTTGGTTTTAGAGGTCTGTAGTTCTAACTTTCAAGCTTTGTTTAGAATTAATTGAACATAAGTTTACAAGAAGGTTTATTTTATACATTGCAAGATCAAACATAATTGTTGTACGCTGAAGGTAGATGAATTATAGTGTTGTACACACATAGATATAAATGTAATGAGACAAAGCTTTGTGACAGAAGAGAAGAAATAAATAAATTATGCACAACGATGCTAATTTCAATGGTTATTATGTTTTTATTTATGTTTTCTTATAAAAAAATATTTCACTATATAATATTGTTTAATTTTCACAAATTGGTATCAAAGCGTTGTTTTCATCTAGTTATTAAATTGATAATGAGGTATTGCTCCTACATCTGGTATGCAAACACTTCAGTTTAATGGAAAGAATTATGAGTATTGGTGATTAATAATGAAGAAGCTATTCAAATCTCATGATGTGTGAGATATTCATGAGAACAGGTACTCAGAGCCTATAGATGCACCAATGTATACTACACTTTCACAGAAAGAGAAAGATACTTTGAAGGTATTATGAAAGAAATATGGAAAAGGCCTTTTCTATATTCATAGAGACATGCATAAAAGCAACCTTCATAGAGTGAAAGATGTCAGTCAAGCAAAAACCGCATGGGACACTCTCCAAGTTGCATATCAAGGTAAGGAGAAAGTAAAAACCCCCAAACAATAGTTATTTCGAAGAGATTTTTGAAATATTTCAATGAAAGATTCATATTCTGTAGAACCATTTTTTACATTTGTACTTTGTTTATTCAATCAAGTTAAATCCATGGAAAAACTATTAAAGATGGGAGGATTATTAAAAAAATTCTTATAATTTTTCCTATAAAATTTGATCCCTTAGTTGTTGTTATTGAGGAAACTAAGGATCTAAGTCAATTTTCAATTGATGAGTAACATGCATCACTAATAAATCATGAACATAGGTTGAATAGATCACAATTAGTTGTAGATCAAGCTTTTATATCTCACTTATCAAGAAATCGTGGAAGAGGAAGAGGAAGGTTCAGCCCTAAAGGCATAGGAAGAAGTTCATCTAGAGGACGTGGCAATGGTTCATCAAAATCAAGTGGAAGAGGATAGAGTCAAGAAAAAATAATAATAATGAATTTTCAAGTCACAGAAATGATAAGTCTCATGTGTAGTGTCACTATTGCAAGAAGTATGGACGCTATACTTATGATTGCAAAAAAAAATAGTATGATCAGAATAGGCAGAATCAAAATCAAGTTGGAAACTCTACTCCAAGCTCCATGTTTATTGCATGCACAAGGATTGTTGAAGCAATACCTTATTTGTTACCTATTGAATGTAATCTATCACAAAATAGTCCATCTGATGTATGGTAATTTGATTATAGTTTCATTAATCACAAGTCATGTAACTTAGATTTATTTTCCAATTTCTGATGAGTCAGTGAATAGCGATGTTACTCTTGGGAATAATAATACAATATCTGTAGAAAGAAAAGGAACAGTCATTATTCTCAGTAAAAATAGGAGAAAAAAAAATTATGCCTGATGTTTACTATGTTGCGGGTTTGAAGCATAATCTTATGAGTATTGGATAGTTGGTACAAATGGGATACACGGTTTAGATTGAAGACAATGAATGCATAATTGTGGACAAAGCCCCTAATACTCAGTTGATTGCAAAAGTGAATATGTGTAGTAATAAAATGTTTCCCTTGAGATTACAACCATGAAAAAATATAAAATCATATTTGTTTGTAGCTAAATTTATAGCCAAATCATGTGCTAAACTAAATAAGTCTTGCGCTAATGCAAATCAGTCTTGTGTTGAGTCTTGTGCTTAAGTAAACAAGTCTTGCGCTAGTGTAAACAAGTCTTGTACTAAGGTAAATGTGTCCTGTTCCAATGCAAATGAGTCTTATGCTAATGCAAGCGAGTCATGTATTGAGTTCTGTGCTAATACAGTTAAGTCATGCTCTCAAAGAATTGAAACAAATTTGAGTCAGTTATGAAGTATGAATCATGGATGTGGCATCTCACATTTGGACATTTAAATTTTAGAAGTTTTTATTTATTACACAGGAAAAATATATGGTAAAAGGTTTTGATTTAGAAACTAGAAAGAGTATGCGACCGTTATATTTTGGGGAAGCAACACAGAGAGCCGTTCCCAACTGGAAAAACAAAAAGAGCTAGTGCACCACTTGATATTATTCACTTAGATTTATATGGAATTATGAAAACAACTTCTATTAGAAGTCATTCATATTTTATGATATTTATTGATGACTATACAAAGAAGTCATGGGTGTATTTTTGATACACAAATCAGATGCTTTTGATATATTTCAGTAATTCAAGGCTTTAGTGGAGAAGAAAAGTGGATATGAGTATGTTTCCAATATACCATGGATGTAAGTATGAGTATGTTTCCAATAATTTTCTAATTTTTTACAAATACCATGGTATACACAAGCAGGTTACTACCAGGTATACACCACAACAAAATGGTGTGGCAAAAAGGAATAATATAACCATTATGGAAATGGCAAGAAGTATGATGAAGGTAAAGCATATAACAAATGAGTATTGTACAGAAGCAGTAACAACTACTGTTTATATTGTATACAAGTGTCAAAAAAATTGTTAAGAACATGATTCCTAAACAAGTTTGGACTAACAAGAAACATAGTGTTTCTCATTTTAGAATTTTTGATTGTATGGCCTATGCACATGTGCCTGATGAGATAAGGAATAACTTAGAAAAAAATTGGAAAAGTGTATATTTGTTGGTTATTCAGAGAATACAAAAGCATACAAGTTGTATAATCAAATCACTAGAAAGGTTGTGATCAGCAGAGATGTACATTTTATTGTAAATGAAGCATGGGATGGAAGTATAAAGAGAACAGTCGACATAACAATAGTTATTCCTCATGATGATATGGTGGAAGAAATTTTAGAACACCAAGGTATTATACCTTCTAGTCTTGGACATGAATCTCAAGTTGTAGAAAAAGCTACACCTTCTTCTACAACCAGAAGGTCTATAAGATTTAATTCATCTTCAACCATTCAAGAGACACCACAAAGAACACAAGAAGCAACTCCTTCACCACAAAACATTTCATCATCTGATAGCCCTTTGCAATGGAAAACAAGGAGTCTTAGTGAGATTTATAAATGTTGATACAACTAATTCTATTTCAGTTTCTATTATTTTCTCAAGATGCAGATCCAGTAAACTTTGAAGGTGATATAAACAATGAAGTTTGGGATCAAGCCATGGATGATGAGATAGATGATATAGAGGAGAATCAATATGGAAGTTGATAAATTATGCAAAAAGAATGGATGCGATAGGACTGATTTGGGTCTACAGGGAAACATATAATGTTGATGGTAAAGTACAAAAAAAAAGATTTCTTACACGATGTTTTACGGAGCAATATGGAGTTGATTACAATGAAACGTTTACACAAGTAGCATGTTTAGACATGGTAAGAATAGTTTTAGCAATTACAACTCAAAACAAATGTCTTATATATGAGATGGATGTAAAATCATCATTCTTAAATGGTTTTCTTGAATAGTAAATTTATGTGAATCAGCTAGAAGGATACGAGATTGAAGGTCATGAAGGAAAAATGTATAGGTTGAGAAAAGAACTTTACGGTCTCAAGAAAGAACCTAAAGCATAGTATAGTAGAATTGATTCTTATTTGATACAAAATGGTTTCGGTAAAAGCAACAATGAGCCTACATTATACACCAAGATAAATGATAAAGATAAAATTATGAATGTTTGTTTATATGTAGATGATTTAATCATTACTTCAAATCTTTCTACATATTATTTCAAATTAGCCATGAAGAAAAAATTTGATATGACAGATCTAGGTCTTATGCATTAATTTTTGGGCATTGAAGTTAAACAATAAAAAGATGAAGTTTTATTTCACAAGAAAAGTATGTTAATGATGTTTTGAAGAGATTTAACATGTTAAAATATAAGTCAACACCAACACCAGTTGCAGTAGGTTTTAAGTTAAGCAAAGAGGACATCAGATCATTTGTGGATCTAACATTATTAGAAAAGCTTGTTGGAAGTCTCATGTATTTAACGGCCACAAGGCCTAATATTTTGCATGGTGTGAGCCTCATATCATGCTTCATCAAATCTCCAAAAGATTCACATTTACAAGCTGGAAAAAGGATTTTCAGGTATGTATGTGGAACTAAAAATCATGGAATTTTACATTTGTGTTCAGATGAGTTGAAACTCATAGGTTATACAGAAATTGTCAGTGTCGGTAGTATAGATCATAGTAAAAACATATCCAGTTATACTTTTTACTTTGGAATAGGAGTGGTCTCATGGGCATCAAGAGGACGCAACACATATTTTTTGTGACAAAAACTCAACAATAGGATTGTCCGAAAAACATTTTTTTAACAAGAGGAAAAAACATATTGATACAAGGTATCATTTGATTAGGGAGTTGGTTAACAACAAATAAATTTGTCTTGAATTTTGCAGATCCAAAGATCAGTTTGCTAATATTTTTATATTGAATTTGACAAAGGAAGTTTATGATGGGAACTCGTGGCAGCACGTGAGCAGTAAATATGGCATGGGATTTTGATTATGCCAATACTTTGAGAGGATGTTTGGGAGTTTTTGATCAGGAATATGTCAGATCTGAAAATGCGAACTCAGCTCCAAAATAATGAAAGCTTCAAGCTCAAAATTAAGGGGGATTATTTGAATATGCATGTAATTTCTCTCATGCATGAATTTTAAGTTTAGCAAAGAGTAGTTGGCCTAATTTCATGTAGTCTAGAGCTGTTTAGATAAGTCCAGTTCAGTTCTATTTTAAGAAACAAATAGAGTCAAATAAAACAAAATAATTATGTTTTATGCATGGACAACGTGTGTTGGTTTTAGAGGTGTGCAGTTCTATTTTTTGAAGCTAAGTTTAGGAGAAGGTTTTTTTTCTATATTGCAAGATCGATCATAATTGTTGTACATTAAAGGTAGATGAATAACAGTGTTTTAGATGTACAAAGCTAAATGTAAGGAGCCCAAACTCTGTGATAGAAGAGAAGAAATAAATCAATTACGCACAACAATGATTTTAAAGGTTAGTGTGCTTTTATTTATGTATTCTTATAATTTGTTTTGTTGTTCATTGTATAAGACTTCTTAATTTTCACACAAATGTTAAATTATTATTTTCTTGCAACCCCATTTGAAATGCTCAGTTCTCATAAGGTATTGAAGTATTTGGATATTAAACCTTTGTTGGGAGGTAAGATCTCTACCTTCAAGAACACATGTTCAAAATCAATATCAAATAATAAAACATGTTGGAACAGATCATTTGAGAAGAACACATACAAAAGGAGGACCTATAAGAACTAAATGAACATTCTCTAGATGCACACATATTTCAAGGACGCTGCAATCCTAGAACAGTTGGAAGAAATAGCTAATTTCTTAAGGGTAGCTAATTTAATGGTGTTACCATTAACCATCATAGATTGATTCTTTTACAAAGTAGGGAAATACGCGGTATTGTGCATAATGCTTTTGGAGCATGAATGCATAATGATACTAAGAGAATCACATGGAGTTGAGACAAAACAAATTTTAGGGGATTCAACCACAAAAAAATTATTGCAATATGGCATATGGTGACTAACAGTGTTATAAGATGTGCATTAAATTTTGAAACATTGTGATGTCTCTTAAATAATAGTTAAACCAAATAAAAGGGTAAGATTCCCTTCAATTCAGTTTTAGGTGTGCAAATGCTTGAGAAATGGGGAATTCATGTTGTGCGGCATGTCAACCCACAATCCAAGTACTCCACTGCAATGTACATAAAAAATACAATGAATTGTTGAACTAAATGGGGAGAAACAAAATCTACACCTAATTGTGCAACAAAAGATGTAGTTAAGTTACTCTATGAAAACATCATGACATGTTTTAGTTATTCATAAGAATTCAAAATTGATGGAAGGAATCATTTTACAATTATCAAAATCATTATTATCTCCAGGACCGAATTAAGGGTTATGAGTGCCCTAGGCAATACTAGAGCTAACACCGCCTATAAATAAATAAAATTGATAGTAGAAAAAATAATCAACCGTGACCAAATATCATATTGCTTTATATGTTATGCCTCTACCATCTAAGAAAAACTTTTTAAAAAATTTTATATAGTTGTTACTGCCTAAAATACCTAGTTAATTCTCTAAAATATAGTCTATCATAATCCTCGTTTTCTCATATATTTCCTATCTTTTCATGCATTCTTTACATATTCACCTTTCTTGATCTCTCCTCCAAACAAACTTCCAAGAATTGAAAACTGTACAAGTATGAAAACTACATGAGTATGAATTAAATTTAAGAATCATGTAACAAAGGCACTTGCATTAACATTTGAGACCTCCTAAATATCTTATCCTTAATACAATTATGTAATTTTGAATAAAGTGAATTGAATTGTTATGTAAGGTTGGACACAAACTACTACTAGCATATATAGAGCTAATAAATTAATCTACTCTTCATAAAAATCATAGTAAAATAAATAAAATTAGTGCCCCGTAAATGTTAGAGCCCTAGGCAGTTGCTTAATTTGGCTAGGCCTAAATCCCCTTTTGATTATATATGAAGAATTTAGAATTGTGCACCAAAACATTACACCCTACCAACCACAAGTGAAAATGAGAAAGCATATAATAAATTTACCCCATTTCAGTTCGTGTATGGAAGGGAAGAAGTTATGCCAATGGAATATATTTTTCTAAGCTTATGCGTCATGGTAGCCACATGGTTGAGGGATAAATAATAAATTTAAAATAGGTTGTTAGAGTGGGCTAGAATGGAAGAAACCCAAATGGCTGGTATAACTGAATAATGACTCTCACAAGTGCAGCTGAAAATAATAGTGGTAAAACTGAATAGTGAATCCCACAAGTGTACGAAGGAATTTAAATAGGAACAATTTTCACTAGTCTACGAAATCGAGTTCAAACCACATATAAGAAATTTTTGCAGTAAAGTGCAATGTGCCATATATCATCCACCATATAACATTGCAAGGAAAAATTATGTATTGATATTTACATGGAAATGTACAACTAGGGAGGATAATCGCGAGTAGGCTAAGAGCATTCCATTACTAATTGAAGGGAATGCGAGGATCTATGGAAACTATGGAATCTACAGCAACTACAGACAACAATAGAAAATAAAATGCAGCGGATTTAAATGATGCACAACAGGGGAAAAAGGAGAAGCTACAGAAATTTATAACAACAAAATAAAATAACACACTTGGCTACAAATAACACAGATTGGGGCATCAAATTACTTTAGCAATATATATATATATATATACATATATATATATATATATATATATATATATATACAATGAATACATCAGAACATCAGCTACAAATGCACACAAAACTTTCATGCACACAATAATAACGATATTGAAATGAAGGAATTCTTTCAACAAAACCAGTCCGGACTTGAGTGACTACGCATTTTTATTCTTCTCCCAAATCTGATATTCCTCCTTCTTACAATAAAACATGATGCTTTTAATAATAAACACCTACACAAAAAACTTGCCTTACAAATCAACACAAAATCTCTGACAAGAGATAATTAGGGAGAATAATCAAGCAAATAGTAAATGTGCAGCAGTCATAATTAAATGCAAATCTGATATGTTAAAGAGCTAAATTTGGGGGAAGATAGATATTGGATGCACAATAAATTCTGAATTGATTTTCCAACACTCCCCCTTAATTATGAACAGCTGCAGATCATGGAAATTTGAATCAAGTTTGTTTAGAAACTGTTGTAGCATTTCCGGAGCTAACTGATAGTTTTCCAGAGCTTCTAACTTGTGCAAATTCACAAACTCCTAAGCCACTTCATAAATACTCAAATGTTTCTTTTGCCAATGCTTTTGTAAATATGTCAACCAATTGATCTTCAGACCTACAAAAATCAAGACAAATTTCTTTGTTGCTTACAAGCTCTCTGATAAAATGATACCTCGTATCAATATGCTTAGTTCTCTTGTGAAACACATGATTTTTAGATAATGCTATGGCTGAACTGTTATCACAGAATATTGTAGTGGCTTCCTTTTGATCATGCATCAAATCTTTCAACATCCTTCACATCCAAACAACTTGACACGCAGCACTAGTGGCTACCACATATTCAGCTTCAGCTGAAGAAAGGGTCATAATGGGTTGTTTCTTTGATGCCCATGACACAACACATGTACCAAAGTTAAAAGTATACCCAGAAGTACTTTTCCTATCATCTATGCTGCCCAAAATCACTATCAGTGTATCCAACAAGACTGAAATCATCTGAAGTGGAATACAATATACCAAAATCCTTTGTACCACTTACATACCTCAATATCCTCTTACCGGCCTACCAATGTGAGTCTTCTGGAGATTCCATAAACCTTGAAATCAGACTTACACCGTACAAAATATCCGGCCTTGTGGTTGTCAAGTACATAAGGCTTCCAACCAGCCTCTTGAACAATGTAGAATCCACACATGCTTCATCATCTTCCTTGCTTAACTTCATCCCTGTCATAACCGGTGTTGGGGATACCTTGCACCTTGCCATATTAAATCTCTTCAAAACTTCATTTGCATATTTAGATTGAGAAATAAATATACCATCATTGGATTGATGGACTTCAATCCCCAAGAAATACCTCATAAGACCCAAATTAGTCATTTCAAATTCATTCTTCATTACTGATTTGAAATAATCTATGTTTAGATCACCGGTAAAGATTAGATCATCCACATACAAGCAAACAATCAAAATGTTACCTTGCTTGTTGACCTTGATGTACAATGTCGGTTCACAACCACTTCTTTGGAAACCATTTTGAATGAGATAGGAGTCAATGCGGCTGTACCAAGCTCTTGGAGCTTGCTTCAATCCATAGAGTGCCTTCTTCAACCTATACACCTTGTCTTCATGACCCGGTAGCTCATAGCCTTGTGGCTATTCCACATACACTTCCTCCTCTAAATATCCATTTAAAAATGTAGACTTTACATCCATTTGATATACAGGCCACTTGTTGTGGGCAACAATAGCTAAAATAGTCCTAACTATATCCAACCGAGCAACCGGAGCAAATGTCTCATTGAAGTCTATATCGGGCTGTTGTGTAAAGCCCCTTGCAACTAGCCTTGCTTTATGCTTTTGCACTTTCCCATCAACATCTTGTTTAGTCTTATAAATCCATTTGACACTAATTACATTTTTGCCTTCCAGCAAATCAACCAACTCCCATGTTTGGTTCTTTTCAATGAATTCAATCTCCTCATCCATGGCTTTTGCCCATATATCACTATTCACAACCTCTTCAAATGTTAATGGATCATCAATATGAGAAAATAAAGCAAAAGCTGAAAATGAATTAGTTGTGTCAACATTATACAACTCACTCAAACTCCTTGTTTTTCGTGGCATCATGCTTGCTAGAGTTGGATCCGGAGATGAAGAACTACTTGGAGTGCTAGATGGTGTTGCTCCAAGGATACCGATTGATGTAGATGCTTGTGAAGTTTGTTGTCTTGTTGGTGTGGACAGCAGCCTTGAAGATCTCCTTGGTGTGAATGAAGGTGTAGCTTGAGTTGCAACTTGTGGTACCATCCCGAGATTGGAAGGAGCTGCTGTTTGAGTTATATTTGGTGTTGGAAACACTTCATCTACCATATTATCATTTGGGACAGCAGCTGCAATTCTAATAGTCCTCTCTATGCTTCCATCCCATGCTTCATCCTCCACAAACTGAACATCATGGCTGATTATAAATTTCCTATTGATAGGATCAAACAACTTATATGCTTTTGTTTCCTCTGAGTAACCAACAAATATACATTTTTGTCATTTATTATCTAACTTATTTCTCAACTCATCTGGAACATGTGCATATGCTATGCATCCAAATACCTTCATATGAGAAACACTATGTTTCCTTCTTGTCCATGCCTCTTGAGGAACTTTTTTCCTTACGCTCTTTGTTGGGAACCTATTCATGATGTAAACAACAGTTACTACTGCCTCATCCCAATATTCATTTGGTAGATGTTTGGCTGCCATCATGTTATGAGCCATCTCCATAATTGTTTGGTTCTTTCTCTCCGCCACACCATTTTGTTGAGGTGTATAATGGGCTGTAAATTGCTTGTGTATGCCATGAGATCCGCAAAAATTTATAAATTCATTAGATGTAAATTCACCACCTCTATCCATCCTTAGAACCTTGATGTAGTGGCCACTTTGCTTCTCCACAAGTGCCTTGAACTGCTGGAAATAAGCAAATGCATCAGATTTGTGTTTCAAGAAATAAACCCAAGTTTTTCTTGTGAAATCATCAATAAAAGTAAGAAAATAAGTACAACCTCCTATAGATGGTGTTTGCATTTGCCCACAAAAATCTGAATGCACAATCTCAAGTGGAGCTGTAGCTCTATTTGCCTTACCAACTGGAAATGAATCTCTATGTTGTTTTCCCATAATACATCCTTCACAAACTCTTTTCGGTTTCTCAATTAATGGCAAAACTTTTACCATATTCTTCATATGTAGTAATTTCAGTGCTCCAAAATATAAATTCCCAAATCTAAAATGCCATAGCCAAGAATCATCCTTTACCACTGATTGAAATGTTGTTTGAGTTTCTACAGAAACATCCTTTTCCTCTTTGGAGCTATTCTCACCATTTTTGTAGCTGTCTTGGACATTTCTGTAGCTGTCTTGAACATTTCCGTAGCTGTCTTGAACCTTTTTGTAGCTATTTTGAACATTTCCGTAGCTGTTTTGAACTTTTCCGTAGCTGTCTTTGGCTACTACTGATTTTGTATCTTCTACATTAAAAGCTGCTCCAAAATTTACAATATGTGTCTCATGAACATCTTGAACTATTTTTCCTTTCATAGTCGGCCTTATTTTTAATGGAAACATGCGGTTTGTAGTCATTTGTACCTTGGAAATAAGCATATTACTTGGAAGCTTGTCCAAAATAACAAACTCATTGTTTTCCATGTACACTTTATAGCCCTTTTGTATCAGTTGTCCAATGCTCATCAAGTTGTGTTTTAGACCAGCAACATAATATATATCAGGCATAAATTTCAGCTCCCCCTTTTTGGTTAGAATATTAACCGTACCTTTACGCAAAACAGTGACTTTGTTGTTGTTACCAAGTGTAACATCAATTTGAGCTGATTCATCCTAGATAGAAAACAAATCTTTATTACCTATCATGTGATTACTGCAGCCCGAATCTAAATACCATATGTCACATGGGCTTTCTTAAACAACATTCCAGTTAACTGGATAGTTTGTAGGGATTTATTCAGCAATCTTCATGCATGTAATGAACATGCTGCCTGAGGGAGTGCTACTTGACTGATTTTGACCTTGCTTCTACTGATCATATTGTTTTTTCTTGCATTCATGAGCATAATGCCCAAACTTCTTACAATAGTGCCATTAAATGTGTGATTTGTCAAATCTTTGGCCACTTGGGTGACTAAAATTCTGATTTTGATCTCTACTACCAATATTTGCATGACTGCTACTACGTCCACTTCTAGGAGAACTTCTCCCTCTACCTCTAGGACTGAAACTCCTCCTTCCTCTTCCACGATTTATAGAAATCTTAGATGAAAATGTATTTTCAACTGAACTATTTGATCTATTCAGTCTATATTCATGATTGATAAGAGAGGCATGTAGTTCATCAACACTAAACTGGCTCAAATCTTTGGTTTCCTCTAGAGCCACAACTACGGGATCAAATTTAGTAGGGAGACTTCTAAGTACCTTCTCAACAACCTTCCTATCCTCTATGACCTCTCCATGGGACTTGATTTGATTTATCAGACCAACATGAGTAAAGAAAGACTCTATTGAATCTGAGTTTCTCATTGATAAATTTTCAAATTCTCTTCTAAGGAGCTGTAATTTAGCAGTTTTAACCTTGTCCATACCTTGATACGTAATCTGGAGTGTGTCCCATGCTTCCTTGGCTTGCTTTGTTGCTACAACTCTTGGGATTATGCTCTCATGCATTGCTTGATGGATATAAAATAGTGCTTTCCCATCCTTCTTCCTCTGTTCCTTCAAGACATCCTTTTGAGCTTGTGTAAGAGCATTGTATGCTGCCTGGTTTGCTGGTTCCTGGTAACCATTTTCAACCATTTCCCAAATCTCTTGATACCAAAATGGAGCTTTCATGGTCAAAGACCAATACTCATAGTTCTTTCCTGTGAAAATCGGAGTTTGCACACTAACCGGCGATGTGCCAGACATAGAAGCCACTAATGGCTGCCAAAACAAAAAAAAAGAATAGAAAAAGAATAGAAGCAGGGTTTAGCCTGGCTCTGATACCAAATGAAGGGAATGCGAGGATCTACAGAAACTATAGAATCTACAAAAACTATAGACAGCAATAGAAAATAAAATGCAGCGGATTTAAATGATGCACAACAGGGGAAAAAGGAGAAGCTACAAAAATTTATAAGAAAAAATAAAATAACACACTTGGCTACAAATAACACAAATCTGGGCATCAATTTGCTTCAACAATACATATATATATATATTCTAGGAATGAACAACAGCTACAACTGCACACAAAACTTTTATGCATATAATAACAATATTGAAATGAAGGAATTCTTTCAACAAAACCAGTCCAGACTTGAGCTGGGACTACGCATTTTTCTTCTTCTCCCAAATCTGATATTCCTCCTTCTCACAATAAAACATGATGCTTTTAATAATAAACACCTACACAAAAAACTTGCCTTACAAGTCAACACAAAATCTCTGACAAGAGATAATCACGGAGAATAATGAACCAAAAAGTAAATGTGCATCAGTCATAATTAAATGTAAATCTGATATGTCAGAGAGCTAAATCTTGGGCAAGATAGATATTAGATGCACAAAAATTCTGACTTGATTTTCCAACACTAATTACACTAGACATAACCAGAAATAAGTTACGAAAGGCACAAGTTTAGGGTAGAATTTTGATATCAGTGTATGGTTTGAGTAAATAAAGAATTTATAAAAGGAATTTACCAATTGTGTGTTTGATTGTTGTATGTTTGAGATCTTCAATAGGAGTAGAAGAAGTGAAGAACCAACCAAAAATTCTCCATACCAAATCAAAAGGGAAAGGTGAATCATATTGATGAGAGACGTTAGATAAGGCTTGTAAAATCAATTGAGTTTGATAATATAGAATAATAGAACAAGATCAAATACCTGTAAA
Source organism: Taxus wallichiana var. yunnanensis (assembly GCA_018340775.1). Taxonomy (NCBI): domain Eukaryota; kingdom Viridiplantae; phylum Streptophyta; class Pinopsida; order Cupressales; family Taxaceae; genus Taxus; species Taxus wallichiana. Next base: position 287,357,560 of record CM031238.1, read on the forward strand.
AATGAAACAAAAGATGAGCTCATGGAGAAGGACCATTTAAGGTGCATGGACATGGAACGACTAGCCCACATTCGAATATTTAGGGATCACCTAAAGATAATGCAGACTCTTAACAATTGATATTATTAGCATGCCATTTGGTTAAGTTTGCAAGAATTTCATATCACTTCTACAATCATATCAAAATCCAGTAGGCTACCAATAAAGGGATGTGTAATGCCCCATTTGATGTTACCCTAGCTCTTGCCTGGTGACCCTATTGCTAAGCAAGGGAAGGTTGTGAGTGTGCTCCCTTTGACCATTAGTTGACTTCGTTCTTATCACAGTGAAGATTTAGCACTCTCCCTCTCCATCTTGCCTTCTCGAGTCATAGTTAACACCTCTAGTTGTGGACCTTGTAGCGTCCTATATGATTATCCTATTAAAGGAAAATCTTGTTCTCACTTTATCGAGCTTTCCTATTGATCATTATTAATATGGTTATTAAATTATTATTTTTTAGTCGTAAAATTAATAAAATTAAAGGTAATAATAATATTATAATTTTAGTTGTCGATTTTCATGAATATTATCAATTACCTTTAAGCTAATTTATTTCATTATTGTTCGCTCTCATGCCCGAGCCTCGATTCGTGCAATAGGAGCTTGTTGTTGGTGGCACCTTTGTTTAGGACGTGGTGTTCATGTTTAATGTTTAATGTTTTCTCCTTGGTCATCTAAGTGTCCTTGAATGCTTTGTAAATATAGAATTTTGTTGATAAAACATTTTTTTTTTTTTGTGGAGGCATCCACCAACCCCCACTAATTATTCATCCCCACTGGCCGCATACACTTGTTTTATTTTGTTGAAAATACCTAGTCATTAGTGATATGCGTTTGGAGGTGGAACACTTGCCATTCCATCTTTTCTTCTTTAATGCTAAACGTGTTGGTCATTGCTTTGGTCTAAATGCCAAGTGGGAGGTTGGCCACCTATTTCCTAGTTGTCTTTCAAATCAATTCGACCTATTATCTTTAATGACCTGCACTACCCTTTTTGCCCTTTTCACACCATGTTTTAGCTTGTGCTTTGGGGGAAGGAGACACAAAATCAGGGAGTTTAGTCACCTATTTTATAACTTTGTTTTATTGCAGTCATGCTCTAGTCTTTTACGGTGGTTGAAAATGCTTCTCCCTGGTCACGTGGGCTTCCCTAGCGAAGGATATGTAGTTGGAGGTACTGAAAGGAGGTTAAAACTTCAGATGTTTTTGGGGGCCTAGTTCATTGCTTTTTTTTATGTCTTCCCTAGATTTTGGTCGGTGGCTTGCATACGCTAGTGTTGGGACTGGTTGTCTCCTGGTTACCTTGCTCTGGCCCTTGTTGCAGCAGCCTGAAAATGTCCCCCTAGTGCTGACTGCATGCCTACTGGAAGATGGTGAATTGAACAAATTGGGCACATGTTGGTTGCTTACGATGAAGAAGGATTATTTTAGAAGATCCCTAGTTTTGTAGACTCTAAAATCATGGCATTTCCTGGAGACCACATCTCTTTAAGGCACTTGTCAGTAGTTTCCACACCTTGTGTATCCATCCACATTTGCATGTAAAACTCCTGAGAAGCCTGCGACTTCAACTGGAAAACATGTGTGTCCCTTGTGCTTTGATGGTTGTTCTTGCCCTGCTGTAACGGTCCCACTTTGATGTAGGCTGGGAGTATGTTTGTAAGGTGGTGGGGGTCTGGATTTCTCCCCTATCCTTCAAGTGTTCCTGGGCCTTTCACCAAATCCATTTTGTGTATTTACTGTGGTCATGGCAGTCCATGAGACCTTAGTCCTTTCAATAAGATGCCACTAGTGAAATGGAGCTCCCTGCCTATGCCTAGCATGGATGTGAATGAGGTTTGGGTGCCCACCTGGCAGATTTGGGGAAGAATGTCATATTTTCCTTTGCATGCGCTTGGTAGAAAATGGTTGCAAGTCCTGGAGCTCATTATAGGCATGATTAATACTACCACCTAAATTTTATACTACCTTTAACCATACCATGAAATGAATTACTTTTACTTGCTGAAATGGTATTTTTCTTAGAACTCTATGGTTGTTATGCTGTTGATTTAAGCCTTCTGGCTATACTTCTAGTTTCTCCCTATTCTCTTTGTTGGTTTTAAACAAGTTTCCTTGACATTTATGGACTGCATATGAATTAGTACCTAAGATCTTGTTTTTTTTTCTACTTTTGGTTGTGCTCCATTGGTTGCGGGGTATTCTTTGGAATGGGAAAGGGAAGATACGAGATTTTAGTTTTGTTCCCTTGCATTAGTGATCTAGGTATTGGTGGTTGATAGACAAAACTTTGACTTGAATAGTGTGTTTTCTAAACTCTAGAGTTATGCTTTTATTTTTTACTGACTAAGGAAAATTTACCATCTTCTAGGTGTCGGTGTTTCATTATTATGATTAACCATTTGAAATCTTGGCTCCTTTGTCAGCGATACTTCGAGCTCTTGGTCCAAACCTGGTTTAATTTTAGCTATTGGTAGAGCAATTACTTGTATTTACCATGTAATGTGTATGTTTTTGGTTTACAAACTGAAATGAGCAATCCCTGGCTGCCTCGTTCACTTCGATTGTTATAGTTTCATTCTCTGACTTTGTAGTCATTTGGAAGTAGAGGCTTAGCTTATGATTGTTTTAATTAAATAAATAAATAAAAAGATAACCCATATCCATTTGTGGGGCTCGGGTTAAAGCTAGTGTGTTAGATGCATTCGTATCTACGAGATAAAAAGGGCCTAGCCATCTTGGCTACATGAATATTAATGAGAAGGATGCCTCTTTCTGGTGACACCTTACCCTTTCATGGTAGAATAAGAAGAAATCTAGATAATGGTAAATTCTTAACTATTACGAAAGGAGTTTGGGTGGTACCTTCTTTCGTATGTTGTAATGGTCGGGAATCATTGTTGGCATCTTTTTATAACTTAAGGCATTCCTTTACCTAGTAGGTTGGATTGGGGTGATTTTCCCCTCCAGCTATTACGAATAGGAAGAATCATGTTCTATTTGGGATGATAGAGGGAAGCATTACTTTGAGATGACCTAGTGATTTACTATTTATAATTATTATTAGCTGACGTGACTAAGGAAAGTTTCTCCGTGTTTAAGACTTTGGTTATTTATTATATTTCTAATTGAGAGATGGAGGTACTCAAGAGTGGCGAGATAAAAGAATATGTTGTTGTTCAAATGAAATAAGAGAGAGTTTTATTTGTTTAATAAAGTTTTGTGTGTAGTTGTTTATGGTATTTTGGCTCAAACGAGGGTGTTGGAATATATTAAGGAAGCTTAGGATTTTTGGTTTTCTATTGGAGGAGATATGGCTTAGGGAAATTCGCGTAACATTGTCATACTGGTTCCTTGTGATGGCTCACTTAAATTTTATTAATATAGGTTTAAGGGTAACTAAATTGATTGGACTATATTTTAAATCTTGGTAAGACGGTGACATTAGATTCATTTTAATTGTTTGATTTACTAAGTATGTGTTATTTCTTTTATTGTATTTTTGACTGTTGTACATAACATGGCAAGATGATCTTATGTTTGAAATTATCATTTAGAACTTACTCCGTATATTCCTTGCAAGAAATTTGGTGTAGGCATGTTGTGGGGTAAATTTCCTTTGAAATTGGCAATTAGCAGTTAGTATGTGATGTTAAAGTTCTAACTTAAAACCTATTAAATCTTATGACCTATATAAAGGAATGTTGAGTATTGGATTTCAATCATGTAATTTATATGGTTACATAATTGAAATCCCAATACACTCTTCACTCTGTTTCGAACTCATGGGGTCTTTGATCCATACTAGAATGATAGTAGTCTCTTTGTTGTTTCAGAAACAATGTTCATAACATATTATTATGGTTTCCCATCTTAATTTGAAATCGTAAATCTTCTAGCATGATTAAAGAAGTTGTTAGTGGGTTAAAGCTTAGCACTATTTCATTTAATAAAAGGTTCATTTTATGATATTGTTAATGGTAGCATATGATTCCTATGTGTAGTTTTTATCATTCTCAGTTTCAGTATAAATGTGCAGATGACCTTCATGAGTAAAAAAGGGAGAGTTGCATCGGGTTGCTTTTGAGTTGGTTTGTTCCTTTGGGTTATGCGTCATGTTGGAAAGAATTGATGTAACCATGTATAGCTTCCAAACGAGTAATGATAAACTTTGCTCTTGAGACAAAATGTTGAGTTGTAAACCCTTTTAAGACATAGTAACAATGTATTTCTAAGCATAACAAAATGGGTTGGATAATCCTTATAAAGGTTAAACTAAGGTTTATATTTGAATAAATTAATGTAGATGTGATCTACTTGATAAATTTTGAGCCACTAAGCAATCAAAGAGGAAACTATATTTTGGTAATATATATATATATATACCTTGTTTGTCCCCAAGCTAAATTAATCAACATTATCCTTTTATGGTGAATTCTTAAATGATCTTATGCTGAAATCAATGTTTAGTTTTTGGAAGATAATGAAGTTATATAAGTAGGAGGGAAATTGTTTAAGAAACCCTTCGATCTCTCTCTCAATCATTTGAAATGTAAATGGTTTACCTTGTCAAACTTAATCAAGCAAAGTCTAAATAAAACTTTTAAATAATCTTGATAAATTCTTAGCCTCAATAAAAGACTGAGTAATAACCCATGGGACCCCGAAGCTGAATTATTTTGACCTATTTCCCCCTTAACCCTTTCCTTGATTCATTGTAATATTTCTTAAGTAATGTTAAAATTTAGATCCTTTAGCAAAGAAGATTATTGTTCTGAACCTAAAATAGTACTTTACCTCAATTGGAGCTTGTGCTTATCACCTGTGTAATAGAGGTGTGGAACAAGTTTCAGTGGCTTGTGTAAGATTAATTAACCTTGTGGGAAATGGAAAATGCTCTTAGATCAACAAATTGAGCAATTAATTGACATATTATAGAATGTTTATCCTTCAAAAACTTGATCCTAAGTTGATTAGACAAAAGTATAAACGAAAGAAGTTCACTTTTGTAAGAAGAATTCCTTGAATCAAGACATGAATCTCCTTGATCATAAAGTCAAGTCTTGAAAGATGATTCTAGGAAATGCATAACCTTAAAAGATTTTACACCGTGGGATGCTCTGAGGTGTAAATATGTATTGTAGTTGGTCTCTTATGTTGTGCCTTGTCAAAGAGTCAAGTGAATTGTCCGTGATGGGTGTTGTTTGATTCCTTTTTGCATATGTGGTCAAAGTTCTGTCAAACTTCTTGGGTGTTGGTTATAGCCCTTTCCGGTCACCTGCGTTCTTGGTATTGTATTTGGGGTGTGTTTTAGCGGCCATTATAGGATGTCTATGGTTTCTTAAAATATACAAATCCTCCATTTTATGGATCAACAAAAGTTGTTTAAACTACATAACACAAAGGTAGAGAAACCCCACTCAGAGTTATTTGAGAAAGGTTAGTGTGGATTTTGTAAGAACTGGTTTATGAACATTATTGAAAAGCTTCTTGGATAAGTAAACAAGGATCACTAAGAGTATTGGAGATGCCTTTGTAACTGTGGAACGGGTGAGATGATTCCAATTAGTTGTAATTTATTGGACACAAGATAAACACCAATACACATAACATAGCCCATGTTGTGGGGAAGCCATCTAAATATAGGGGGCTCACATTATTGCTACGATTCACACGATAGAGGAGTCTATTGGGAAAATTTGAGGTATATTATGGCTATTACCCCGATGACTAGTTGGTTAAGTACATAAAACCAAATCCATTCATAACTTTTGAGAATCAAAAGAAGCTAGGGCCATGGTTGGGAATAATATGGGAGAAATGAAGCATAAGTATAAGGATCCCAATAGATTTGCAGAAGTAAGTTTCACCTTGCGGTAAAATCAACCCAATGCACAATGTATTCCTTTTGTAATCTGCAGGGGATAAGGTGTAACTTATATTGATGTTGTCTTTCGTTGTCAACACAGTGTTAATTCACACCAAACTAAGCATACAACATGGGATGATCCCAACTAATGTTCCTTCTTTGAGAATGAAAGCTCCAACTCAACTAATAATTTGATACCTAAAAGCTTCTAGAATACAAGCGGAAGATGTACTACAAGAAACTACTAGGCCTCACTGAAAAATCCCTAAGAAAGAGAAGTATTAGCACATTGCACATGCAACACAAAAAGAGGAATAAGAGCTAGAAGAAACATAACTTTCCAGTTGGTTCCAAGAATTTGACACATATGAAAATAGAATAATACAAGGTGATAAAAATGGTAATAGATGAAATAGGATCGGGCACATAAACTTTAAAGGGGCGAAATGGCTCATATATAAAAAAAATTAACATGGTGCAAGTGCAAGCCTAGGTTCACTCCAGAAGGTTTATCAAGTTTCCTTCACTCCCTCATTTTTTGATGGTCAATGTAGAAGGAGAGAATGTACTAGAAGAATATATTGTGTATGAGATCAGCCAAGATCTATAGGAGGTAAGGGGACACCCACAACTAAAGTTATCAATGTAGAAGAGGAATCCCATAAACTTCATAGTTAATCCTCTACAAAGAAAAAAAGATAAGGGTGAGCTTTCATAAGCCGATTTGAGCCCATTAAAAATAGTGTGCATCCAGATGGAGCTAGAGGACGCACTACCTACCATATCACAGTGAGGGGTGCGAAAAAAAAGAGGCAAATTGTAATACCTAGGATCATGAAATAAGATTCATTGGAACATAAGAATGCTATAGAGAGGAAATACCCCATAAAGAACATGGAAAAGAACAAGATAGACATGGGTAAAATATTCGGTGTCTCTAAAGAAGTAGTCTTGAAGGATGCAACATCCTCATCCCTTCCAATTTTACCCACTACATAGCTCACTTCTATCGAAGTACCAATAACTCAACCATCACTAGCATAGAAAAAAAGATTTCAGTGGTCACCTCCGGAATATTCATTCATATCCTTGGTATTTGCATAAAAGGGGAGTCCTTTATTTATAATGTAATTTTCGACTTTGGATGCTATATAGTAAGAGAAAACATAAGAACAAGCCAAGCTTCAAAACAAAGAGGTAAAAAAGAAGCAACGTGAAGATGGAAAGACGGAAGAAAGACGAAGAGGGAGAACAGTAGAACAAGAAAAGGCAAGAGGTAGATGAGTAAGAAAGAATCCAAGGAAGATAAATGAATGATGGAGCAAGAAAAACTTGCACAACAAGCTGAGGCAAATTGAATCCATAAAGAAGAGACAAAACTAAAGGACAGGGACCAAGTTGAGAGGAAACCAAATAGTTCGTTGGGCAAGAAAAGGCAAAAATTGAAGCCAAAGAAAAGAAAAGACTTTAGGAATAGAAGGAAACTGAAGAAAGAAGAAACTCAACGAGTAGGAAGACGTTGAGAACGAATGGAAGATCTACGAGAAATAAGGAACAAGCAGAACAAGCATGGGTTACCACCCAACAAGAGGATGTAAAGTAATAAGTGGAGCGCAAAAGAATGGAGTCAGAGAGAACGCAAGTAGATAAAATCCACAATAGGTGGCAATTTTAGTGCATAAGGGGAACAATCGCAAGAAGAGGACATATCTTAAGACACTTTGTAAAGAGTCAAAATATCTTCTTTGGATCCATCCACATCACACACCTCTGACGGCATATAAGGAGAAGATAAACAGACCTATTGGTGGTGTTCAAATAGCTTTACAAACATGGAAGCACAAAATTGTTCTCCCATCTTTACATATACATTTTATTCCAATACCACATATTACACAACTCTTAGCAGGCTTGGATGTAGCAGAAGTAGCCACCAGTACTATAGAATTGGATGTGGTACAGCTTTCATTCATGGCATAAATAGAAGGTGTAAGCCTCATACAGTCTAACATAAGTGTAGATGTGATAAAAATTACACAACAAAATGCCACTTTAGAAAAAGACATGCAAGAAACGAGGAATGAGATAAAGTAGAAGCTCCCACAGGATGTTGTTGAAGCCATATAAAAATATTTGATAAGTGAAGACATGTAGCTTACCACATTAATTAAAAATCTTATAAAAAACGGGCACTATACAGAATCTTCATAAAAAACCGAGGATCAAGTGGTCAAGCAGAAAGAATACAAAAAAGAATACATAATGGTGTTGTGCAAGTACATCTAAATTTTGTAGGAGGCCATAGAGGATTAAAAAAAGATTACATTCCAGATAATAGGTTGGAACATGTAGCTCTAAGAATTAATGCAAGACAAACTGTAGGACACGAAAAATGTGCAAACCATCCAAGCACTCATTATAACCACCCATGACGATAGAAACAACAATGGATACATCGTTGAAGTGTAGTGAAAATGTGGTCGATCATTTAGGAGAGTGGGAAACAAATATGGCATGTAGCACGTTCACAGGAACACAATCACAACAGATGAGAGAGAGAATCAAATGACTGATAAGCTAAGTATCTAGTGCCATATTGTTCGTTGGTAAAATCATTGAAATGGAAAACGAGGATGCGCTTCTTGAAGTAATGCAATTTTTGTACTAACTGTAAGATTTATTTGCGTGGATTGATAAGAAGTCGCAAATTAGAGTAGATAGAAGTAAGACTTGGGATTTTCTTACCAATGATTAAATACATCAAGGGCATACCAAAATACATCACTCCAAGGAATATTTTGTGTGGAATATAAGTGAAGGCTATAGAAAAAACTGTAGAAAATCTGCAGTCTATTACAGCAAACAACATAAAGGAAATAAATAGAACACTAAAATAACTTGCAAAAACAGATTAAATATCAAATCAGCACTGTTGTGCATTCTCCATTAATAAAATCTTCATACTCAGAGCTTCGGCTCATTACATTGAAGTTGTGCGTGCAACACACTTTCTTACATCTTGCTTGTTTGTAAAACAATAACAAACTGCTGCTAATAAATAAGCTCCTACAGCTCTAAAAACAGAGCATTCTAAATTTAAACTCTTGCTTTAAAACAGCTGCATGTTGTGCATGAATTAAAGCAAATTTATTTGAATTAAATCTAAAATCCTAAAAATAGGATAAAACTGAGTTAACTAAGAAAACTAAATAAATTTTTATTCTCCTAAAAAACTACGGTTGGAATTATCAATGCATGGCGCATGCATATTTCCAACACTCCCCCTTAAATTCAAACTTGTAGCTTTTACTCTTCTGGAGCTTCATTTGTTTTTTCAGATCTACCATGTGCACAATCACAAACTCCTAAACATTCTCTCAAATATTCAAAAATATCTTTTGCTAAAACCTTTGTAAAAATGTTTGCAAACTGATCTTCGGATCTGCAAAATTCAAGATGAATTTCATTGTTGTTTACTAGCTCCCTGATGAAATGATACCTCGTATCAATATGCTTGCTCCTCTTATGAAAAACATGATTTTTGGACAACACTATGGGTGAGTTGTTGTCACAAAAAATCTGCGTAACTTCCTCTTGTTTCTGTTATAAATCTGTCAACACTCTTCTCATCCAAACAGCTTGACATGTTGCTCTTGTTGCTGCTACATACTCTTCTTCTGCTGAAGATAACGTGACAATGGGCTACTTCTTTGATGCCCATGAAACCACTCATGTTCCAAAGTGAAAAGTATAGTCGGATGTGCTTTTCTGATCATCTATACTTCCAGTACTGTAACTATCTGTATAACCAATGAGTTTGAATTCATCTAAACTTGAATAAAGAATTTCATGACTCCTTGTTCTACATACATACCTCAAGATTCTCTTTCCAGCTTGCCAATGTGAATCTTTTGGAGATTCCATGAAGCTTGATACGAGACTCACACCATACATGATATCAGGCCTTGTGGCCGTCAAATACATAAGACTTCCAGCCAACTTTTTAAATAATGTTGGATCCACAAATGATTCTTCATCCTCTTTGCTCAACTTCAAACCTACTACAACTGGTGTTGGTGTTAGCTTATAATTCAACGTCTTAAACCTTTTAAAAACATCATTTGCATACTTTTATTGTGAGATAAAAACGTCACCTTCTGATTGTTGGACTTCAATGCCCAAAAAGTAATGCATAAGACCAAGATATGTCATCTCAAACTCCTTCATGGCTGATTTGAACGACTCTGTCGATAGATTTCATGTAATGATCAAATCATCTACATATAAACAAACAAATAGAATCTTACCTTACTCATTTATCTTGGTTTTTAACGTAGGCTCACTGTTGCTCCTACTGAAACCATTCTTAATCAAATACGAATCTATTTTGTTTTACAAAGCTCTAGGTGCTTGCTTGAGACCATAGAGCGTTTTCTTCAATCTATATACTTTTCCTTCATGACCTTCAATCTCATAACCTTCTGGCTAATTCACATAAACTTCCTCTTTAAGGAATCCATTCAATAATGTTGATTTAATATCCATCTGATAAATAGGATATTTGTTTTGAGTTGCAATTGCTAAAACCATTCTTACCGTATCCAAACGTGCTACTGGTGTAAACGTTTCATTGTAGTCCACTCCATATTGCTACGTAAAACCTCCTACTACCAGCCTTGCATTGTGTTTATGTACTTTTCCATAAACATTGTATTTGGTCTTGTAGACCCACTTGACTCCTATCACATCCTTTCCTTTTGGAAGATCCATTAGCTCTCATGTTTGATTTTTCTCTATAGCATCAATCTCATCATCCATGGATTTTTTCCCAAACTTCATTCTTTATAGCCTCTTCAAAATAAACCAGATCTGTAGCCTGAGAAAATAATGCAAAAACTAAAAAAGAATTACTTGTATCAACATTGTAAATCTCACTTAGACTCTGTGTTTTCCGTTGCGTAGGACTACTTTGTGGTGATGGAGTAGCTTATGGTGTTCTCTGTGGTGTCTCTTGCATGGCTAAAGATAGCTGAAATCTTGGTGAGCTCCTGACTATAGATGGAGGTGTAGCTTGTGCTACAACTTGTGGTGTATGTCCAAGATTTATAGATACAATACCTTACTGCTCTAAAGTTTCATCTGCCATATCATCATGAGGAATAGTTGCTGCTATACTCACTGTTTTCTCTATAGTTCCATCCCATGCTTCATTCTCAATAAATTGTACATCCCTGCTGATCACAACCTTTCTAGTGACCGGATTGTACAACTTGTATGCTTTTGTATTATCTAAAAACCCAACAAAAATACACTTTTCTCCTTTGTTGTCTAACTTCTTCCTTAGCTCATCAAGTACGTGTGCATAAGCTACACAACCAAAAACCCTGAAATAAGAAACATTGTGTTTCTTGTTTGTCCATGCTTGTTGATGAACCATGTTTCTAACAAGTTTTGTTGGGCACCTATTCAAAATATAAACAGAAGTTGGTACTACTTCTGCCCAATAGTCATTTGGAAGGTGTTTTGCCTTCAACATGCTTCTTGCCATCTCCATGATGGTTCTATTTTTCCTCTCTGCCACACCATTTTGTTGTGGTGTATACCTAGTAGTAAACTACTTGTGTATACCATGATATCTATAAAAACTCATAAACTCATTAGAAACATACTCACCTCCTTTGTCCATTCTAATAACTTTGATGTAGTATCAACTTTGCTTCTTCACTAATGCCTTGAACTGCTGAAATGTATCAAAGACATCTGATGTATTTCTCAAAAAATAAATCCATGTCTTCTTTGTGTAATCATCAATGAATGCCATAAAATAAGTACAACCTCCAATAGAGGTTGTTTGCATATGTCCACATAAATATGAGTGTACAATCTCAAGTGGTACACTTTCTCTTGTTGTTTTGCCAATTGGGAAGGAATCTCTTCACGTTGCTTCCTCAAAATACAACCTTCACATACCCTTTCTGGTTTTTGAATCAATGGAAAACCTTTAACCATATTCTTTCTATATAATAAATTCAAACCTCCAAAATTTAAATGTCCATACCTTAGATGCCAAAGTCGTGATTCATCCTTCATGACTTAATGAAAAGTTGATTGTGTTCCTTCAGCACAAGACTCAGCTGTAGTTGCATAGGAACCAGCGTAGGACTCACTTGCTGAAGTGCAAACTTGATTTGCACTGGTGTAGAACTCTATTACATCAGTGCAAGACTTTGTTACCTTAGCACAGGACCAATCTGTTTGAGCGCAGGACTCAATAAAAGGCTGATTTGACTTAGCGTAGGACTTGGCTGCAAACTAAGTTGCTGATTTTGCTGCAAACAAATCTGATTTCTTCTTTTTTTCAGGTTTTAATATTGAAGGGAACTAACTATTGCTGCTCATCTTCACTTTTGCAATCAACTGAGTGCTAGGAGATTTTCCACAATCATGCACTTATTGTCTTCCATATAGATTTTGTATCATTTTTGTACAAGTTGTCCAATACTCATAAGGTTATGTTTCAAACCTTCAACATAGTAAACATCTTGCATACTTGTTTGCTCCCATGTTTCAAACCTGCAACATAGTAAACATCTTGCATACTTATTTTCTCCCCCTCTACATAGTAATCCTTGTGCATGCAATAAACATAGGTTTAGAAATAGAAACTCCAACCTGATTTTTATTTTGGCTCTCCTAATCACATTACTTTTTCTTGAAATCATAAGCATCGTGCCCATACTTCTTGCAATAATTGCACTGAACATGAGACTTATCTTGTCTCTGACCATAACTCTATTCTTGATTCTTTCCTCTTCCACCTGAGTTTGATGAATCGTTGCCTCATCCTCTAGATGGACTTCTTCTTCTGCCTCTTGGGTTGAAACTATCTATTTTTTTACCACGACTACCTATTGTCTGAGATATAAAATCCTGATCTACACTTGCATGTGATCGATTCATCCTATGTTCATGATTAATTAGTGATGCATGCAACTCATCAATAGAAAACTGACTCAGATCCTTAGTTTCTTCAATAGCAACAACTAGAGGATCAAATTTCGTAGGCAAACTCCTAAGTAATTTTTCAATAATCCTTCTGTCTTTAAGAGTCTCACCATGGGATTTTATTTGATTGACTAAGCCAACTACATAAGTAAAAAATGATTCTACAGAATCTAAATATTTCATTGCTAAATTCTCAAAATCTCTATGGAGTAAGTGTAGCTTGGCAGTTTTTACTTTCTCCTTACCTTGATATGCAACTTGTAATGTATACCATACGGTCTTTGCTCGATTGGCTACTGCCACTCTTGGAAGAATGCTTTCATACATTGCCTGATGAATATAGGAAAGAAATTTGCCGTCCTTCTTTTGTAACTCCTTCAAAATATCTTTCTCTTCCTGAGAAAGTGCAGTATACGTTGTTGCATCAATGCACTTTGTTTACCCATCCTCAACGATCTCCCACACGTCTTAAGATCTGAATAGTGCCTTCATGGTCAATGACTAGTATTCATAATTCTTTCCATTAAATTACGATGTCTGCATACCGGATGTAGAAGCCATTTCTTGCTACCAATTTAATAAGATGTTGGAATAACCTACTCTGTTACTAATTTGTAGAAAATCTATATTCTAATATAGTGAACAACATAAAGGAAATAAACAAAACACTAAAATAACTTGCAAAAAATAGATTAAATATCAAACCGGCACTGTTGTGCGTTCTCCATTAATAAAACCTTCATACTTAGAGCTTTGGCTCATTACATTGAAGTTGTGCATGCAACACACTTTCTTACATCTTGCTTACTTGTAAAACAATAACAAAATGTTGCTAATAAATAAGCTCCTACAGCTCCAAAAACAGAGCAGTCTAAATTTAAACTCTTGTTTTGAAACAGTTGCATGTTGTGCATGAGTTAAAGCAGATTTATTTGAATTAAATCTAATCCTAAAAATAGGATAAAGTTGAGTTAACAAAGAAAACTAAATCTATTTTTATTCTCCTAAAAAGCTACGGTTGGAATTATCAATGCATGGCACATGCATATTTCAAACAAAAACTACTTTGGAAGCAGCATAATGTTAGCATGAAGGCAAAAAGAATTAATCTCATTCCTTTAAATTTTGGGGAACAAATTTTGTATTAAGCGCATCATAGACACATGAATCTATGAACAAGACCATGTAGGTTGAAAACCGATAAGGGAAACCTACTAGGGATTCAAGTATGTTTACAGCCTAAAAAGGAAGTATTTTGGGATTTCTATTAAATTGAAAATCCACAACATAGGTTAGTACAGAAGGGATGAAAACCAAAAAATCAAATTTTCTACAACTACAAATAGATATTACAATGTGCAAATAGGGAGTGACCAATAATTAACTATGAAAGGAAATATACCACCGTACAGACTCCAACAAAGTATTTTGTCTCAGAACAAGACAACTATTTATGTTCAAAGAATTTTTTTGAGGGCTATTAAGGGCTAAATTTGAGTTGTTATATTTTGTAATTTGTAAAGCATATATTCAAGACTTGGAAGTGTATGCATGTGGAAAAAAAGAGAAAAATATAATATCTAAATCTCTTAGAGCATAAGTAGATTAAAATTAAACAATTAGAAGGCCAAAAGGCATCTAAAATTGTATAAAAGATGTGAAACTTTGTGCGTAAAGGTTTTTTTGGTAGTGCAAGACGTTCTTTTTATCAAAAAATGATTTTTTTTACTTCTCTTTCTCCATATTGAATGTTTAAATTTGTGAAGTAATTATGTTTAGTAGTTTAGTGTGTATTGTTAATATGTGCATGTAATCACCAATTTCCTCGCTTTGTTCCCAAATACTATGCAAAAGATTGACTTTTTTTATAAAATTTACAGAATACAACTTTAGGATTTCATGGCAAGGAACGACATGAACAAGTTCTAACACCACCTTTGGAAATAAATAAGGTTCACTAAGTTACAACAATGTATTATCTATGCCATAGAGATTAGGAAGCATACACCATAATGATTCTCCTTGATACATTTCTCTCTCATAAATCAACTTGGTATAGAAAACTCTTTTACTTGGAATAACAATCCTTCTTATAGAAAGTACTCTAACCGTGTTGTTTAATCCACATTCATACGATTATATCACAATCTATTCATCTTTCAAATCAAAATTCTCATATAATTCCTTCATGGAAACAAATCCCACTACTTCCACATGCATCTCATTCATGAAGAGAAACCTTCTACTCAACACATTTACAATCTTATTTGACTTACCACTTTTGAGCATAAATACAAATGAATGCCTATTAAAGAATTCAACTCACAAAAAACACACACACACACACACACATCTTGTTTATATTAGCTTGATTATTGATGAAATTGATTGTTGGATGTTCTATGTATGCTATGATATTTTTGAGAAAAATGCCTCCACTTCTAAAGAGTTCTTACTATGGCATAAATCAATATGTCATAAAATAAATATCAAGTTTCTTTCTTCCCTTCAAGTTCTCTCTAAAGTAAATTATCCAATTACCTCTTGACTCACCAAATCCCATAAAACATGATGAGTAGAATTTCATTCAATTTGAAGTACCTTGTTGTGGTTTTTCAATAGCCTTCGTATTCAAAACATAAAGGTATGTCTAATTATTTAGTCCAAATGAACTCTTTTATATTTCCTTGCATGGTCTCATTGATTAGTTTACATATCCTATTCAATTTTTTATGCTCTTGCTATGAAAATTTATTAGTCTACAACGCATTGTCTCGGGGATCAATGTACACATCTCACTCAATCTGTTAGACTATTTCTATAAAAACTCATTAGCCCATGAAATACATGGCATTTAAAACTTCTTTTAGGTGATGGAAACTCATGGTTGGCTCTCAAGTTATCATGATCAATTAACAATCTCTTTGATAGTATCATGAAGCCTAAGAAAACAAAATCTATCTTCATGAACTATCAATTCTCATATAAAGTAACAATTTTTCTTCTTGAATTATCTAAAAAACTTACCTTTTGTGTGTTAAGTGATCCTTGTTCATCCTAATGAAGATCATAAAATCAACCAAAAATACAATAAAAAAATTCACCAAGAATAGAGTCGATACTTCATTCATGAGTCTCGTAAACCTACTCATTGTATTTGTGAAATTGAAAGGAATGACCAACCATTCATTTAAGCTAGTTGTTCTAAACATTTTCTTCCACTCATCTCCTTCTTTGATATTGATTTTTAGTTTCTTCATATGAGATTAATTTAATTGGAACCTTTGACTCCACTCCAATCATTCAAGTCATTTGTCTTAGGAAATAGAAATCAATACGTAATATTAGTGTTATTGATGGATCTAGCATACAACCTCATTTGTCTACCTTTTTTTAGTTGCCAACACTACTCTAACATGTATTACACTTTCCTAGTTGCCTCATTATTTTCCGGTGCCATCCTATAAGATTCCTTTCATGGAAAATTAAATCATATTTAATATTCATGTGATCACTAATATTCCTCACACGGGGTAACCATTATCTATATCATTTAAACTAATATCCTCATATCACGCAACAAATCCTTCACCTCTTCATGCAACTAATTTAATTCTTTAATGGTGATCCCACATTATAATTATCTTGGAATGAAATTGAAGCATACCTTCTACTTCATCACTTTATTCAAGCATTTATTTATCAAAATCTGTGCAACCTTCTCACCAATGGCCTCTCCATTTCCTTTTCCCTCTAATGGAGTATGTATGTGGAGTAAGTATTTACTTTCTACCATGCTTTGTAATGCTTTAGGTGTTTGATCTTCCATCATGGACTAATTTTCTATCAAACTATGAAGGTCTTCCTAGTAACACTCAATAAACATCGCTTGACATTATATCATATGAGACTTTTTTATGTATATACTTCAATCTCAAAACTTGCTAGATATTTCCCATTTACAATAATTGGGTATCACTTTAGTAGTGGTGGTGTCTTTTATTTTATTAAACTCAAAATTTTTCACCATAATGTTTTACACAACATTTCTAATGTCACCACTATTTGATAAATTTGTAACAATAACCTATAAAATTGTTGTATTCCTAAACAGATTCTTCCTTTGTACAAGATCATTCACCTCTTTTAAAGGATTAAAAAATACCTACCTCATTAAAATTTCTTTCCCAAACCCTAATTCCTATGTGGGAGTCAAAGATGTAACACTTTCCTCATTATATTTGGGAATAATATTTATAGTCTCAGTTCTCCTTTTGTTGTCAAGGTGTGCATATAGGAACTCAAATACTTTTGTGATTTATCCCAACATCTTAGTTATATATCCATGAATCCTCTATTTCTTTCCTCTTAATGGTATCATCTTCCTCTATAAATATACTCTATATCTCTTACTATGATATTATGGACTTATTAAGTGCTTGCTTCCCCTTCGTGTGTATGATTTTTTGTTGTGTTGTGGGTTTGTACCCTTCCTCTAAAAAATTCTTTCCTTTTTTGATATTTATTTCCTTCTAAACATGATTCGTCATCTTGTAAAAAAATCTTACCATCCCAAACTCATTTTATACAGATCCTCACAGTCAATCTATATACATTGACATAATTTTTCTTCATCCTCTTTTGCAAGAAAAGCTCATAAAGTTAGCGTGTAGAACCCTCTTGTGTAATCACTTACATGTTTTTCCTTTTGTCTTAAGTTTTACTTTTTCTTGAACAAAATTAAATGGATATCATATCGTATGAAGTAAGCTTTTAGCTTCAAAAACATTAAATCCACATAATTGATTTTTTAATTGTGCCTTCCAACTCATTCCACCTTTACACATGATCCCAACAAAAAGATGCACGTCTCATAGACTTTGTAGTGAAAAAATGTCTCCTAGGGTCTTCCATTTTGTCATATTTATTATTTTCCAACACAACGATACAATTGATGAGTTATTCATGCCCAAAACTCCTTGAATAGATAGGTGAGTTTCACACTATCTTACCTCCCATACTAGGAATAACTTTAATAAACACATCTTCCAATTCTTCCATTTTGTATTCCCTTGAAAATCATTTCAGTATTCCTCTTCTCTGGCTTCACTAAAGTCTATCATAACTCATCCTTTCATAGTTTCTATAGCCTCCAATCACGATGGGATTCCCCTCAATATCACTGCTAAAGTTACAACTCTAGGTTCTCTCCCCACTCTTCCACTTTTTGTTTCTTTATGCCTCATATAATTAGTCCATAAAAAAAAATTTAATGAATATTCCACGGTTTATAGTTATATTCAATTCTTTCTACCTATACTTTTGAAAATAGAAAACATGATTTCCAATCACTTAGAGGATGCAATCTACTATGATACTAATTGATGTAGTCGTAATTAGGGATTCAAAACAACATTAAACTGCACAACCTAGACTCACACTTAATTAAAACATATTTTTGTAAAGAAATGAATTTTAAATGGCATCTCTTTATTGATTTCAAACCAAACTATAATACTTTCAAACACTACTAGTTTTATTCTAGACTAAATTAGCTAAAAATTATAAACACAATTCTTAGAAGGGGGCATGGTTCAGTACTGCAAGCTTGTGCATCTGATGACATGCTCTGACCAAGTTACACTTTTTGAACTATGTAAAATATATCCTAGAAGGAACAAAGTTCCTAGGGACATTAATAATAGAACATTTGGAAGTAGAAACAAAAATTATGTGTATTCTTTAATATCCCATGAATGTAAGTGATATCACATTAGTATATTCAAGAAATATACTTTGATATTAAAATGTGATATGTAATATCCATATAAATAACCTTCACTTGAACCCATTCTTGAAGGGATAATAATTGAATCATATATGCCCTAAGGGACTTACCTAAATCATATATACAATAAACTTACCTAGGGATATATAAGTCTAAAATCTTAATGATTAGTAAACATAAAAGATAAATAGGAAATAAATCATATTAGTTTCTTTCTCTTCTAAATAAAAATATAAGAAAGAGTAAGGAACCATTACTATATTACATACAAGTTAGCTATCACAACACATCATGAAATAAAATGACAATTTTAAATCAATTTCATAAACATTATATCATATTTTACGAAATCAAGTTATGTTGTAATTAAATTTAATAAATTTTATTTTACAAGATATTCAATAAAATTGATTAACAAGGTATGAATTGTACCTCTATATTTTCTGATAATTGCATGTACTCTCCTGTAGAAGCACTAAAATTTTGGTACTTTCCCATTGTTTTTGCATGCTTGATCCAAAACCATTATTCCAAATATCACTTAAATGATATAAACAAATAAACACTAAAATTTTTAGGTACTTTCCCATTGTTCTGTGCATGCTTGATCCAAAACCATTATTCCAAATATCACTTAAATGATATAAAATAAATAAACACTAAAAAAAGTAATACAAATTTTAACTATAATTTAAATATCTCAAAACATAATTTAACTTGAATATAATACTCGAAACAATATAATCATATTAATAAACAAATAAAATATTATATTTTAAAAATACTATTTATTGTAACTATATATTTTTTATTTACATAATGAAATATGAAAATTATATAAATTCAATTACTAAATAATCTTAATTTTAAAAATAAATATATTTAAAATAGTAAGAGTTTTGTGGAATCGATTGTGTAATTTTTTTTAAGTCAAACATTTTAAATCTTTTCAAAACGTTCTTTAAATAATGTCATGGAAGTCATCAAAGATGTTACTATTGAAGAAACAACAAAGTTTTTTTAATTTTTCATATGATTCACCAATTTTAGTTTCCAAGGGTAAATGCATGGCAATGGCCTCTCCTCTCTCCCCTAGTGTGGCCACGTTATTCATGGAAATTTTTTGAGAAAACACTTCCTCAAATTTGTCCTTTGAAATCGAAGTGGTGGTATCACTTTGTTCATGACACAAATTTAAGATGGTCATTTGGTGGTAAAACCCTTAATGATTTCTTGATGTATCTTTGAAAATATAAAATTTACTATAGAATTTGAGGAGAGTCAATGTCTTCCTTTCCTTGAAGTCGTTATCAACCGAAATTTATATAATAGCCTCTCCAAATAGGTCTACAAAACAGAACCACACATTGATATCTATTTTAGAACCCGATCTTATTATTACACTTTTCAAAAAACTGGTACATTAAAAAACCCAAAGAATTTTAGATCTGAAACACCTGTTATATGAAGAAAAACACCTTGATAATGCAGTTAAGAAATTTGGATAACATAATGAGAAGATTAAGAAAATGTTTAATAATGTAAAAATATGCCATGAACAATTATTTAAGTAAATCTAAACATATTCCAGTGAAATTTAGACTCCAATATTACAAATTTTGGAGTAAATTTATAGCTTTTTTTGTGTATAATAGATTTTATTTTTGTTACTATTAGATTCCATTATTACCATTATTTGATTCCCTTCATAGTAATATTAGATTCTAATATTGTTGTTATTGAAAGCAACTAGGATTCCAATTATACTATTTTTGGATTCCAATTTTGTTGTTATTGGATTCTAATTGCGCTAGTATTGGATTCCAATTTCTCTATTGTTGAATTCCAATTTTTCTATTTTTAGGATTCCATGAATCTGGATAAATCTTGTTGGCATTATGAAAGGATAGCAGCCACTAAGTAATATAAGGCATTATCTCATTGGATAAAATTTATAAAACAAAAACCAACAGTAAAAAAAATCGTCCAACACCTAATTAGTTTCTAAAAAAATGATGTTGATATCAAATGTACTAAGAAAGCTAATGTTATTTATAGCCTAGGCAATATTGGGGCACATTTGGGAAATTTCAAAGTGTGAGGACTCGCACTTTCAGTGTGCGAGGACTCGCACGTTCAATGTGTAGTGTGGCAGGTTTGTGGATCTTAACGGCCACTAGGCCCATTTGTTTGATACGAGGTATTATACTTACAAACTATCTAGTAAAGCAATACACATTTGAGTTATCATTTTTGAGTTGTAGCAATGGACTCCAACAACAATGAAGAAACACCCAAAATTAGAGAAAAAGAGCATCAAGTCTCTGGGGGAGGGGTATTGAACTTATTGGTAAATATAAATGGATATTCCTTTGGAAACACAGAGTTGTTTGTTGTGGAAAGAGAGTTTTTCCTCTTTCATCATCATGCAATTTTTTCATAGTGAATATCTAGAGGGTTAAAACCTTTATAAGGTTTCAGGATTAAAAATTGTTTATGGTTTGAGGAATTAAAAAATGCTAATGTTTGAGTGCGGTCCATATAAAAATTGGTTTTCACATTTGGGTTTCAATTTTTTATTTTTTGTAATAAGAAATGCATCTTATATTACTCTAGAGTGTAGTCGATATAAACACTTGGTGAACATTCGGTTTTATAGGAAATATTTCCCTACATAGATGAGGAAAGAAAGAACATATAATTTTTTTTTCCAGGGTTTTAAGAATTTTAGGTGTACTTGTTTTAGAGTATTTTTGTTATCTTGGCCCAAATTATTAAATATGTAGAATAATTCCAACATTATTTTATCAGTCACCATAGATGCCACAATAACCAACCATTGGGGAAAAGGGTGTCATACTCATCTCATATCTTATTTTTTTCCTTGAAGTGACCTTGTTTCTTGTGTGTTAGACCAAACTAATTTCATGTTTCATGATTTATTGTTTGTTATCCAAGAGTCATCAGAGACAATTCATTTGTCATGGTTTCTTGCTTGTTAAACTAGAGTCCTGAAACCCATTTCATGTTTCATGTTTTTTGGTTTGTTAGACCAATGATCATAACCATTTCATGTTTCATGTATTTTTACCACATCTCCACTTTCAGACGAAAGATAGTATGCAATTTGATAACTGTTTGGGGTTTTAAGAATTTCGCGACTGCATATTTTAGAGTGTTTCATGTTATCTTGGTCCATTTATAAGGTGGGTATAATAACTCATGAGATTTTTTATCCACGATAAAGGTCCCTATATCCACCCATTGGAGTTCAGTGCCCTGCACTCATCTATTATCTTGCTTCTTATTTTGAATGGAACTTGTTTCTTTATTGTTAGACAAGACCAATTTCATGAGATACTATAACCATATCTCATTTCATGGTTTCTTTCTGATAAATAAAGGAACTTTGTGGAGGAGTTCCAAACAATAATGATTTTTACCAAGATTCTTATGTTTTAACATGAAATAGATTTCACATTCTTATATAAACAAGATAAATTACAACAAAAATTGACTATACGATTTAAAGAGATGACGAAATAAATTGAACCACATTACTTGTGAAGAAGCCTTATAGGGTATTATGTGCTCCTATGGATTTTATAGGTAATGGAAATAGAAACTTGAACCATTAGAAATTGGCGTTACAACTCCTTAGGGTAAATCTAAGTGCAATTTAAAATTATGTATTGAGTTGAGATTGATTTTTAAGAAAAACTAGAGTTTTTTCCGCTTGCAATTTGGAACCCTTATTATACATATTATGTTTTGGCTTTCAATCTTTTATAATAGAAAGTGATGTTAGTGACAACCCCATGGCTTGTGAAATCTTGTAAGAATGGGCCAAAAGTAATACCATTTTCCTTTGAGATTACGATTATTCATTTCCAAACACATAAGAAGTACTACTGATGTAAATATGGATAGAAAAATCCATTTGCTTTATACAATATTCAATATATAGTCCAAGTTTAATCTACATTAGTGATAAAAAAAAAAAAATTAAAGGTAAAAGGTTTTTTGACTGGGGTCCTACCTAGGAGAAACAAAAAGGGTCAAAACCCAGATAAAGCGAGAAAAGATAGAAAAACCAAAATAATCACAGCTGCCCAGTAGCCATAAAATCAGCAAGAAGCACAACTACTACCCAGCAACGAAAAATCATTAAAAGAATAGTTGTACAACAGTAAAAAAATAGGCAATCAACCTCAAGAAAGAGAAGTTTTTTTTAATTTTCTTGAAATCACTTTACTGCATCCCTCTTCCTCAAGTTCATTTTCAATAAGATCATCATGATTCCTTAAACAAAACATTTTCAAGATGTATTCTTGATAATGTGAACCTTCCAAGAAATCCAAAATCTTAAGCCTGTTAGGATCACACAGAGCCTTTGACATGATTGTCTAACACTACGTAGAAGTCTTCATCGCCACACTTGTAGGTTGTCAAAATTTAACTTGATTTCAATAGTTCCATGAGTTGGGCTCTCAACAGAAGTTGCAACCCTATCCACAGGAACCAGCAAGATGTATTGAATGAATCCATTAACGAAGACAAGGCACGTCTCCCCAGACTACTATGTAGAAGGAAGGGCCAGATTAGGAACTAATACCAAGTCAAAAAATTTGAAGTTTTTAAACTGTCTGAGCATCTGAAACAGATCTGAGATGCCTACCATCGTATGGTCCCAAACTGGACAAAGCCGATACAAGTCTTCTCTCATCCAAATCTAATATTTTCTTTCCCTTTAGTATATCCACCTCACATTTGTCTTCAGCAAAAAATCCACCTGTTAAACAGTCCCCCGATTCGTGTTGGGTGTCATATGGAAAGGGAACAAGTGTGTCTATAAAGTCTAAAGATCCTTGTGCACACGCCTACACCATGTGCCTCTCCTGGCCCAAGTGTCATGCGTCCTCTTTCATAAAACACTGACCATCCAAGCCAGAGGATTTGGGAATCGTAGCCACCTTTGACAGAGAAGAAGAAGCCACCGGATTTTCCCCAGCCTCGACCCCAACATCACAACAATCCAAACCCGCGCAGGTCTAGGACTCAGATCTGGGAAGAGGACCGAAAGCCACACCTTTCCTTTTCCATTCAAAATAGGATCCATGCAATAGCCAGCACTATGGCCGACAGTATTTCACTTTCCACAGAACACAGGGGAAGGTTCATATTCCAAAGCTTGTTCCCAGACTCTGAATCTAGAAGAAAGGAGGATAGTTGGGGCATAGATTTATAAGGGGAAGCATTAATACAGTCTTACATAGGTAAGCCTGGAACGAGTAATAGTGGTTGGATCCATAGTAAGTAAACTTCCCTAGGAATTGGCAATGCCATGGTACACATGAAGCTCCCAAATTCTAGAGGATGAGTCTGCAGCCTAACCCAGATAGGGAAAATGGAAGGTGTACAGGGAGGGGAACCAGGGATCCAACTACTAAAAGATAACACCGTTTTACCATAAAACTAGGGCCCCCTTTAAAGATTTCAAAAGGTCTTCTTCCAATAAGAAATTAAACAATAAATAGCTATTCGAGAGGGACACAATATAAAGGCGCCCAGACAACCTCCATTTTCTACTAGGCGAATTTTTAACAAAATCAATATTTGGCCTTAAACCAGGGAACTTACCAGTGAGGGAAAACTTATACCTTCCGTGTGCTTTGGCTATCATTTCATCTGGGAATGAGAGTTCTTGTGTTACATCCTTCGAAGTGGCGGACAAGGTTATGATATTCAATGTCTGCTTGAGGCAGAGTTGATCAGTCCATGATAGGGCTCTGCAACCCACTTTTACGTCATCGTCTTTCGTGAGCCGAATTTAAATTTCCTTCTCCCTCCCATTCTCATTCTCATCCATCTTTATAGCACATTAGGGATACTTACTTGGATTTTTGTGTTTGTAAAAATACTCAATATTTTTCTCCCTAACTAATTTTTTACTAAATTTATCCTTGACATATATCTTGTCAAACTCATGTATACGCAACTGAAAATTTCAATGGAATTCTTGTATTATTTCCTATGAAAAAAATTCTTTCTTTATTGGTTCTTATGAGTATAAGTAGCCTCAAAAAAAATTCCTGCAAAGTCTAGCCATTAAACTTGCACTCAAGACAATAAAAAAAAGACACTTGAACTCGACCTTTGCCAATTTGCTGTGAAGTGTGTAGAACTCAATAGCTTCTCAAAAAATGATATTGGGAACAACTTGTGAAATTAATCGCATGGTCGTTTTCTAAATTAAAATGTCATCATTATGAGATGAATTTGATAGAATTTTCATAGTTGAGGCTATTGAAATATGAGAGGAAATCATGTGAATTCCAACTACCAAGCAGAATCCAAGAGCATATAAGGACAAATAATTTTAAACAGTAATGAATTTTATTCCAACAAAATTTTTGTAATCGTCTCAACGAGTCCAGGAACAATACTTAATTCGCCACAGAAGATCCATAATTCTCTAACAGATCCGCAACCCTTTTTCCTGACCTTGGTTTGTGAGAAATTGTTTTTTCTTCTAATCGACAAAGATTTGATGAAGTGAAGATGATAAGGAAGACTCATTCCCATAACTTTTTCCATTTGCAACAGATTAGGAAATATTATTTTGAAGGACGAGGGCTACTCGTCTTATTTCTTGAGTAATTAAATATTCTCTATAATATAATTAAAAAAAAGTACCTATAGAGAAACATAGAAAAAAATTATTGAATAAATAGTACTTGGATAATCCTCCATTACAGAAGAATGGTACTACAAATATGGAAATACTAATGCAAAATAATACATATCATCTCCTTCATTTTACATTTTCTTATTTGGATAATAATGCAATAACAGATAAATATCCTACATATAATCAATATCATCTAATAAAGCTTCATTGGGCGTAAAGTTCCCTCTAATTAAGATTATACAAAACTATATTAAAATTGTATGGTGTATGGATAAAAATAGTATTTACAATTTATCAATTCTTTAAAATTAGATAAGTGAAAATCCAAAAGGAGGATCATAAACATTTTTTACTTAATTTTTAAGTGAATTATCTTATTTGATTTAATTTCTAGAAATCATGCTATTTCACGGGTTTGATTTGCACATGAAATCCCCTTGTAGGTCGCGTCAGATCTCAAAACAAATATGTATAGGATAAAACACACTTTCTCTACTCCTTACTTCATGCAAGGCAATGACCAAGCTGAAGCTACTAAGCAAATTGCAAAAATTCTTCAAAAGAACATTGCTAACTAATGTAGCCAAATTCTAAACAAACTCGATATACTGCAAATTATATGAACTCCAAAAGAAAATAGATTTCCTTCTTCATTATTGAATCATGAATTACAATGTTTCCTAAATAGGAAAACAACTCCCAACTCGATTTGCCAAGCAAACTCTAACTAACTTTGACTAAATCTACTCTACGTGGCGGAAATTACTATTTTTAGCAGTTTACTAGAACTTGCTATTCTTAGTAAGTTCGCATGCTTATTCATACAAGCACAGAAATCACCACACATCTTCTACATTCCTAAATTATAGGAATTGCTAAATTTCCAACTCATAATGCAACTAATAGACTAAAATTAACTAGTTCCCTAAAATAGGAAAAAACCGAACTAAAACTTAAATCCTAATTTTTGGCCTCAAGATGGCAGATTTCAGGCCCGAAAATGTGCCAAAACTTCCTCCCACTGGTAGGGCGGATTGATTAGTGTATTTATCTCATTGAAACATGTGGTTTAAAAAATAGACTAAAACAGACACCCTCGAGCTCAAGTTTATACCTTGACAAGTTCCTACTAATTTTAGCGCATCATTCTCCCCTGCTTGAAAAAAATGCAGCTCCTGCAAGTTGTCTACTTCAAACTACTTCAATTTATCTGCATCCAACTTCTTAATCTCCCACTCCGTGACACAAGTATTGTCCTCTTATTCCATTCCTTTCCAATATACCAAATATTTGTTGTATTTCCTATGTCGTGTGTCCATTGTTTTCTTATCTAGAATCTAATCCACTTCTTTCTTCTTCACCAAAACCTGTTGCCTCCAATCTACTACTTTTTCAATAACATCCCCTTCTACACCATCCCAAATCTGAAACATTAAACATTGGATAAATATCAAAATTCCCTGGCAATTCTACCTCATAAGCATTATCATTTTTTTCATGATTTTGCAGGGACCCATCTTCTTGTACTTCAACTTGTTATAGCTTCCTTTTGGAAACCTTTCCTTTTGCAGGTATACCATAACAAACTCACCAACTGTAAATACCTTTCTCCGTCTATGCACATCTGCTACTTCCTTATACTTATCATTACTATTCTACAGCTTCTTCCGCACTTCTTCCTATAATTGTTGTATATGTTCGACAAATGCTTTTACATCATCACTAACTCTGCCATCAACTAGTAGTTGTACCAAATCTAACACCCCATTTGGATTACTCCCATACACAATCGAAAATGGAGACTTTCCTATGGATCTATTTATGGAATTGTTATATGCAAACTCAGCTTGTGGTAATGCTAGGTCCCATTGTTTCGGCTTTTCCCCAACGATGCACCTTAACAGCTTTCCCAAACTCCGATTTACCACCTCTATTTTCCCATCAATTTGAGGATGATAGGAACTTCTAAACTATAGTTGAGTTTCCAAATTCTTCCATAAAGTCCTCCAGAGGCAACTTAAGAACCTAGTGTCCCTATCTGAAGTAATGGTTTTTGGAACACCATGCAAACGAACAACTTCTCTGAAAAAAAAAATTGCTACGCCTGTCACATCACTTGTTTTCTTGCAGGAAATAAAATGAACCATCTTATAAAACCTATCAACAACCACAAAAAATTATTCATTACCTCGTTGTGTTTTTGGTAATCCTAAACAAAATCCATACTCAGATTTGTCCACGACCATTTAGGAACAGGAAAAGGCATACACAACCCTGTATTCTTTGCATGGCCTTTCGAGATTTGGTAAGTTCCATACCTCTCCACATATCTTACCACATCTCTTTTCAGCTTTGGCTAGTAGTATTTCTCTGCTACCAAGGCTATCATCTTATCATTACCAAAATGCCCAGCTAATCCTCTGCTATGCAACTCTTTCACTATATTCTCTCATAGACGCAACTGTAATACATAGTTCATGTCCCTTGAATAGGTAGCCATCCTGTAAAATGTACTCATCATGGACATCTCCTACATTGTCTGACAATGGACAAATTAACCTTTCAACAATATCCTTGAAATTAGAATCAAAAGAATACAAACCCCTTATTGCTTTAAAACCCACAACCTCATTTTCCATAGTGGTAAAAAAAGTCACACACCTACTCAATGCATCTGCAACTTGATTTTGTTTTCCTGATTTTTGTTTTAGAGAAAAATTTATGACCCTACAAAAATGATACCCACTTTACATGCCTACTATTCAACTTCTTTTGTGCATTGACATACTTTAAGGCTATGTGGTCTGCAAATAACACAAACTCCTTAGGCACTAAGTAATGCCTCCTATACTTTAATGCTTGTACAATTGCATAAAATTCCACATCATAAGTAGAGTAGTTCTTTCTTACCTTGACTTAGAACAACACCAATACCCACATGTGAGGCATCACAATCAACTTCAAACACTTTATCAAAATTTGGTAGTCCCAAAATGGGTGCCTCTGTCACCTTCTTCTTCAAGAACTGAAAACTATCCTCAGCTCCCTTTGTCCACAAAAAATCCCTTACTTTTGTGTAATATGTTATAGGTGCTACAATACTACTAAATTTTTAATAAACTTTCTGTAAAATGTTACTAGACCATGAAAGCTTCTTACCTCTATTAAACTTTTTGGAGTAGGCCATTCAATAATTGTCTTTATCTTCTCTGAGTCCATCTATACCCCATCTACAAAAATAATAAAGCCCAACAATACCAAACTCTCTTGCATAAACGTTCACTTATTCATATCTGCATAGAGTTTCTCTTTCCTTAACACTTCAAACATCACCCTAAGATGCCTAAAATGTTCTTCTTTAGTTTTACTAAAGATCAACATATCATCAAAATAAATTGCAACAAACTTACCATTATACTCCTGTAGCATGGTGTTCATCAGTCTCATAAAAGTACTAGGTGCATTGGATAACTCGAATGGCATCACAAGCCACTCATATAATCCATTTCCTGTCTTGAATTTTTTTTTTGACTCATCTCCTTCCTGATCTGAATCTAATGGTAACCACTTCGAAGATCAAACAGTTAGTGTAGAATCACAGCACACCTAAATTTATGTAACTAGATGAATTGAGAATCTCAGTGTGATTACACAACATGGAGCACCTCTCAAAGTGTGGGACTTTGAAATTGAGAGAGCTCTCCGGGTGAAGGCTAGTTCCTATTCTTCTGTTTAGGTGCACACAAATAAATTACAGAGGATCTACTCTAAAACCTACTCTATCTTACCAAGGAGACAAGGTTGAGGAGATGCAAGAAAATAAACCTAAGCTAACAAGGTGATGCACCAAAGGAATGTTAGACACCCGTTTTGTAATTCAACATAGACCATACAAATGCAATATAACTACCATGCATAGATAACCAAACTGTAAGGAGAGATCAGAAGACAACAATAAACACATGAAAGGGTTGGGAATTATTCACAGACATATATTATTGCTCCAGAGTTGATACAGTACACTACAGTATCCAAGAGGCAAAAATTTGTATTACAACTAGAATGGGAGGTTTTGAGGCTCCACAAATTCTCTTCTAGCCAAGGGAAGAAGGGAGTGTTCAAAACAAAACTGTCCAACCCTTTACAATGAGCCCAACTCCTTCTTTTATAGATACAACACAGAGAGAAGAAGGAGAGAGGTAGGAAAACTGATTTAAAGCTAAGATATCGGCCATCAATGCCACTTCAAAACCACCCACAATCTGTCAAGCTCGCTGCTCTATGTATGTTCAGCGTGTTGAAGAAGGAAGAACGGCGGATAAAATCAAATCTGATTTGGTTGTCGGGAGCAATCACACTGTATATTAATGGTGTGAAGATGTTTTCCCATTTTTCACAAACCTAACCTCATCAAAATTAAAGTCTAAGGTTTCCATGGCATGGACGAGGTTGAGACCTTTCTAATGGTGCCAAATTTGTTAAATTTTGAGTACTTGGATCGAAAGATATGTCCATTTGAATGTTTGAGTCGGGTCTAAAAAAATGGTGAAAATCAGTTAGCAGAACGGGTCTGTGGGCCCGAAATTCACTTTACGCCCTTTGGCACAAAAATACCAAAATGTATAAAACACCCTGCAGCCCCGAAACTCATTCTTGTTAAAAAACCATCCTCGGGCCCGCTATTCTGCATTTTCAATTTGGGAGAAAATTCCTCCCCAGGGCCATCGTCCTGCATGTAATTTAGGCCTGACACGTGGCTCCTTGGGTATCCGTAGACGTGTGGCTCATTTTTATACTTTACACCTTTTCGAGCCAAAAATTTGAATTTCCCCGACGACCCACCTTGACTTGAAGCATGGCCACGTGTAGAGATGGTGTACGTTTGGGGACCTCTCCTGGATTTCATTTTTGAAATCACGCCGAAGAGACATGTGGCACCTTCTACATCTTTGCTCTGTTCCTTTATGTTTTGGCTAAGTCTTTTTTTAGCGGGGCCATGTATCTTACCCGGGACACATGGAGACTTGGCGCTTGTCTGAGCCTGGCCATCGGGCCACCCCTCTTGAATTTGCGCAGTTAACGCATGTGGCACTCTCTTCTGATTCTACCCTATCTTGACTTTTTAACTGTCGACTTTGTTCCTCTTTCAAACTTGGGACACGTGGAAGGCCAACACTTGTTTAGGAGACCCGCTTTTAGATTTACCTTTAAAGGTGCGTCAGGTTGACAAGTGGCTCCTTCTGAGCCTTCAATACTTAGCCAATTTGGGCCAATGCCTTTCTCAAAACCTAGACACGTGGAGGCTTGGCATTTTTCTGAGTCTCCACTTTGAGCTTTCTCTTTTGAAATTACTTCGAGCTGACATGTGGTTCCTTCCCCACATTTGGAATTTTCAATGGCCGGCTCTATCCCTTTTCGGTCTGGGGCATGTTGAAGCTCTGCGCTTGTTTAGGCATCCGCTTTTGGGTTTAACCTTTGGAGAAGTGTCGATGAGGCATGTGGAAGCTTCCACTGATTCTTCCATAATTAGTCAATTTGGGCTCGTTTTTAATCATTTGTAAACCTTGAAGACTTTGAGCCTTTCTTTGTTTCTCTCCTTTGAGCCTCTAGTTTTGTGTGACATTGTTTATCCCTTCCCCAACCCTGCTACTCCATTGTCGAGCTTTCCTGTAACCTGGCTATCGGATTTGAAACATAGGCTCATTTGATAGAGATTTCCCTTAGATTTTTTTCTGTGCAAGGTCGTGTTTGATCAATTTTACCAGGGGGCTAAATTGAGATGACAAATCTTGGTGAAATACCTAGATCGAGCAACACATCCATCATATCATCAAGGAGAGGTATTGGGAACCAATACTTGATTGTAATTTTATTCATTGGTCTGTTATCCATACACATTCTTTGTGTTTCGTCCTTCTTTGGTGTTGATAAAGTTGGGGTTAGATAGGGACTCATGCTCTCCCTTACGATCCCCTTTCTCATGAGCTCTGCCACTTGACTACTTAACTCTGTATGCAATATCAGGCTCATCCTATAAGTCACTTGATTTAGGAGTGAAGACCCTGGAATCAAATCAATATGGTGTTGAATATCTCTTTTGGGCGGTAATTCATCTGATAGCTTATCAGGAATAACATAAGAAAATTATTCTATTAATTATGTTGTTTCTACTAGTATTTATGCACTTACATGTTCATCCTTCTTTATGACTAGTGCATAATGAAAACCAGTTGTTTTTCCCTCCTTCACAAATTCCTTTCCAGAAAGCATATTTTCAGCCTTCCCCTCTTCCTTAAGAGGTAGGAAAACTATTTTTATGCCATCCTTCCATAAATTATAAGTATTCTTTCCCCTATCAAGAATAACTTTTCTATCAAATTGTAATGGTCTTCCTAGCAGCATATTACATACATCCTTAGGAATAACATCACACCAAATCTTATCCATGTAATTTTTCCCAATAGAAAAGCTTATAAAACATCTCTTATCAATAGTAACTTCATTACCCTTCTTAAACCATGCAATACAGTAATGGTTGAGATTCTTCTCACAATGCATACCCAATTTCTCGATCATCTCATTTCAAACAATGTTCTCACAACTACCACCATCAATAATAACATTACATACCTTTCCTCCTGAAGTGCATCTTGTTCTAAAAATATTTGTACGCAGCCATGCATCACCCTTGATATCCTTTCTTGGAGCAATCATCATCCTCTTGATCATCAAATTTTCTCCAACATCTGGTGGAATTTCTAGGTCCTGTTCATCTTCTACTTGTTCAGCTTCAACAAGATTTACTCTTAGAGCATCTACTTGCCTCTTGTCATGTGTATAAGAATGCGGGCATTCAAAATCCCGATGCCCCTCTTCACAGCATCTGTAACAAACAAATGGTTTTCTTGGAGCCTCCCATCCTCTATCACCAAAGATATCTTCTACCCCTAGAAAATCTTCTACTTCTTTGTTGATTCTGTGAATCTTGCCTCATATCTTCTTTCTTTTCCATTCCACCAGGTGATTCTCCCCTACCTTGACTAAAACCAACTCATCCCCGAAAAGAAGATGAGGCCCCCTATTCATTCCAGGTGATCTCCTAAAACTTTGACAACTTTGTTTTTCCTCAGCCTTTAAGGGTAATTGATAGGCATCCTCCATACTCTTAATCTTGTGCATACTTATCTCATCTTGAATAGAAAATTTTACTCTATTTACATACCTTGCAGTAATTTGTTCCTCAATTTCTTCATGCTCTACATGAATGGACAACTTGTAGAACTCATCTGTGTATTCTTGCACTATTTGTAAGTTCTTCCTGAGATTCTAAAACCTCCTGTAAAGGGTTTGTGCATAATCCACAGGGAGAAATTTATCTTTCAGCTTCTTCTCCATCTTACTCCACGTCCTAATTCTTTATTTCCCCTTT
This sequence comes from Taxus wallichiana var. yunnanensis, assembly GCA_018340775.1. Taxonomy (NCBI): domain Eukaryota; kingdom Viridiplantae; phylum Streptophyta; class Pinopsida; order Cupressales; family Taxaceae; genus Taxus; species Taxus wallichiana. The sequence goes on from CM031238.1 coordinate 287,390,384, forward strand.
CTTGACAGCTCTTTTTGTAGGTGATCCCAAAATAACATAACATGAACTTTCAATTTTGTGCATGCAAATTTTACCTTCTTTTCTTCTAACATAGCCTTCCACTCAAAAAAATTTCCCATGCTAGTCAACTAGTCTATCAGCTCCTCTGATTTTAGACTACCTCCATACTCTGAAACATCAACTCTTATCCCATCATTCTTTCCTTCTAATTCTCGAAGCATCCTTTCTTCAAAAGCTAAGGGTGGCGCTTTCGTTTCCTCCTCTTCACAAACCTCTTCTTCATCTATGTCATCTCCACCTTGATTTATTTTTTGGGTTATCATTGCAGCAAGCGTAGCAACTTCCCTCTAAAGATCTTGCATATTTCTATTCATCTAGGAAATACCGTCTCCTCTTCCTACCATTTTTTTAAGACTCGAACCAACTCCGATACCAGAAAATGTATCCAAATTCTAAACAAAATCAATATACTACAAATAATATGAACTCCAAAAGAAAATAGATCTCCTTCTTTGTTATTAAATCATGAATTACAATGTTTCCTAAATATGAAAACAACTCCCAACTCGATTTTCTAAGAAAACTCTAACAAACTTTAACTAAAGCTATCTAGATGGTGGAAATTACTATTTTTAGCATTTTACTAGAACCTGTTATTCTTAGTAAGTTTGCATGCTTATTCGTATGGGCATAGAAATTGCAACGCATATTCTAAATTCCTAAATTATAGGAATTTCCAGATTTCCAACTCATAATGCAACTAATAGACTAAAATTAACTAGTGCCCTAAGGAAAAAATTGAACAACTTCAATCATAATTTTTGGCCTCAAAATGGCAGATATCAGGTCCAAAATTTGTCAAAACTTGCTCCAACTTATACGACAAGTTGACCAATGTGTTCATCTCAAACGGACACTCGAGCTCAAGTTAGGACCTTGCCAAGTTCCTGCTATGTTTGGCACATCATTCTCCCCTACTTGAAAAAAATGCAGCTCCTACAAGTTGTCTTCTTTAAACTGCTTCTATTTATCTGCATCCAACTTTTTAATCTCCTACTATGTGACCCAATATCGTCCTCTTGTTCCAGTCCATTCCAATTTACCAAATATTTATTGTATTTCCCATGTCACGTGTCCATTGTTTTCTTATCTTGAATCTAATCCACTTCTTCTTTATTCTTCACTGGAACCTGCTGCCTCCAATCTACTACTTCCTCAATAACATGTGGTTTAAAAAAATGGACTCAAACGAACACCCGGAGCTCAAGTTATGACCTTGTCAAGTTCCTGCTAATGTTGACGCATCACTAAGAATGACAAAAATTGACATAATCAGATTGTTTACACTCTTTGTGCCTTTTGTAATAATGTTCGTAACCCCACGATTGATACTGAATTCTCTCTAACATATGGAGTGTGTATGCCTAGATTTGGAACACCTTTAAGATGGATTAGTTAATATGAAAAATCCAAATCAAATGTTACTATAATAAAATGTTGTTATGAATCCATTGTGAAGAGAGGGACAATTGTAGTTTCTGTCATTGAATAAAGTTAGTAAAAGCTCTTCTAGATCTAAATCTTAACTTATACACAAACACACTTGGAAAATGTTAGTTTTTTTTTAGGTTAGGAGACCTTCCTCAGTCAGATCCCTAACCATTTTAAGGTGATAAAATTTTATTTATTTATTTAAATGATGTTCAAGAATAAATAAAAATGAAAAATATACCTTAATCATATTAGAGAACAATCGTAGTTGCGATTCATCAAAAATTACATGGAGAACACAACCCAATCATAGTTATGATTCTCACTTGTGGTGGAATTCTGAATAAACAATGTTGCAACAAGTTATATCATTCCGTTGTGCTTCACTTTCACTTCTTCATTACCTGCAAAACCAAGATATGCTAACAAGAGAGAAAAAAATCAATTATAGCCTTAGTGTGCAAAGAGTCAAGGGCTCAAGTTGCTAACAGAAAGATGAAATGATATGGGGTGAGGGTTATTTTATAGATTTGGAGTGCATATGGGAGTGGGACACATGGATGTAAAGATAGGGTCCATAATGCATTAGGGATGTACATGGTTAAATGGGATGGACATAATTAAATGCGAGTGGGTGACAGTTAGTAAATCGGTGGTGAGTTCTATTTTATGCATATTTTGTGGGCTTATCTAATTTTTTTGGGCTTTTTGTGTCGTCTGATGTTTTAGAATAAGAGACCTTATGTACAAGATGTGTTTTCTAGTGTCTAAATTTTCCCCCTTTTGGGTTGTGAGTTGCAAAAGGAAACATGTAACGTAGAATTGAAGATGATATGGAGTGTTCTAATAGACCTCTCTCATAGTTGGAGGGTAAAAATAGACCTCTCTCCATAACACTCTTCCTCTGGTGGCAGGAAGAAAAAATCTGTCAATTTTTCACACATAAAAATTGGGTTGGGAATTGATATTTCCCCACCTTGTCAAAATCTCCATCAGTGAAAAATTTGAAATATTCAAGTCGCTCGAAATCAAATCATCAATTTCTCCAAGTGCTCCTTACAATGGTTTGCTATCTCCATTTATGCCACATGGATTGACACGTTGATCCATGGTTCTTATCACTATATGTTCTAATATTCTAGCACGTACTTCTACAACCAGGTTTCTCTAAACTTCTCATAGGTATGTTCCTTACTTCCTATATACTACTTAAATTTGATTCAAATAACATAAGGGGGGATAATGTAGATAAAAAATCATACACATACTACTACTTTACTATACCACCAAGTATATTGTTTTGTGTATGTATCTTGAGTAAGAAAAATATACACTGGTGACATACTTCCTAGTGTGTCTATTTGTTTTGATTGTTTCTATTATTTTTTATCTCTCGTATATGTCATAGATATGCCCAATTCTAGCCATGGTCATAGGGATCTATGTCTATCATTCTTCTCACATTTTTCATCAATTGTCTTAGGACAGTAGTGCCTAAGACTAGACACTAGCACCCAGGAGATCCTATCTATGCTAGGCACTCCTGTCCTCTTTGATTTTGTTCACATTTTAAACATTTTTTGTCAGCCTTTTTCAGTTTTCTTACTACTATCCCGAGGACCTAATCGGCATGTCCCATCACTACTGTTGAAATTCAAACAAGAGATCTTTATATAAACACAACATACATACCATTATAAGGAAAGTGAAATTTCTATCACCGCTATCTATCTACATATCAAAGGGATTACATGTTAGGCCTATTATTCTTCATACACTCTACATAGGAAGGGGAAGTCATTTTTCTCCATCCAGACATTTACATTTTATCTAGCTACCACTTACTATCGGGCATCATCGCCATGAGGGAAACCTTGGAGCATTATTTCACACACAAACACAAAACTACATTGGGTCTAAAGATGTAGTGCATCGCTCGGTCGTAAGTTCAATTCTTTCACAACCGAGGAAAGTTCGACCCATCATTTTGCATATTTCACTTTTACGATTTTATGTAGTTTGAGAGTTTTGATGGAGATTATTTGTGTTGCAAATTTATAAGAACTTTGGTAATCCAAGTGTCGCATATAGGTGGTCAATGCCAAGCAAGTGTGAAACCCTACCAATACCACCATAACTAGATTCTGACCTTTTTGACGGACTCTAGCACCCCATAGAGGTCTAGGGCATCTGCAGGCATGCTCACCCTTGCCCAGGCATCCATGTCTAGGAATTCCTGACATCTCTGCATTTTTTTGAGTGTTATTGTGACATTTTGAGTTGTTCCATCAATTCGTCTAGTCCAAACACACTTCGAGATAAGAGAAATCAAGGAAACTACCCTATCTCTTTTATTGGCTTCCATAATTACATCAAATAAAATTACCCAACATTACTATTTCATGGTATATCATTATAGCAGTTTCTAATTTCATATTTTAGTAAAATTAAATTTATATTTTAGTGGATCAGTATGCACTCTCCCATTATTGCAATCTTTTGGCATTTTTACCATAATATTACATTCGATAGTAATCCTTGATATCAACATATTACTCTACTTATATTTGTTGATTCTATCAATACTCTAACTTCATTTTTGGTTATTGTTACTCTTAGTTCTAGTATCTTATACTGGGGTCTCCCTTGGCTATGTATTCTTAGGGATATTCTATCTATCATCCACTAATATATTAATCTTATCCATAACCAAAACGTTATCACCATTCAAGTTATTCCTTTGGAGGCTTCTATTCCTAGCTTTCCTAGACATTCTTCCATAATTCCTATTTCTATGCCTAGTGCATCTATGAATGAAGATTTCATTTCACATTATGCCTATCAATTTTTTATCCCTCCAAAGTTTTTCCCAAGGTCCGTAGCATTACTCTCTACTTCTCATAGTTTTGGCTCTCTTAGGTTTCTTACTAGGCCTTTGATTACACACACCACCTTTAATTTCCCCTCATTCGAGCATTAATTAATTAATGTAAGTCAGAGACCTTTAATCTACTCCCTTTGGATTAAAGTAATTTATTTGGGGGAAAATCGACTATCCCATGTGCTTACTAAAATTAATATTTAATTTATTTGGGCAAGTCAATTTCAATAAGAGCAAATCGATTTATGTTATGAGCTATTTAATTATTATCTAGGGGCAAATTGATTTGTCTAGGCAAGTCAATTCCTACATGTGTTTATAATTAATATTTAATTCATCTCTTGCATTTAATTGAAATATATTTTTGGAGGGAATTAATATTTTGAATTGGAGTTTGACTTTTATAGGTCAAGAAGACTATTTTTAAATTTATCTTTCCTATCTAGAGATTGATGCCAAAATTGTAGGGCAAATATTGAAGATTCAAATTGCAAAAGCTATAAAAGAAGAAGTGGCGTCCCCTTTTTAGCATGTTGACGGTTTGAAAAATTTATCTTCATGATTGAAGAGGGATGTATGCCTATTTGTGATCAAAAAATAAAGGTGTTATTCAATACCACCATTTTGTGGAGTATGTGAGAACCTTCCAAGCTTTGCATTGATAATTATTGCATGATATTAATTTTCTATATGAAGCACCTTTATTGGAAGCATATGTGTATGGTTTTTGAAAGTTATTGAGAGTTTTATGGTGATTATAATTTGTTCTTGTTGCTGATTTATTCTAGATCAAGTTTATTAACAATTCATGATTGAATCAAGAACATGAGATACTTTTGGTATGTTTTACACAAGTGGGATTGATGCAACCTAGAATTAACAGATAACACCCTAGTCATGTTGGCACATCACACATCCTAGAATGAGCACTCACCCGAAGCGTGCAAAGGTATCAGGTCCTTCTTTAGGATTGCTATTGAAGGATGTTAGCGTGATGAAGGAAGAAACATATAGATCCATAACTAATCCATCATTCTACAATGCATACCATATTCATATTTATCAAAGAACAAGTTTAAACAATAATCATGATTGAATCAAGAACATGCACTACTTGGTTATACATAGGAATGACACTTAGATTCATCCAATAACTTTCATCTATTAAAAACATAGAATATCCTTACAATAATGGCATTCTATATCAATGTGCATATGGATCTGATAAAGTAATCCCCCCGTATACCTCTCTATACATATCATATATATATGGTGGGGACTTTCCCTTCATTGCTTCTCTATTCCAAAAGTAGGCCACATGCTATTAATAGCCACGCGCTATTTACAAGCATAGCCACACATGCAAGTGTGCTATCTATAGACCTCTTTGTAGTTAACTTAAGTGATAATCCTATTCTTAGCTGGCCTCCATGCAAAACAAGCTTCGATCCGATCCTCTAAAGATAGGCAATACATGGCGCGCACATCCCTTCATCGTTGGTGTGTTCCGCATGCCATCTTCTAAAAATAGGTCTTCATGCTCAAAATAGGCTAAGTTCTAAATGCTAAACTTTCCCTCTGCACATGTGTTCATCCTATCCATTCACGCCCTTAAACCTAGCCTAATTTCCCACATGGACTTCTTGTGTGAGTTATGTCAAGTGTTCTCTGATCAACATTACCCTACACTAATTACATGGTCACCCCGATAATGGGTATCCCAAAAAAAATTGAAGTAAAGAATATTAAATGGAAAGAATAAGAAAGAATGCAAATGAATAAAGAATGTTTTAAGAGGCAACATCCTTTATATCATCTTGAAGGATAAAATCCAAATACTCCTCCTTTATTTCGGCCTCAAAGGTCTATCATTCAGCGAGTGCTTGTTCTACTTTCTCTAGAATATCCACAACAATGGATTCCAACTCATCCCTCACAATCTCTCCTTTTTCATTCTATAGAACCAACACAACGCTGGACATTGATGTCATTCTTCCTTCTAGAAGATCCATTTTCTACGCAATGAGATTCCCAAACTCTTCTAGATGAGTCTTATGCAGCTCTTGTGTTGCTTCAGGCCTCACACTTCTGCTTAACCATTGACAACCTTTCTGCATGGCCCAATGTTTCGTACTTCATTGCTCTTTGGACCTCATTGATTTCTTCCAGGTCTTTATATTGATAAGCACCTCTGGAGCAGTGCAAATGTTTAAATCCTGGTCTACTATCTTTAATGCCTCTTGTAGCACTTGCAACAACCCTTCATATGATGTAATCTTTCACATCACTGATGCTTTCTCTCATTGCCTCTTGTTCTGAGCTCCTTGGCGCCGGTATGCGCAGAGGTTCATCTTCAAGTGCCAAGTCCACCAACTTTCCTACATTGTGTATCGAAGGAAACGTCTGTGGTACCTTGGCCTCCAAGTGTGGCTTGGCTCTTATGACATTGTCCCCAATCTCCTCTATGATGCTGATAAATACTTCATTCTTCTTCCGCTAAGTCCCTCTCTTGAGTTATGTGCACTATCTCTGCATCCTTTGTCTTGAGCTCCTCGCAACACACTTATTGTTACAACTTTGTCCTTGTTTCTCCTTGCAACTTTAGTAGAAACCTTTACCAATGCATTATTGGCCTGCTCATCTGACATGAGAGTAGGCTTTACTAGTCATATGCCTAGATTTTGGTGCCTTCTTCAACCGTCTCGAAACGCATGACTCTTTGCATATATCAAAGTCATGCTCATCCATATGGGTGTGCATTGACCATGATAGTTGCTTCCAAGTGCACATAGTCACTATATCTTCATCCATTAGCTCCCAGCCAATTAAATCCTTTTGTGCTATCATGCTTTGGAAGCGGGCGTAGACAATTTTACCTGCGTCCACTGCATACCCCATGGTTGGTAGAATGTGCTCTCCACTCATTCTCCTTGACCATTATTTCTTAGGGACCTTAGCTTCCAAATTTTGGAATTATGTCTCCATGTTCTAAAAATTCTCTGCAGCTATCTCCTCTTGTCCCTTCTCGTCCTCTCCTCTTTCCTTTTATTCCTCACCTTGTTCTTCTATGTTCTCTGGAAGTGTAGGAGAATTAGGCACGCTTTCCTCTTACTCTTCCACCTCCTCATTTAACTTCAGTTTCCTCCTTTGTATGGTTTCCTCCTTCTGTGGAGAGATTCTAGGGTGATCTGCGCACCGTGGTTAGAGTAGCACCTTGGGTCCTTGTTCTCCTAAACACCCTCTTAAATCTGTGCTCCCCTTGGACTGCATTCATGTCCTCATCATCCCCTTCTTGTGGCTGAGGTGGTGTAGTGGCATGCTCAGCTTCACCCTTATTTGTAGGATGTCTCCTACCTCTATGCTCCAAACAACCACTATCTTTGCGCTCCTCCTCCTACTCATCCTCCACTTCAATTGGCTCTATGGGCTTAGGCACTAGGATGTTCTCCATTGTATGCTTTCCCTTTGGTGGTGCTAGAAATGCAAACTCACCTTCCACATACTTGTTATTCTCCATCTTTGGCTTCAGTTGAGATACACCAATGTTGCTCCAATATCTCTCACCACCAAACTTAATGGTTTAATGCTCAAAACATCATAAATGAGTCTTTCAACATATGCACCCCTCTCTACATACACATATTTTTTCCTTAGTGCGTGATAGTCACATTCTACCTTATCTGCGTTGAACATCATTCGTCATGCATTTTTAAACCTGTGTACTGATGCCTAGAAGTACCTTGATGTGAATGCATATGGAAACTTGCACCAAGGACTCCATGCCTCATCTTTCATTGCAAACCATACTATATAGAAATGTTGGTATATAGAAAATTGAACTGCCTTTCCAACCACCGAAGGCAAGTCCTTGGGGATACACCATTCTTCCTCAAAAGCCACACGGAGCCTATCATACTACTTCTTGGCCTGTGGCTTAACCTTTGTTATGTTATGGATCCCTCACATAGGTACTTCTTGAAGCATTCTGTAGGCAATTTGTGTTACATCGGATACTCCCATACCTTCTCCTTTGTTCCATCAAGCACTCCAATCTCCATGAACACTAGTGATAATAGAACAGCTCCAAAGTTGATCTTTCCTCTTGCGCACGCTTCTTCAATGATTTTCTTTGCGATATACCATGAAATGTTGTAGACTACTCCTTCAGACATCTTTTTGGCATGGTGCAGCCACATGGTGTTCACTTACGACCACCTTTCCTATTTATTGACCTTTGTAATGAGATGCGGTTGCTTGTACAACTAGATACTTCTTTAGTTTATCGATTTCCATACCGCGTGGACCCTTTGTATATCCCAAAGCCTTCCTTGTCTCCAATATTGTGGTTTTATCTATCAGATCATCTCACAAATTATCTCCCATGCCTTTCAACCCTGTCATCGTGGAGATAAGCGCGGTTGAAATTCTGACTATGCGCCCTACAAAGTAGAAAAAATCCTCATGCACTCTACTCATAAGCCACTTGTTTAATGGATCATATTTCTCAAAATAAGGGAGTTCATAAAGTGGTAAACCCCTATCCTCTGCAATAGCTTCTCACCAGCATCATCATACACTAGCATATCTTCCATCATGTGTTTATTTGTCTTCGTGTTCAACAACGCATCAAGCTCCTTCTTATTCTCAATGGTACGGTGATTGTACTCACTCACTTTACTTTTCCTTTTGTGATAATGCCACTCCTGGTCGACAATAACCCCCTATGGATATTACATCTCCAAAAAATTACTTTCTGGAGCCATTTCTTCCTCCTCAACGACTACCTTCTTCTTTCCTTTTACTCTTGTTGTAGCTTCCTTCTTCGGTGCCATTTTTACCTTGTAATCCTTTGTAGATCCTTTCCGTTCAAATTCTACAATGTGCAAAGAAAACCCTATTTCAATTCAGCATGCCCTAGGTGAAATTACGTGCCCCTAACTCATCTCCGTCACCTCGCTTCACTCAAACCCTTCACCACCAGGGACACAAGCTTCTTCTACACACAGATCTCTTCATCACGACTGGTTACACACCTCTCACACCTTAAAACGATCACTTGGCTCTCTTCGCACTTAGCTTCTTTAAAATAATCTTACTTACAATGGTAAAAATAAATTCCCATCCCATCCTTATATAGATTTTTCAAATTTTGATGCATTTATTACTCCTTCACCTACCAAATATCCCCTCATTCATTGACCAAATTCATTTGTTCCATGTGGTACATCTTCGTGCCCCAGCTATAACCTTCTAGTGTGCCTTCCTACCCTTTGGTCATAGACTTCTCTTTAGCACGCGCCCTTGTGCCTCGTCACTGTACCTTCTCCTAGTAGTTATCATGGCCTCCGCTTACCTCGCATTATATTGTTCCTCCTCACGTCTCCATCCTTGGTCACTTGTGAGACGCAATATTTCTTTGACTTAAAGCACACCCATGGTAGCTTATTCCTTTATCCTTTCAATTCCCACTGTCTTGTACCTAGATATAAACAACCATCCCACACTAAAATTATGTGGTGTTCTCTATGCATAAACATTCTTCACATAGTAAGTAGCTTCAGGCGCGTAAGTGTGCTTATTACATAAGAACAACAATGAAATTGAAAAAGCATAATGACAATGAAGGAAATACACAATTGAAAACCTAATCTAAATGGCAATACTGTCTTATTACAAACACCAAGAATACTTATTTATAGTAGGGATTTTGCCTACTCCCGTTGAAATAACTGGGTAGCAGTGTTCCATCAATTGCTTCTAACTGAAAGCACCTATTTCAAGTATGTGAGTGATGACATACGACCCCAACCAATGTACTTTGAGCTTTCCTAGATGGTGCAAAAACTTAGAGTCATAAAGAAGTACCATTTGTCCAATCTCAAACTTCTTATTCCTTATGTTTCTGTCATGCCATGCTTTCTTGCCTAGCCTTTTCCTACTTCTGACTCCATCGTGCTATGGCTCGTCACTCATCCAGTTGAATCATCTTCTCAATACACTCTTCTAAAGCCTTCTCATCAGCTAGACCTCCAGCTCACGTAATGCGAAAAGAAGGTAACATGAATTCTATAGGAAGAATGGCTTCAGTGCCTAACACCAATTGAAATGGTGTGGCTTTTTGTTCAATCTCTTATAAGTTGATGTATATGCCCAAAGAACAACTGACACTTTATCATCCCAATCCTTTCTTCCAACATCACAAATTTTTGTCAAATTTTGGCTCAAAATATTGTTGAAGGCCTCAACAGTTCCATTTTCCTGAGGATGATAGGGTGTAGTTTTATGGTGTGCAACCATAAACTCATCTAATAGGATCTTGATTGTCTCATTCAAAAAGTGTGTACCCTATCACTTGTCAAGCTTAAAGGACATCCATATCTTGTAAGAAAATACTCCCATAGAAACCTAGCTATTGTAGCCATTGTACAATACTTCATAGGTGTAGCTTCTTCCCACCGTGTTAGATAATCTATGCAAGTAATGATATAGCATGATCCAGTCCTACGCACGGCTAGAAAAATAGGTCCTACAAAGTCAATGGCCCATTTCTCAAATGGTTCAGCACTAGTAATCGGTCTCAAAGGCATCTCATCTCTTTGCCCTAGTTTTCCTAGGTGCTAACAATGGTCACACGCCTTGCAATACGCCTTACAATCTTTATATAGTGTCTCCCACCATAATCCAAGAAGTAGGATCTTCCGAGCAGTCGCATCACTTACATAGTGGCCACCTACAATACCACCATGGGCTTCTTCAATAATATCCTTGTGCTCATGCTCTAATACACAACGGTAATACTTCATCTCTACCTAACTTGTAGAGGTCACCACTAATTAACATAAATGGTGTCACGCGTATAGCAAGTTGTTTCTTTTCTAATGCCTTCATTCCTTCTGGTGCCATACCAATTCGTAGAAAGACAACAATGTCTTCTAATTTTGTGGGCACGCGTTGTAAGTTATATAACTGTGCATCTGACATGGTTTCTTTAATTGTCTGTGCTTCTTCTCCTGAGTGAATTCTAGACAAGTGGTCTAGTCCAGAATTACTTTTCCCTAGCTTCACCACAACTGTGAAGTCAAACTCTTGAAATAGGAGTACCCATTTGCATATGCACCCTTACAAGACTAGTTTGTTTACCAAATACTTTAATGCCATGTGATATGTATAAAACACAAATGGTGTTGCTAACAAGTACTTTCAAACTTGTGTAATGAATAGATCATTGACAAAGCTTCGTGCTCTATAGTTGTATAATTCCTTTCAGCAAGAGTCATCTTCCTACTAGCAAAACAAATTGGATTATCTATAATACCTTCTCCAGGTTGAGCTAACATGGCGCCAATGGCCATGCCAGAAGCGTCCACATGCAAATAAAATGGTTTATCCCATGAGGGAAAATGTAGAATGGGCGCGGTAGTAAGTTTCTCTTTTAATATCTCAAACGTGCACTGTTGCTGTTTCTCCCCAATAAAATGTACCTTTCCCTTTTAGTAATTATTCCAAGGGTGCAGTAATTTTGGCATACCCTTTGATGAACTTTCGATAATAACCCACATGACCTAAAAATCCGCGCATCTCACTTTGACTGGTGGGCGCTTCCAAGCCTAGAATGACTGCAACCATAGCTGGATCAACCAACAACCCTTCCTTGCATATTATATGCCCTAATAATATCCCAAAAGGTGTAGAAAATTTGCACTTCTTGATATTTAAAGAGATACTTAATTTTTTGAATTGTTCAAACATTAAGCGCAGATTGTCACAATGATATTTCACAAGCCCATATACTGTCGAATCAACTAGATAAACATGTAAAAAGTTGTGAAATAAAACTTTGAATGCCTAAACAACTATACGCAAGAATACAACAGGCAGCACATTTTTCAATCCAAAAGGCATTACAGTATAGGAAAATCTGCCCCATTTAGTAGTAAATGTATTCTTTTCTAGTCCTCTTGAGCAATCTTAACCTGATGATACCCAAAAACCCATTTGTGAAGGAATATATTTCACGCCCTACAACTCCCTCTAGTATTTCCTCAATAAATGGCGTAGGGAATGGGTCTGTTACACAGAAACATTTAGCTCCCTATAGTCCACACATATTCTAATTCGTCCATCCTTCTTGATACTGATCACCATTGGACTAACCCATTCTAACTCATCAAGGGGCTTGATAATTCCAGATTTCAACATTTTATCAATTTCTTCTTTTACCTTTTCACACAAATTAGGATTCATTCTGTAAGGTCTCTTTCTCATGGGGCGTGCACCTTCCTTAAGATTTATCTTCATTTCCCCAAGTGATTCATGCACACCTTTAAGTTCATGATACCCTCGAGGGAATAAGTCTTGATAATCCCTGAGTAACTCAATGATCTTTGCCACCTCCGAGTTTGACCAGTAGTCTCCGATTATGACCTCCTTAGGCTCATCCTCCAATCATATATTGATGTTTTTGGTCTTCATTGGTTCATGGTATGCGCATGTATCCTTATCTACACTATCCAAGACCTCGCGAGCCACCTGTGAATGGTCAATATCCAAATTTTCAACTTCCTCATCATCCACTATGTACACCATCTTACCTTTTTCTTTCTTAAGACAAGCATGATCAAGAAATATGGAGTATTCTCCTTCTTCTTTAAAACACGTGCCTGATTCTATCTCACCCATTAATTCCTATATGAGTTCCTCCACCTTTGCACTATCTCCCATGGTTAACCGCTTGACAAATTTTAATGCCTCTTCTATTGGAGGTTGGGAAGAAAAATAGTCAAAGGTCTAGATCATTCCTGAAGTCAAATTTTGCTAATTCCCAGTCTCTCTATGTAGTTCTGCATATACATACTAAGCACGTGTGCATCCTTGTAGAGTAGAATACAGTCTATGCACCCACAGTGAAGGTGGTAATGCTTCTTGTCCCACTGTCCAGAGTCTCTCACACTGCTGAATGTGATGTTGAGCAGTTTGATCACCATTATAAGTGTAGATCTACATAGGCACATTGCTTCTTATAAACCTAGTAGATAGGGCAATTCTGATCTCCTTCCACTCCATAAGATTATCTCTATGAACTACCCACCAGCGCGATGCTGTCCCATGCAAGACATATGCTAAAATGTCTCTTCTCCTGACCTGGTCTATGCACTGTGCCTCCATGGCTTCCAAAAATATAGGAAGATCTTCTACTCCTGTATACCAGGGTATGCACCACCTATTCATCGAATATAATGAAGTCCATTCTTGCGTGCGCAACCACATTTTTCACCTCGCATCCTACTAGTTCATATGTACCATGAGCCCAATTGTCACAAGCAAATACTCATAGTATCACTGATAGAATGATAATCCTCACACTTTAGAATGCCTTCCTTTGATGGCTCATTGACCTCTGGATCCTGAAAAGTGCGGCATAGATTTTGTTTAAGTCCTCCTCACTTAGAGGCTCAACATATGGTGTAGACTTCCCATCTGTCAAAGGTATCACAACCCTTTCCTCCTTGTTCTCAAAGTTGATATACCCCTTATTGAATCTCAAGTCAGTATTATTTGCATAACACCAAGGGTGTCTAAGCAAGGCTGGAAAACTTTCTGCTTCTGCAAGTGCTAATACCTCAAAATCCCCAATAAACATGGCCCCTTGTATAGTTATAGATGCATCCTTCAAAAATCTTAAGGAGTGGCCTTAGTTCGGTTCACCATTAATAACACATTAGATGATGGCTACAATGGGGGTCTCCCCATTTGTACCCATGCATCTAACGTACGCACATTTACTTCTGCACCTACATCTATTAGAATATTACTCAACAACCATCCATCCACAACAGCATTAAGAATAATTTCCTTGTCATAGTCAATGCTATCAGGGGGAAGATTTACATGCAGGATCTATAGTCCTATCTCAATACTTGTGCACAGATGCAGTGTTCCCTTTTAACCAACTTCCTAATAGTGGGATGATGTTCTCCTCGCAAAACATTTTGCATACTTCTCTCAGATCATCGATATCATTTTGGACTGTCTCTAATGCTTTCTTCTACTCCTTTAAGTACTATATTTCACCCTAAAGATTCCTTAGCACTTCCATGGTATCCTGATAAACCTCCTTCTGATGAGATGGATCTGGGTACCTTGCATGCAAAACCTCCTCCTTGGTGATCATAGGCTTCTGGTACAATGTCTCTCTTGCACGTGCCACTTCAGCATGTGTGTAATCTTTATAGTTAAGGCCTCATGTTATGGTGCTATCTTGGGCATCCACTTGATTTTCCTCTGCGCGCTGGATCCTAACCATCCCTGCACCTTTGTTCTCCTACTTATGTTGTTTACTGAGATGCTCATATAAGTCCAGGAACTCCTCATAGCTATGATTCTTTCCACAAAAAGAACATGTAACATTCTGGGGACATTCACACCTATAATGATCAAGGGATCCACATGTATAGCACTTTCCTCAAGGAAACTCACTTCTTCCTCCACCGCAGCCTCGCCATCCATATCCACCTTGATATCTAGGTCCTCTTCCATGACCTCCTTCAAAATGGATCTCATTCTAGTCATAGCACGTTTGATTATGATCTTGATCCTGGTGCTCATTCTTACCCTTAGAATTATCTATTACACTTGTCTGTCATACCCCAATGTCTATAGCATCCTAGATCTGAACAATCACTTGATAATCCTCAATATCATGGGTTGTGGAACTACAAATTTTGCAAAAGCTAGATACATTCTTCCTTATCATGCACTGTAACAAAGGACAATGACTAGCATCATGATCCAAATGACAAATCTCACAGTCCAACAATAATGAGCATACTATTCTGCGAGGACAACTATCCTTGGTGTGACCTTCTACTTCACAATTTGTACACCAAATTCCTGAGCATGTTTCATGGATTGAATTTGATGATAGATTCTCTAACTATTTATCCATAGCTGCAATCAGTGCCTCTAAGAATGGACTAACACCAGTGTCAATGCTCCCAACTTCCTCTTTGGCTCACATGCAAGGCTTCTTCAATGCTTCACGTGGATCGAGTGTATGTCTTATGTGACAGTTGATCTTCTTGGTGGTGTAATCAATCCTCCAACGAAACCATTGTGCATGTTGGTGGTGATGAATATCATAAGAAAGCTTAGATAGAAGTGTCTTAAAGTGGGCATCACACTCATGTACACTCTCGGTGGTGCCTCTTGATATCTTTGAGCAACTTTGTGCTCATTGATACTTTTTTCTCTCAAATTCTGGGATATAGAACTCTTTTAAGAAAGCATCCTTCAACGCCGCATAATCCACAAAGTTTGATCATGGTCAAACTTCCTATTCCAAATGTGTGCTCATCCTGCAAGTAGTAGTGAATTGACTTGCCTTGCAGCTCAAGTTGTCTCATCCTTTTCTATGATCCTTTTTTTGTCATGCCATAAGATTTCACACATGTGCACATGCTCAATTGTAATTTTTGTGGTGGTATCCTCTCTATGCCTCTATACTCTTATGGAGGGGATGACTGAAGATGAAGAGACATCTCCATATAAATGTTAAATGTGGTTGCTGCGGACCTTGACCACCCGATCCAGAACCTCTTGTGTTTCCTCTATTTCTCCAGAACCACCAGATCCACTAGAACTAGAACCACCTATACCTCCTCACCCTCCACCAGTAGTTGGAATAGGACTTATCGATGTACTCCCATGTGCTTTGATAGTAGTACTATACTAAACCCCTATAGTCTGTGAGGTAGTTCCACTTCCAAAGGTGAACCCAACATTTGGCACGCTTACGTTTTGTGTGGATGATGCACCTGAAAACACACCTCCGAATAACATTGAATTTGATTATCTTGCCATTGATGTACTTTCTCTCTTACTTCCCAAACTTTCTTATTGATTATTAATCTTACTCATGCTAGGATCTTTCTAAAAAAACCAAGTGCAAGGGCTAGGTCACCACCATGGAGTGGATTAAGATGCGATGCCGCATCACGGCCCAAGTAGTCTCTACTGGCACACTTCCACATGAGGCCAAGGGGGGATCTTTGTCATGCTTTCCAAGATGGGGGAGTTCCTGATGCTCTTTCTCCACGTCTTCTATGTGAGCTTTAAATCCTTCATGAGCCATCTCTCTCCTTAACACCATATTTTCTACAACGGTATGTTACTTCTCTATCTCCCTCTCGCGTGCCTCATTATACTTAAGCTGCCTTTCCTCTCTCTCTGCCTTTTTCATACCGCTAGGTCTGCCATCTTTCACCGAACCTGTTCTTTGGTATTTTCATTTGGGAAAATTTTCCCATCATTTTCCCCCGCGCAAGTGTGGTGAGTGAGGTTTAGTTAGCCATCGGTTTACTCTCCAGGTTCAAAGTTACCATCAAGATCTTGATCGCCAGTGGAATGCCTTGCAGATATGTTCCTCTAGGATACCGCAAAATCTCCAAACTTAGAATTCAACTACCTCCGGAAAGAATACTTTAAAATTGAATATTCCAGAATACAATTGTTTAGAACACCACGAAACCACATATCCACAGCATAAGTCTAGATCAGGTCAACATCATAAAGGGCCTGAAATTCTTCCTTGTGTCTAGACAAGTGCGTGATACCTCCAATTCTACTTAGATGCATATGCAATCAGCCACTCATATAATTCTACTGGAAAGATGGCAAAAAAGATCTCATATAAGTTGTCATACATATTTTCTTCTACCCAAGTGCGTGCATTAAACTCATAACCACCACTGAACCACCGTGCATATTCTTCCTCCAAATCGCGTATCCACTCCTCAATACTTGCTAGAGTTAACCGGTATGTCTTCATCGTGAACCATCCTAAAAACAATCTGAAAAAATAAAGGTCCCTGCGATGGAACCAATGATGCAGCCTAGAATTACCGAGATAACACCCTAGTCATGACTTCTACCCAGCACATCACTCACCTAACCACCGACTTCTAGGCCTCAATACTTGAGTGCTCACCCAAAGCGCATCAAAAACAATTGAAAAAATAGTACCAGTCCCTCTTTAGGGTTGATGTTGCAGGATGTTAGCATGATGAAGGAATAAACATATAGATCCATAACTAATACATCATTCTACAATGTATACCATATTCATATTTATGAAAGAACAAGTTTAAACAATAATCATGATTGAATCAAGAATATGCACTACTTGGTTACACACAGGAATGACACTTAGAATCAACCAATACCTTCCATCTATGAATAAACATAGAAGCTCCTTACAATAATGGCATTCTATATCAATGCATGTATGGATCTGATACAATAATCCCCCATAGACCTCTCTATACATATCATATATATACGGTGGGGACTTTCCCTTCACCACTTCTCTATTCCAAAAATAGGCCGCATGCTATTAATAGCCATGTGCCATTTACAGGCATAGCCACACATGCAAGTGTGCTATCTATAGACCTCTTTACAGTTAACTAAAGTG
The DNA here is from genome assembly GCA_018340775.1 of Taxus wallichiana var. yunnanensis. Lineage (NCBI taxonomy): Eukaryota > Viridiplantae > Streptophyta > Pinopsida > Cupressales > Taxaceae > Taxus > Taxus wallichiana. The sequence continues at coordinate 287,408,227 of CM031238.1, forward strand.
ATAATCCTATTCTTTGCCCACCTCCATGCAAAACAAGCTTCAGTCCAATCCTCTAAAGATAGGAAATGTGTGGTGCGCATATCCCTACACCAGTTGGTGTGTTTTGCACACCATATTCTAAAAATAGGTCTTCATGCTCAAAATAGTCTAAGTCCCGATTGTTGAACTTTCCCTCCGTGCTTGTGTTCTTCCTATCCATTCGTGCCCTTAAACCTGGCCTACTTTTCTGCATGAATTTCTTGTGTGAGTTCTGTCAAGTGTTCTCTGATCAATAGGGATTTCAATCTAATCTATTATAGCATATTTTTCCAAGTGCGGTACATATTTTTTGATTATTTCTGGGATCATAAATACTGCTGCAATTTATCTTGAGTGAATCGATTGGATTAGGGTATTTTGTCATCATATTTGAAGTGTTATTGATAGATCTACAAGTTGTTATTAAACAATTATTTCACATCTGTGGTATGATGTTTTGAGGGTTTTGAAACAAGGAAAAGGGATGATCTTAATTTATACATTTAATCCTAACCCTAGCAACTTGTATTCAGTTTTTGGGATCAAATTTGTGGTGGTTACAGTGTTCAAAAAATTCAGATTTATAGATAATTGAAAAAATAAAAATATCTACTTTCATTTGCAATTGATTTCATTGAAAAATACTGAGTATTGAGGAAGTTGTGAATTTTCTAAGTTTTTAGATGTTTGGGTGCAATTTAATTTATTCCACTGCTGCAATTAATTTCTGAATTAAGGAAGATTAATTTCCCACTACTTCTCACATCTAACCCACCACCTCGGTTCACTCCAACCCCATTTGAGTTGTATTGAAGCTGACATTGGGTTATTTGAGATCGAACTAGGAGGGATTATTCCTTCTAGCTCCGATTGGATAAATTTATTTACAGATCTAGATAATATCCCAAAAAAGATACTATAGTGGTATCAGAGCTTCTTTCCTCTATTCTTGTGGGTTCATTTTTGGATGGAGGGTAACAAATAATTTATGTATTACAAGAGGAATAAGTGATTCATGGATGATGGAGCATTCACTTCAGATCAATTGATGTTCTTACAAGAATTAATGAGAGAGTGTGGAAAAGAACTTCAAAAATCTTGAGTGAGCAAATGTTCAAACTCATCAAGGATGCTTTGGGCCAAGAAAAATCTACAAGCTCCAATGGAGACAACTGACATCGTGGAGAGAGGGGCTCAACATAAGCTCCTCCCAAGTTCTTTAAAGGTACTTTCCCACCCAAGAATACCCATAGAGAGGTGCAAGAACTATCAATAGTCGAGGCTATTGAATCTTGCAACATTGAGTATGGTAGGCCAAGAAGGCCCATAAGCAACCTCCTAAGGACTTCCAAAAAAGATTGGGGAAATTTTCACTACCTATTTTTGATGGATCTAACTAAATTTCAGTAAGATCTTGGTTGCAAAAAATAGAGACCTACTTCTCCCTTAACCCCATGCATGAGGAAGAGGCCCTCAAGTTTGTAGAACTTCATTTGGAGGGTATGGCACATAAATGGTAGTTCCATGGGATGCACACCCACAAGAATTATTCTATCCACACTATGGAAGAGTTTACCCAAAGGATTATGGAGAGATTTAATAGGAAAGATCCAGAGTTACAATTTAGTTTTCTCCAACCGTTGATTACCACATGTCGCAGTCACGAAACATTGGGTAGTCACTGAAAATAAAAATACATAACATCAAGACAAAGTAAATACGGAAAGTAAAGAAAAGGACTAGCTAAATTCAAATACACTTACCAATGTGTACCTTATAGTGTCGGTCATCCTGCTATGTACGGGCACAATCCATGCTACTGGAACCCTAGAGAAGAAAAATTGAAATAAAACACTAGAGGAACGTCAGTAAAATATGACATAAATCACCTAGCTATGGGCCCATGGATGGATGTCGAGATGTCGTAAATTCATGGAGGTAAAAGCCTAGCCATGTGTAGCAATGCTAAAAATCACAAAAAACCATATGGCAAAAGCGATGATAATAAGTGAGGTAAATAGATCTAACCAAGACTATAAGCCTAAGAGATGATGCATAAGACTGCAACGAACCCATAGGAAAGGACAGGGCATAGAAATAATTTTTTATAAGGAATATAGATCATCATATTTGATGATTGTATCATGATGTTTGATTAGCAAAGGTTGGGTTTTGCAGTAGACGACAAAGGAGTGGCACTCGTTGATTGAGAGTGCACACCACAAGATCCTAGACCCAGTTTTAGACATTCAGGATACCTTAGTCATAGAGGACCCCATAGCACCATCAACTAGCGAGTCTCGGTGAGTATTTCAACTATTGGGGAGGTTGTCAAGTTACTGCATAGATGGAGAGACATGCATGCACTATCAAAGATAGACAACATAGATGTGATTCTTTAGACCTTTTTGGAGGCGCATTGTGCCTCGATTAAGGAATATATAGTGTACTTATAAAATGTTAGGAATGTTGCAGAGAGGATCATGAGGGTAGAAGCATAATTTGTGAGAGCAAAGGGGATGCCTCTGGAGCCCGATCTAGAGGAGTCTCAAGATTGCACAGTCCGTGCAACCAGCGTAGCACCTTCGGCACAGAGCATCTAGAGACCCCCCAAGGGAGTAAAGGTGCTTGAGCCACATATATTTTTATGATGTACCATGATTGTATTTTTTTAATGTATAAAAATTGATGACGATATATGTATATGATGATTATTTTGATGATTATGGTGTTTTTGATGAATAATTCTTTACTTATCACTTTCCTTTTTCTCATTCATGTATATGGTAATACTAATGATACTTAAGGAAGAACACTAGTGATATTTAGGTAAAAAAACTAGTACGAAGGAAAATAAATTCAAGAGAGGTCAAGTACCTAATTGAGGATGCATAAAACAATGATGTTCCACTAGGAAAGGTTAGGGCTAATCGAAGCCAAAAGAGGTGGAATCAAGACCGCGACATTACAATGGTAGGAAAAGTCAAGGAAAAAGATAAGTGATGATAAACCCAAGTGGGGCAAAGAGCCCAAGAAAGGATGAGAGACCTTGAAGATGTACGTAAAACCAAAGGGGGGTAAGATCCCAAGTAAAGGTGAGACCCCGGGCCAAAAAAGAAATCAAGGTGTTTCTAAAAGAGATGCTTAGCCACAAGGGGCGAATTGATGTAGAGCATCAATGATGATATCGTCTACTTGGTTCAGAATATGATGACGAGCTTGAGTCATGAGGTATTTGATAAAATTTTGTGTAATTGATACTTATCAATGGACTTCAGGTCGGGTGGCAAACAAAGTGTCATCAATTTGGTCTTCTAACCAAGAAAGCATGGCACCGCAAATATCACTAAGGGTAGATGAGGCTTAGGGCAAGTTGGAGGAATGTATATAGGTTTTGGTATAGATGGTCTAGGGGGAGGTGAGCGGCTCTGAGAGGAGTCGACTCTACGCTTGTTTCAACATGAAGATGACTTGATAGCCGGGAGCGTGCCACGGATAACCTGACAGTATGTTTCAGTATGTGAGCAATATTCATGATGTAAATAATGCAATGGGGATGAAGTAGAAGGTCATGTGGACTTTAGAGCTTCATCTCATCTAACTTTAGCTTTGAGATTTTTCATGTTTTTTCTATAGGCTCTACCATCAGATAAATAATTTCTTTGAGCCTCATGCCATGTCCAATATGGCTATGCCCCAGAAGGGTGAGGATCCATAAGGACAAGAGGAAAGGAAGGATGTAAATTATAAGTATGGGTTGGCATAAATGATGTCGGTAGATCTAGTGCTTCGTCATCTATGAGGTCATCATATTTATAGTCAAAGCCAGATATACACTCCCCATCCTTTAGATGAGGAGATAACTTATGTTATCTACTAGTATCATGAGGAGAGGATGAGGTCGATGGAGATGTCTAAGGCTTAGGCACCGATCTGCTAGGAGGAGGCTTCACCAAATGTGAAAATTATTCTTGGACAAGAATGACATTCACATCATTAGTGAAGGTGCTTTGGAGGGTGATTTGGTAATACCAGATCTCTCTGTCCTAACTTTGGGCATAGCTAGCCAAATGGGGATCGTATAGAGCATAAACATTATCATAGTCAGGATTATTAGTGTCTATTATGTAATAATTAACTATAGGTCTTAGTTTGAATTTTTTCTCAAGTGTAGGTTGAGGCATGTGTGAAATGGTAATAGGGATAGAAGGATCCTTCTTTGTGAGGCAACAAGTTAGGAGGAATTTTGAAATGAAAAAATCTAGGAGATCAAAAATGTTAATTCTAACAATAATCTAATTAGGTTCATAATATTTAGAATCCAAGAGATTGGGAGGTGTGCACCCGACCGACTCTTGATGACCCGCATTGCCAGGAATAGATTCTACTGGATAATTAAAGTGTTAATATTCACGGGAAGGAAAGGGAGATGGATGTTGAAGGATGGGAACTTATAATTTTTCTTTTTTTGAAGAGTATTATAATTCTATGGATTTGGCTTGCTGGGGATTTTTTAGATTGCCCCTTGATGTGAAAACTTGACACATTGGTAAGTAGGAGAGGCCACCGCACACATGTGGTGGGTGTGGTGGGTCTAAGGTCGACCAAGGAGAATGTTGTAAGATAGAGAGAAATTGAAGACCACTATCGTAGGAGGGATAGTGATAGGCATCCAAATGTAACCCGTTATCACCAAAAATAGCACCCTCCAATTTTTCATGCCTTTGTGAATGAGCAACCGGTGTTTTTGGGTAACATTGGACCATCTCTTAAGTTGTGGGACTTGCTACTTGAGATGGACCTCAAGAGAAGGCTAGTTCCTCTACCTAATCCTAGCACTAAACTACTTCTAAGGAAGGAAATGCGACCATCTACTCCTAATATAACAATTCCAAGGGACTAAGGAGAGAGAGAGAACATGAAATTTAAGAAATCCTACACTAAAGAGGTGATAGCACCGAGAAAAGGGGGTGAAATATCCTGATGAGGGAGAATACAGAAATAAAATGGAGTTGGGAGAGGCCAAACAAATGTGATAAAGACCCAAATCTTTATTTACCACTAAATCTCCATGAAACACAACATCCTGCACCTGCAAATGAGACATACATGCACAAAAAAACAACAACAAAAATAGAGGGGCAAGGAGATACAATAAAACAATACAATGGTTGAAAGAACACTATGAACACAATTTTATTGCTCTTAGAATATGCACAGTCCATTGCATTGTTGAAATAGAGGCACAAATACACTTGCTAGGCCCATGAGAGGGTTTGCAGATTAATGGTGTCGAGAAACAAATTTTATAGAGTTTCCCCACATCCCATAATATCTCCCTTCTCAAATGAGAAGTGTTTACAATATATAGAAAATGAATGAGAGAAAGAGAAAGAGTGAAACTCGGATTTTTCTCTCACCAACCAACAATTACAATTAAATGGTCTGAAAATGGCATGGGCACCCTTACAAATCATCTTACATACATACTTTAACTTCTGGAAGAAGAAACGGGTATAATACTTCATTAATTGTGGTGGTTGGGCATAAAACTATGTATTTCCGTGATGGAGACATTTCCCAAATTTTCACACATTTAACCTAAATAAAATTAAGAAATCCAGTTGTGGTGTGTAGAGGACGTTGTGTTCATTCTGACAAGTCCAATTTTGTGAAAAACAAAGCTCTGGATCAAAATTTATGGCCTTTTGAAGTTTGGGAGTCAAGCGCAAGGTGCGTAAGGGAAACAAAGAGAAGGTGCGCACGTAGGTCCGTGCATGGGAGGAAGGCATTGAAACAAGGCACGCAGTTGTTCAACTAAAGGAGGGCGTGTGGGAGTAGAAAAGAAAAGAAGGTGCATGACAAGAAGGGTGTATGGAAGCACACAAGAGGAATAGTAGGGACTTAGCCAATTTTAGGCAAGTCTACAGAGGAGCACATGAGGAGGAAGGCGCGGAAGGTGAAATGGAATGAGAAGAATGTAAAAGGAGAAGAAATAAGGCATGCAAGGGCGAACGGAAGAATTGCATAAAGGAAACAAGGCACGGAGCAAGATACAAGCATGCCAAAGGAAAGCAGAGGGAAACCACACGCGTAAGTGCATGCGCAACAAGAAAAAAGGCATACTCATAGAAGGAAAGTATGGAAGGAGGGCGGGCATCCAACTGAGGAAGGGAGCATGGCAGCGGATAGAAAGGAGGGTGTATGACCTGAAGAGCAGGGACTTAGCCTATTTTGAAGACAAGACTACAAATGGGTGTGCAACAAGTGCGCGTAACTTGAAATGTGAAAAATTAGAGCTAGAATGAAAGTATAAGTTATCCAAATAACTAGGAGATTTATTTGGATAACATAACCCATGGGAGGCATCTCTCATTGATCATACCCTTAACAAGTACTATACGTGGTTTTCCGGTTGTCAATTGAGTATCCAAGGGCTTTAATGAATTCTAAAGAAGCCACACATGTGTCAATGAGTGCATGATTGATTGTGTTCTAACCAATTTATATGGAAATCAATAGTGGAGGATCATCCACTCGAAGCAAGAGTTCTTCAGGAATCATAACTAGTATAAGTAAACGAATGCAAGTTTGGACATCGGTGGTACAATCCATAAAAACTAGGAAGTCGGTATGGGGTACAGTATTGGTATGGATACAAGGCTTTGGTACACTTTAGTACAGTAATTTTTTGGGGGCGGGTACAACCTTACAATATATATATATATATATATATATAATATTTAAAAATAGAGCAAAATAAGAAAAAAATCAGCCTTATATATGAATAGAGTAAACAACTTAATAATTAAGTGAAATAGCCAAATAACATATTAGTAATTCAATGCATTTTGTCATGAAATTCGTTGATAAAAATTTGAACAATTACATTGTCCAATAATAATAATAAATAATAAAAAATCACGTAACTGGACTAGAATTTCATCTTTTTCCATCTCCCTTGAAATCTGATAGTTCAAATTCCACTGGGGTTTCTCTTATTATTCCTCAATTAGTCTTACTTACTAGTGGAGATACTGACACTGCATTTCTTGATCCTACATTACCCAAACTCATCTCAATTGTTGCAATTTCAGCCATTTTTAGGTACTTCAGTGAATGCCCTTGTTTTACCAAAGTTGAATATTTTACATAATCCCATCTATTGACCTTTAATGACCAAAAAATATTTTTGTTTTTGGTATGGGTATATTGTGGTCATGGCTCGGTACGTTGTGGGTATGGATAGGGTACATCCAGCAGTACCCAAGTATGTCTACGTACTTCTTGGGAAGTACCCAAACATACTTGGGTACTATTGGACATACCATGAGCATACCCATGGCATACCATACTTGTATTGTATATTGTGCATGTACCAAACATGTACCCATGCCCTGCAGGGTACATATTGACCACCTACCATACAAATTGAGATTTCATCACACTGACATGGATACTTTCCTGCAAGTTGTGCAACATAGGAGACTTCCCCAAAGTAGGAGGGAAACGTATGTTCATGTCAAATAGTGCATTCATAAGACACTCACGATGGTGAGGTGATGTGCACATGAGATCCAAAGAGGGAATCAGGTCAGTAATTTGAGATAATGCTTCTAAAGGATCCAGCTCATCATGGTTGGACTGAGAAGCAAGATGAGAGTGTTTAGTATCCTCAGAAACAAGAGGATTGATTAGAGATACTTCGGATATTTTTTTTTCTTATGCTTGACGTCATCAACCTGACCAAAGGTGTATATGCTTAAAGAAATAGTTTTAGATGCCTTCAACATTGTAGCAATATTGTCACAGAGGGCCAATGACGTCTATAGGGGATGGTGTTTTGATTTTGGGAGACATAGGGGTAAATAGCTTTGCAAGTTCAAGGTTGAACTGATGGAGGGTACTCGAGCTCTATATCTGTAATCACATGCCTAACATAATTCATAGCCAATTTTTTCTCAAGGGGATAGTTAGGATCAACCATGTTCATTGTGGCATTTTCTAGTTTCTTATAACTTTCACCTGAGCTATGGCTAGGGATAGGATTATAGAAAATGTTAAGTTATTCATTAGCTTGATTAATGACAATAAGACAATATTTTTTCCTTTGAGCATCCCGATCCTTGACTTCTTCATTCAAATGCTCTCTAGTGATGGCTTCATGGTCAAATTGAGGGCCTACAAAGAAAGTGACGACAGTCATGCAAAGAGCATGACAATTCTCACAAGAATTTACCTAATTGGCATGCCACCAACAAAATTTGTTTTCATCATGCCATTATGGGATATGTCTAGAAGGATCAAGGATCTGACTAAATGGTTTAGGCATATGCTTTCGGAACTCATCCTTGGTTAATGGACAATAGTAAGTGGGTTGGATATTATTATTAGTAGCCTTTTGATTGATAGAAAAGACATCCCTATTTGCAGAAGCAATAAGAAGATGGGTATTTGAGACCCCGTTGTCCATGGCATTCTTATTTTTTGATTTTTGAAAGATTTGTATTTGTTCAGTTACATGAGTCTTGGGAAGAGCCTTCTCAAATTCCATCATAAGATAATCTTTTCGTTTAGCTTGTTCAAAAGCTTTATCGAAGGAGGTAGGAGAAAATGACCTAACCTTATACTTGATGGCGAGGTTCTAAAGCTTGAAGAAAAAGTTTGAAAAGGCTATCATTTCTCATATTGTGTTCTGTCTTAGTAGATAAGGTCTTCCAACGCTTAATGAATGCTTAAGCTGATTCATTATAATGATTTTTTCCATTAATGAAAGAATTGAGGCTATTTTTAGGTAAATCATGATATTAAAACTCATTAACCAAGGTTGTTACTAAGGATTCTAGCTCCACTATAGAGTTAGGGGGTAATGTGTGATACCATTCCAAAGAATTTCCAGTAGAAGTCTTAGCTATTATTTTTGTGGTGTCGTAAGAATTAATTTTATCCATTCTTTCTAAAGGTTGTCAAAGGCCTTAATGTGTAAGGTAGGATCATTTGACAACTCATATCAAATAGAAGGGGCAATACCTCCAATATCCATACTAGCAATGTAAGGTGCTAGAGGGTCTAGGTGGACTATCCTCAAGTATTTGTTGTGAATGGAAGGTTGGGAAATAGGTGCCCCATTAGATCCATTGGGTAAGTGTAGGGGAATTGCACCCCAGAGCCCGTGTTTGGATGGTTAACCATTTGGACAATATTGGCTTGCATTTGAAGGATTTGGGCCGTGGTGGTAGTTTTTTGTTGACTTCTATTGTCTATTACCTGAAGGATAAGATTAGTGGGATTAGATCTAGAGGCATTTTCAAAAGATCCTACCATAGTAACCTTCCCACTATACTTTTATTTTTAAGTTAATCAAATACGAAGTCAAAAAGGTTCTTATGAATTACTAAACTCAAGTTCCCCTTTGTATTGAGGAAAGTTATCAAGGAATGTTTTAATCTCAAGTGGAAGATCAAAAGTGTCTTCAATCTGAATCTCTTCCTCTTCATCACCTAAGACATTAATATTGTTGGTGTTATACTTTATTGTATCATCTCCTATCACACAATAGTTTGAGTAGAAAGAAAAATTGGATTTTGGAAGATTAATTTCTGAAAATGATTCTTCACAAGAGTTGGAGATCCCCAGGACAAGATATTCCATGACGAAGTGATGATGTGACCCAGAAGAATCTTCAAAGAATAGGTTGGCGACACAATCGGCCCATAAAAAAGTCCTTCATAGGGGTTGAAGGTGTCTGTGAAGAACTTTGGCCAAGATAGACATGATCGACCCTGCACAGAATATGACACAAAGGCCAAAGGCATCTAGGAAATATAATTCTTAGGGTTTTTGGAATTTTAAAGACTCAAACAAAACAAAAATAAAAATGGATGCTTTTAATGAGTTTTTCATGATAAGAAGGTTGTGTGTTCAATTCACATCGGGTTTAGCAAAGATGTATGATGGGGAAAAAAGTGTCTAAGCATCGTGCACTCTTATCATCCATTCAACAAGGTATTCGAGGAAACGAGTGAGAGACACACTAAGACCAACACAAAAATGAATATAATTAAAGGAGGTACAAGGAATTGTATGATTGCATACCCCAAGGGAAGTAACCCTTACACTAGGATAACCTAAGGTTTCCAAGGCGCTAGGTCGAAGAAGAGGTATCAAAACTATGGGTGGCAATAATGAGCAAGATAAACAATTAAAATCTATCCTAAATGAAGTAAATCATGTAATATGAAATGAATAACTTAAATATATTATGCTCACCTAGCATGTCCATAAAATACTAGGCTAACATAGTATGTAGTGAATGTAAAAACTACTCTATACAAAATTATAATGTTGGTTAGAGCACTTACTTGTTGGGGGGTAGTCGTTGATGCATCTATCTCTCAAAGGATCATACACCAAGAGAGAATAGATTTCATATGAAGAAGGGGAAATAATCTAGTCTTAGCTCACTATCGATGACCCAAAAGTGCAAGCAAATAAATCAAAGCAAGAAGAATCTCCAAACAAAGAGTAAAGATGTAAGAAATGTAGAAGCTAAACAAAAAGGTGCAAGTTAGCGCAAGAAAACAAATCTAATGGAGTGTTCTTGTTGATTTGATGTGATTGTCTTGAATTTTTATGATGTGAAAATGCCAGTTGGGGTATTTATACCAATGCCACCACCCACAAGCAAAGGCATCCACCAGGATTTTAAATTTGCACCGATGTAATCATCCATGGGTGATGGCATCGGCCAGGGGTGGCAAATGCAAAGGGGATATGTAAAGTGTCATGAAAGGTGAGAGTAATGCAAGATAAAAGAAATGGGATCATGAGCGAGCTATATGTCGGAAGAATGAGAGACAAAATGAGACAATAAGAGAAAAATAAAGACATAGAATGGGGCCAAAAGTTTTTCTCTCTCTATGTATCATCCCTAACCCAATGGTTACTTGAATAACCATACCGATATATCAAACTGAGGCCCTTAAGGAACCTGTTCCAGAGATAGATGCATTAGCAAGTTCTAACCGAAAACAAAAATTATTAGTAACAGTTTTGGTGAAACATTTGTCAATATGGAAAATTAGGTGCTTCCACCAACGTCCCGTGGCTACGACAATCTGCATCAAATGGTGCAACTCCCATTATTGAATGTAACTAATATAATCCTATCTATTGTTGTGCACTGTCTGAATAGGTTGGGGATCATACATGAACACTCCACTAAACCTTTGGTCAAGTGCTTGTATGGGGTACAAGGGAGGAAATTATAGTGATGAAACTCTCAGTTGTCTTTATTGAAGGGGAGAGAGTCACCAACCTATTTCTTTACTAGCTCTTGGAATGAGATAATGAGTTCTTCTGATAATGAGTCCTCAGTGAGCTGAGGTAACTCAAGCCTCTATGTTGGTACCCAAAATTAATCTCCTTCAAAGGCCGATCAACATCATGGATTTAACAGACACTCAAAGGAAGATAGATAATTATGTATGTTGTTTTGTAGCTAGGGAAAGAAGTCTATATGACTTTTTAGCACTCAAGTTTTGAAATGAGTAGGTCGCACCTTAGAACGATGTGATTAGATCCTAACTATTTTAGGTTGTGCCTTTCAACGAAGGTAAGAGAACCTATTTTGTAACCTCTATTATTGAAGAATGCTGGTAAATCCTTCTTTTACACAAATTTTATAGAGAAGACCTTGGGAAAATATGATCAACACACCAAATCTGACTCTTACAAGTTGTCACTTCTAGATTATGGAGATATTTTCAAAACAAGGCAAAGGTTACTAAAGACATTTGGAAACCTAATTGTTTCTGCATGCTTTTCTAACAGAAACTATGCATTTGTATACACACAGGACAAAAAGGGGTAGTACGGGTAAGATTGGATGTTTTTAAAACAAATTTTGGTTGGAGGTGAGGCAGGATGATCTTGATTCAATAGATCCTTGAGAGCTTTTACAAAATGGAAAACTAAATCAACAGAATGCCACGGAGCAGCTAAAATGTTTCTTTAACCAAAATATGTGCTTCAAAGGAGGCCCAGATTAGCACTTTTTCATACAATATATCAGATTTTAACACAAAGGCTCGAGTTGGAAAATCCAACAAAGCATCAAGATCTGAGCCCAATCATGCCTGAGGTACACCCAGAGGCTTACAGACAATCTCTGTCAACAGATGAAAGAAAATTGATTTTAAATCATTTATTTCACTCCCAAATGAAATCTCTTCTAAGAAATGAAATTACAGATGCAACTAAAATGTCACAAGGATTGAATGTGATTGAGATAGATCTTGATACAAGATTGCAACAGAACAAAAAAAACTAGTTGCAAACATTCAAAAATAAAACAAACACATTTTACATAAGATCAACACAAAATATCTCAAGTTTGATCAAATTTATCAGTAGGGGAAAGTTTCTAGAACAATCTCATAGCTTGTCAATGGTTTTACACTCACAACCTCCTTGACACGATCAAATTCAATACAAAAGAGATATACAGGCTTCTCAAATAGCTTCTCAAAAAGATGGGCTCTATCAAACTTTTTTTTATTAGAAAAATCAGTCCCAACCCTTAACACTCCAACCATTTACATAATAAGCTCATGTAATTTATAACATTTTCCACAGAGTTTCCCCCAAAACCTAAACGTTAAGTGCACCAATGTTTTCCATGATCTCGATCGCGATTCCCGGAATCAAATCTATAAAAAGTTGTCAAGTGTTTAAGGGGGCAGATCTCTTCGAATATCTCCCGCATTCAACTCCTCCTTCTGGTAGATCACCTTTTCTTCAACTCACCAACCACTTATGCCCTTAATTTGTCAAATCTGGCTCTTTGCATGCTTGGGAAAATAAAAATGGAAGATCAGATCGAGCCCAATAGCTAGATCATTTTAATGGCGATAGACGTGTCCAGATCTCCCCCACCAAACTTAGATATCAAAATTAACTCCCCTCTCTGTTTGGCATGTAGGAAATACCAAAAATCATGAAGACTCGCACTTCCAGGATATTTTCAGTAAAAATGGGGGGAAAATCAGATTTAGACACATAGTTGCCATTGATCTTTACTTTGAATTTGGGCTGTCCACGTGGATCTTCCATTGTACCCTTTTTTAGAGTGTTCCTTCTATGATAAACTGTATGATCTTTAGCTGATTACATTCAAGTTTATCACTCCAGATTCTTTCACAGGATGGGAGGAATACTAGCTCTGATACCACTGTAATGTCCCCACTATAATCTTATTAAAGCTTTCAAAGGATAGTAATAAAAACCCAAGAAATATACTGAAAGAATTAAATGCAAATTCTGCAGATCTGATTTGCCCAGAAAAATGTGATTTGGGAAAAGAAATACAAACACCCAAACATACACATAAAGTATGATATTTTTCTGATATTTGGAAAGAGATAATGCTATCAATAATTTTGCATAAGGAAACTCCAATAACTGAACCAAGAACCTGACCTTTTTGATGAAGAAAAACCCCAGATTTGACCTGTAATTGCAGTGCACTGGAAATAAGGCTGAAACCCTTTATAAAATACCTAAAATCTTTGCCAAATCCTCAACAAATATTTCTGTAACAGCTGTTAGCAAATTTATAAATTTTCCAGCTCTATATTACTTGAAAATACACCCAAACTGGGTCGCTTTAAGCATATAAAATATTAGATAAAGTGCAGATTTAAATCTGAACATTCACACAATAAATTAGAGAGAGTTTTCATTCTCCCAAATGCTTTTCATGAGGGTTTTCGTCCTCAGAAAATTACTGTAATTTTACTTCAGCTCCAAGCCAAAATATCAAAGTCCAAAATGATAGAATGAATCCCTACCCAAGTCGACTTGCTCCTATATGCAAGAGAAGGGACCCAAAAGACAACCTAAGGCATAACCAATCAGCAATGGTTATTCTTTCAAGGCACAAGTGCACCCAAAAACATTCCTACCCAAGTCACATTTTCCCTTAGAGGAAATACAAAGTCATATATTTTAATTTTTATCCTTTCTAAGACCCCCATGACTTCCTAATGCAAGTCGCCAAAACTCCTAGAGGAAATAAAAGTTATATTTATCACTTCTATTACTTTATTAAGTCCTATAAATTATCATAAGTGCTAGACATATTTTTATTTTTATATTGGCACTTAATAATAATTTATAAATGACTTAAGTACACCTTGTTGATGTCCCTTAGCCGTCGGTAGACAAATAGGCCAAGGGTCTTCAAACTGTTATTTCGAAAGAGGGACATTTCATTCCCTTTTTCCTTTTACAACTATTGAAAAAATGTAAACTTTTCACATTTTTCTTCGTGCCTCTGCCCTTAAGAAATGAGCTTGACACGTGTCCCAATGTGGGTCCCATCGGAACCGTGCTTCCTTTTTCACTTTTAACTCTTTTCTCCTAAAAGGAAAATTTTCCAAATTTCCCCGAGGGTCCGCACCTCCATCGTTGACTTTGAAACAAACCTTGACTTATCCTTTGTCGAGCCTGCAGGCCATTTTTGATATTTTAACCCTTTTGAGAATAAGAGGAAAAATTCTAAGTTGCCTTTGATGGTCTACTTCCCCGCCCCTTTTGACTTTTCAAACTACCATGTGTCACAATAGTGCACCTTGAGATGGTCCCCAAAATTTGAGACCCTGAAAGAGCGCGGGCTCACCACATGTCCTGGCCCGGAAAAATTTGTTTGAAGGCTTGAAGCTCAATAGAAGGCGCCATGTGTCAAAGTCTGAGGCAATCTCCTTTGGCCGTTGAAAATTCCAAGCAAAATGCAAAGTGAGCGGAGGCCTCCAAGTGTCCTCTTGGTGCTTCTTTAAAATGAAACTCAAGGGCCATTCCTCAAACATGCGTTGTTTCTCCATGTGTCCTAGGCCCCTCAAAAACATTTTTTTGAAAAAATACTAAGTATGGGAAGACTCGGCAGAATCCTCCATGTGTCTTCATGGTGCATTTCAAAATGACACCCAAAGCAGAGACCCTGAATGAGTGCAGGCTCGCCACTTGTCTCTGTTCCGCCAAACTGTACTAGCTACATACAAATTTGTCTAGGTCTGGGAAAAGTAGCGAAGACATCCACGTGTCCTCTGGACGTAAATTCAAGGCCAAACCAAAAATTGAACTTTCAAATGAGCATTTTTCCTCCACATACACCGGTTTTCAAGTTGAGGCGATTTATAAAATTATGAAGTACCTCACCAAGCCACATCCAGCCAAAAGAGGCCACGTTCCCTATCGATGCAAGGATGTAAATTTGAACGGGAGAAACATCTGTTAAACCGTAAAATGTAGAAAAACAACCATTTGAGCCTAGAGATGAAATTTTTTCCAAGGATAGAGGATTTAGAAATGTTACAAGGCTCAAATACATTCCTCGAGCTACATCCATTTATTTTCCTTCAATTATTAAGAGTAAAAATGACAGGGACAACAAATCTCAACTGTGGAAAATGGAAAGAATGGGAAAGCCTGAGTTTTTAGATGAACAGAGAACAAGAGACTCAAATTATAAACCTTTTTAGAGAGACAGAGAAATAAGGAACATAAATGGACCCATACGTGATCATCGACCCAGGGACAGATTAATTATGGCAACAAAGGAAAGAAGAGACCTTTAGGGCACAACACAAGGGGATAAAATGTGACAGAGGTCGTAAATCAAATGGATTTTCAAAGGAAAAATGGGGTGAGACTATTTTAAGGACCAACACTCTAAACACAATTATAGAAATCCTTCAATATCTCAAAAGCATGTTGTCCACAAGAGTCCAACTCAAATATTACATTCTTGAACATTGCATATTTCATATCTATGAGGCGTATCCAAACTTGAGACAAGCTCTCTACAGCGGATGTGAACTTGTTCTTATTCACAAGGGTGTGAGAGTGAAAGGAGATCATCTAAGATACTAGTGGGAACATCTAATCCAAATGATTGACATCTTTTGAAAACTCCCCCTTTTATTTCTTGAATTCCGATAAAGTTTCAAGGATGTACTCGATGAGAGACATGACTTCTAAGAACAATGCCTTTCCTTGCTCGATGATTTTCTCAAACCACTTCTTGTTAGCCTTCTCATGTATTATGTAACATTGTGTTATCTTGATCACCTCAGGATCAACACTACTGATCAAAGTAATATATTATACTTGAAGAGAAGGTGATGAGTTAGATTTCAAGAAGGGTTGGATGTAGGTACTAATAACTTTGACCTGTTCCTCCACTTGCAGAAATTGTTTACTTGTATTCCTCATTCCTAGTGAGGAGGCCGGAAGCAGATTCTTTTAACAGATAGGAAACACCATTGAGTGAAGCTTGTCCCAATAAAATGTGTGTTAATTCATAGTCCGACAAAGTCATGTCCTCAATAGGATTTTCAATCTTAGGCCTAAAAATTCAACATACTAATTATCGTAGGGGCCACTGAAGAAGCAGGATGTTGTCTGAGCCTTCTTTCTTTGCTTAGACTTCAAGGTTCCCGAGATTACATCAAAACTAGGTACGACAACAAGTTGTGTTATCTTTGGCTCACCACTAGTCATTTCATAAATCCATGGGATTGGCTCATTAGGTGTTCATGTGATGTTTTTAACTAGATAATTCTAAAGAGCTTGTTTTGGAAGTCTTGATCACCATGGGGAAGGTCTGACATCTTGGATACTTGGATGCTCTGCAATGAATCACTCTTTCTTGACTTGTAAGGTTCTGTGAGATCTGTAATGAGATTTTTCTTGTTACGAGCTCTCCTATAATATGGGATCAATTTGTGCTCTTTGTTCATTACCCTTGCTATATTCTTGTCATTTTATTCTTGTAATGGTTTAAATCAACTAATTTTCTTTGAATAACTCACTGAGCTTACTCGGCCAACTCAACTCAAATAGCTCTCCGAGCTCACTTAATCAGCTCAAAAGAGGAGGTGTGGATGGCTTAAACCTTATTGATGAGTTATGATGACCTACATTACTTGAATATCAATTGATATCTTGGATGTTTTCACTTCTTCCTTGACTGCACAATGTCCCTGGATCTTACCTATTGTGCCTAGTGATGTTCTTCCTTGCTATTATGACCAAAATGATGTCTTAGGCATTCTGTGAAGAGTGAATTGACTTATTTGAACTAGGAAACTATCTTGAAACCCTGTGGAGCTATCAAAAATTAGTGAGATAACTAAAAATTGAGCCTCCTACAACTTTCTGCACTCAAAACGAAGACTTTCTATTTAGAGCAGGTAGGAACCAAGACCTGCTATTTTGGGAAATCTCATTGTTTTTCTTAGAAATGAACTTCTTGATAATCTGGTATACTTAGTTCATCTATTTTGACAATGCTTCTCCATTTTAAGGAACTTACTATTTTTAACAGATGTTTTTTTGTTTTTTTTATTCTACTTTTTTTGTTTTTTTGGAAAGGTTGCTTGGTTTCTCATTTTCAATGTTCTCTGAGTGCACTGATTTGAGGGGAATTATTATTTTTAGTAAGTTACTATTTTTACAAATCGAGAATGCTAGATACTTACTATTTTTAGAATATGCATTTGTCCACATCGGGTTATAATAAAAATGGCATCACTGGATTAGGTTCCTTGTTACGATCTCGGGGTGTAATAAGAGAGATGACTTTTGAGAACAATGCCTTGCCTTGCTCAATGATTTTCTTAACCCACTTCTTGTTAGCCTTACACTGTATTATGTAACCTTATGTTTTCTTGATTGCCTCAAGATCAACACTTTTCATCAGAGGAATATCTTCTACTGGAAGAGAAACTATCAAATCAGATTTTAAAGAGGGGTTAGATGTAAGTCGTGACAACTTTTGCCTGTTCCTCTAGTTACAATTTTTTTGCTTGTATTCCTCATTCTAAATGAGGAGGTGAGAAGAAAATTACTTTAACAGATGGGAGTCATCCTCATGGAAAGCTTGACCCAATGAGATGTGGGTTAATTCATAGTCCGATGGAGTCGTGTCATCACTAGAATTTTCAATCTTAGGCCTACCAACTTAAACATATTGATTACCTAAGGGGCCACTGAAGAAGAGGGACGTTTTCTAGGCCTTATTACTTTTCTTGGACTTAAAGGTTCCAAGTATTGCTTTAATGCTAGGTACAACAATAAGTTGTGTTGTCCTTGGCTCACTTCTAGTCATTTTTTGAATCCATGGGAATGGCTCATCAGGTGTTGATGTGATGTTTTGGAATACAACATTCTCAAGATCTTGTTATGGAATTCTTGATCACCATAAGGAAGCTCTGACATCTTGGATACTTTGATGCTTTTCATGTAATCACTCTTGCTTGACCTTTGAGGTTCTAAGAGATTTTCAATGAGCTTTGTCTGATTACGAGATTTCCTACAATACGGGATAGATTTTTGTTCTTTTTTCATTACCCTCACTACATTCTTGTCACCTTCTTCTTTCAATAATTACCTCAAACAATTTTCTTTGAATAAGTCATTGAGCTTACCTGACCAACTCAACTAAAACAATTCGTTGAGCTCACTTAACCAGCTCACCGAGGAGATGTGGATGGCTTAAACCTGATTAACGAGTTCTGCTGACCTCATTTTCTTGAATCTCAACTGATATCTTTGATTTTTCACTTCTTTGATTGTACAATGTCCTTGTATCTTGCCTATTATGTCTAGTGATGTTATGCCTTGCTATTATGACCAAAATGATGCCTTACACATTCTATGAAGGGTGAATTGAATTTTTTTAACTAGGAAACTATCTCGAAACCCTGTGGAGATGTCAAGAAGTAGTGAGATAACTTAAAATGGTGCCTACTACAATCTTTTACACTCAAAACAAAGACTTTTGATTTTTAACACATGGGAACCAGGACATGATATTTTAGGAAATCTCATTGTTTTGCTCAATTATGAACTTCTTGATCACCTGGCATACTTATTTCTACTATGTTCTCGATGCTTCTCCATTTTTGGGAACTTTATACTATTATCACTTGTTTTTTTACTTTTTACTTTATTTTACATTTTGCTATTTTTGGAAAGGTTACCTAGTTTCTCATTTTAAATGTTTTCCAAGTGCACTGATTTGATGGGAATTATTATATAGATTAAAGTAATGTTTTTACAAAATTAGGATGCCACATACTATTTTTAGAAATTACATTTTTCCACCTCGGGTTGCAACGAAAATGGCATCACTGGATTAGGTTCCTCGTTAGGATCTCGTGCTTTGAATTTCAGCTCAATCTACTCACTTGAATGCCTAAAACCTTAAAAGCAGATGTTAGCGCATCAAAAAAAGGTTTGTTGTCATTAATTATTCATAGAATAATATTTTTTGTTGCTACAATTTTATTGAAGACTCTTGGTATGAGAAGCTACTGAGAATATTTCACTCGATTTTGTTCATAGGTTTGGAAGATATGATTTTTTCAAATTTTGGTGCATATGGCCATTCTAGATGAATGAAACATAGTTTCTATATGTTTTGTAGGTTTAATGGGGTTCTCACTCAAAATTCATGGGGATATGAAGAAATAATGAAGTGGGCAGAAGTTTATACATGTTTAAAATTTTCTGGAAGCACTTTCACTTCATGGGAAGAAGAGGTAAGAAGAAGAAGTGTGTAAAAACTTAGATTATTTTTTAGTTTTCAACCAACTTGGGGTTGGGGAAAATTTGTGTGTACCAACTATCCCCACTTTCCCATGATAGTTGGGATAGTAAAATGCACCATGAATTCTGAGCTTGACAAGTGGCTTGAAATGAATTGGTGGAGATGGAGGAGGAGATAGAAAGGTTTTAACACTCGATGAGCGACGTTGGAAGTCATATGATGAACCAAAGAGGGGGATATGGGTGGGAGAAGATTTTAATGTCCCAAATTTCTTGAATATCCCATTCATTTGGGATAGTAGGGGCAGAAAAATGCACCCAAGGCGAGGAAGGTCAAAAACTTGACCAAATTTGTATGCTTGATCATTAGTACTTGTCGGGAAGGTCTAGGGTCACATGGGGGCCCAAGGGCTTAAAAAAGGGGGTAGGGTGCATTTTTTTGTCCCTACTAGCCCCACATTACTAGATAGTCGAGACAGTTGGGACAGTCCGGACAAAACAATGTGTCAGGCTTCCAACTACAAAACTAACTCTGAGAATCTTAAAACTAACTTTTCTGAAGTTGTAGAGGTCTTTTTAGGTGAAATTGTATATGATATTTACTCTGAATAACATTTTTATATCAATGGGATGGTTTTAAATACTTGATTATGCCTTCTTATCCAAAAAAATTTGCTTTTTTATTTGGAACTATAAGGTGAGTCTGCACAAATTGATCTACCCTGTGAAGCACCTATTACTGTAGATTATTATTTATCCTTTTATTTATTTATTAGGATAATTCTTACACTTGTGTTAGCCCTACACTTATTGGGTTAGCTTGCTTAGGTGTATTAGTTTTGTGGAGTTAGCTTCTCAATTATGTCGAGTTAACTTACTAGTCTTTTAGAGTTAACTTAACTACCAGTATCAGTTAGTGGGAGTTCTTCACCATTGATTTAGGTAGTAGTTGCACTTCCCTCCTCCTATATCTACATCTTTCTTATTGAATAATTCAAGTCATTCTATTGTAATGTATTGAGCATTATGGATTATGATGGATTTCCATATATGATATTTTAGCTCTTCTGATTTGCAAATCTAATGTGGTGTGATATTATCATCTGAGATCACGCTTGGAATAATATTCTTATCATTCCTTTCATGGTATCAGAGAAGGAGATTGTTGTTGGCATCTATATGCAAGTTTTATTTTGCAAATAAATTATTTTTGTATTCATATATTTGGGATTTTGTCGTATTGTTTCTGCATGCATTTTTATGCAAAACAGAGGGCTTCTCAAAATTCTGGAGGCAGTCATTTTTGTGGTTATTTTATTTTTTTGCAGAGAAGCACATAGGTGTGCCTCGGGATTTGAGACAAGGGAAAAGGAAAACATGATTTTCTTTATTTGGGTTTGTTGGATTTCTCGAGATCTGTACTGGGGTTTTTTCTGTTGTAGTGTATTTGTCTCGGTCTACGCGTAGGAAGTTTTTTCGGTTCTTTCATTTTTTTGGTAGGGGTCCACGGATGCTGTGCACATTTTTACTATTTCGGAAAATCTATAGGTTGCTATTTTCGGCAATAAAGGTCACTGTCTACATAGTCCATAAATAGTAATTTTTACTAGAAGTGGCAGTTGGATGTGACACACCCCAAAATAGTAAGTTGTGCATAACCCATTAAAATCCTTAGCCCTTGGTCATATGGTGGTCATATGATGGCTTAAAGCTTGTGATTCCTACTAGTAGGTGCTTAGCTTCAGCCCCCTTTAATTTTATTTGTGTGGTGAAGGCAACAACATTTTTTTTTTTTTTTTTTAGTGGCAACTACAATAAATAATAGAGCAAAATAGTAAAAAGCTTGTAACTTTTGATCGGTAACTCTGTTTTGAGTGCCATTTTTTGCAAAAGTGCTTATTTTTTCATGTTCTTTCCATTGGAGTTATTTATTTTTAGAATTTCACTATAATTATAAAGTGTCAAATATGGAGGAGTGTTGTAATCAATTGTGGATGCAATTTCGGCTGAGCCCGATGTCCTAAATTTTTAGGAGTTGCAGTTTGTACCTATCATGGATTCTGAGAATGATATGCTTTTCTCTAAAGTATGTGGACTTCAAGAGGATATTGTAAAATTTGTGGAAGAAAATAGATCACTCAAGAAGTGAAATTCTCTTCTACAATCACTCATTCATGATAAGGATACAATAATACACTCCCTGCAGAACAAACTTGCTAGCCTACAACATCACCATCATATTGTGGACAACCATATCCATGCTCCTAGTCCACTTGTAGTTGTTGCTCTTGTACCCACTGACATTGATCTACCAATTTGAGCCTGAACCTACTTTTGATGCTTCTAAACCTATGAGGCTTGTTACTACATGCTCTTCCACATATATGCCTATTATAGTACCACATGTTGTGTATCCTACTTCTTCTCAGTTGCATGACTTTTTTTGAGAAGCATACCACTACATTCAGTTCTCACATGCTCCATTCTATGGGTTTCACTAGCAGAGTCATTGGTAGACATTCACAGGGTATTGTTTCCTCTATTCCACATGTTAAGTGGAATTCTCGTCATGACATTGGTTTTCGAGCAAATACTTCATTGGGATCACACATTGACAGAGCTCCTTTTTTGTTCGCTCGACTCTTTCTGAGGATCATGAGCAACACATGAGTTCTGCACCTTCACTCAAGATTGAGAAACCTAAGCTTTCAGCTATCAGACATGATCAACTTGACAGACATTCTGATGTTCTTTTACATGCACCCATTGTGCATTTTGCACCAAGTCATATGCAAGCATCTTCTTCATCCATCCGTGTTGATTTGGGGTGGATATTTGATCACTCATGGAGGTGACATAGGCATTCATTGAGAGGACTCTACAAGCTTGGCTCCTCCACCATTTGGTCTCTTGCTCCACTTTCTATACCTTCTGCATTGTGATGCTTCTTGTTTTGCATTTTTCTTTAGCAGGTGTAGTGTATCTCTCTTGTTTGTTGAGATATTTTATATCTATATTTTCATCACTTTTGGCATGTTGGCAGTCTCTCTTGTGGGGGAGCTATTCTGGTGGAGCCCAGTATTAGTTTGTCAGTGTTCGAGTAGTTGTTTTGACAACTCATACAGATTTGTAGCGTCACTTCACCCATTCAGTAGTATGGGAGGGTGTTGTGTTGATCCTGCTTCTTTGGGTTTTGTGTCCTTGCCTTGTTACCTTGGCTTTTCTTGGATCGTGATACTCTGGATTTTGTGTCCTTGCCTTGTTTCTTTGGTTATTGTTCTTGGATCGTGGCACACCTATATGCAGCACTTCATCGAATTATGTTTGGTGTTTTTTTACACTTTTGACATCACTTCATTGATAGTCTCCTTGTATGGAGCTATTCTAGTGGAGCCCAGTGTCAGTTGTTTTTGAGTTTTGTGATCGAGCAGTGGATTCAGACCATAGTGCACACCAAACTTCTTCAGCATTTTACATGAGTACCTCATCAGGCCTAGTTGTCGGGACTCATACTGTGGACATACCACATCTATTTTGGCCCCTAGTTTCACTTGACGGGGGGTGTTAGAGTAGGTATTTACCTTAGCTCATGTTCACCTAGGTACTTTATTTACCTTTATTGTATTTATCCTCACCCACTTATGTGTGTGCATATTTATTTTATCTTATTTAGATATTAGGAGATATTATCTAGTTGTTAGGTATAGTTCTTTCCTTGATCTATGGTATCGACTAAATCCTTGATGTCTAGTTCTCTCCTAAATCTATGGTCTTGACTAGTTCTTTGATGACTAGTTATTTCCTTGATTTATGGCTTCATCTATGACCTTGACTAGTTCTTAGATTGTTATTCCTTACCTATTTAAGAAAGGCCCATTCTCAATGTATTGCATTAAGTTCCATAATAATATATGATATTGCTACTCATTTGTTTGTAAAGGTTTAATGTAAAGTTATTTTGATGAATTGCTTTCATCTTATTGATCGTGGTGTTTGATTTGCATCTGTGTTCTTGGCTTGGTACGATCTGGTTATCATTCCTTTCAACACCTATGCCTTGAGAAGAATATAAATTTTCCATCATGTATGGATTTGAAATATCTTTACAATGGTATCTTGTTTTCCTCTTGACACATCCTAGAGATTTTGGAATCTTTAGTTGAAGGTTGGGTGCTTTTTTACACTTTAAGCTCCTCAAGTCTCCAAGACTCACTTTTACTATCTTGATCCCAAAACTTCTGAAAATTTCCAAAAGTTCCCTAAAAGTGTCACATTACACTCTGAGATCTTCAAAAACATCCTCAAATGATTTTAGGCCTCTTGATTAACTCCATCGGATGCACACCTATCCCGTAAAGGCTATATAATAGCTTTTCTAGACCTAGTAAAGATTTCACCTCTTCACGACACTTCACTGAAAGGGGCTAGATGAAATCAGGACCATATTTCATACACTTGTTAAGTTTTTTTATCACATTATGAGGTCTCTCCATGATGGGGAGTGTATGACAGAGAAGGTAGGATGACCAGGAGGATGACTCAAGAGGGGCCTTGGTCAATTTTTTTGATATTGGGGTCATTGTCATGCTTGAATATTTGAAATTTTCTTGTTGAAAACTTGCATGACAATAAATAGCTCTGAAAATAGAAAGCATAAAAATTTAGGTGTATACATAGACTAAGTTCTTGTTATCAACTATGCATTTTCTCTCTATTTTCTATCTTTGATTTTCTTGTGCACCATTTTTGCCACCATGTAAAAACACCTTCCTTTTTGTAGGTTCAGGTTATTCAAGTTGGCCACCTCTCCAACATTTGATACTCCTCTACATCTTCTTAGACATCTTGTGCATGGACACACATTTATTTCTTTTGATCCAAAAGTGCTCGATATGGTTTTTGCACATCCCTCAAAAGAGGAGGAATTAATTTGTATAATTATACACTTACAATAGACACGGGTAAAATTCTAGGATATGATACAAGTACAAAAAGGGTTCATGTACTCAAAACTCCAAAAAAGAACAAAACTTGAGATAAAATTGCATATGTTCATAACCATACAAATTGATCAATATCATTCGGTATGGTCCTCACCCTACAACATATTATTGACCAAGGGGAAGAAACATCAACCTTCTCACCATTTCTAGGTTCTCAAGAATATTCTTAGATTTTTGGCACAATTTTAGTCTTAGTTCACTCTTCAGAGTAGTACAAGGGGTGTGAAGTAATTTAATCCTTTTTTTTTCCATGACATTAAATCTTTGCATCAACAGTGAATTTGTTTCTTATTTCTTTTTAGATCTTTGCATAAACTTTGTGTTATCTTAGATCTGGATCTGAAAATTTCCTCTGCTTTGAATTATACATTTCAAGATCTATTTGTTTCGTCATCTGTGTGCATGTGACCAACTCTGTCAACTATTGGTTAGGCTGCACATCTTCTTTCTTTTCTAATTGCATTCAATTATTTCCCTCTTCTACACACACACACACACACACACACACACACACATTTATTTATTTATTTGCTTTTTGCAAATTGTCTAGCTATGGTGCATGAGCTACACGGTTAAATTAAAACCAACAGATAGATACTAGAAAATATAATTGACAAAATATTACATGAGAGCCTCACCGGTAAATGAAGGAGATTTATCTCATGAATGCCTAGGTTTTCATTTGTGCAGAAAATCTAGCCAACAAGGTTAAAGGATCAAAATTTTTAATTAGTATTCTTGAGTTCTAGAATTTGAGCTGAAACCATTGATATATTTTCTGAAAGCTAAGGAATTGAATAGAGGAAGATTTCCGGAGAACTTTGTGTCAACAATGCATTGGATTCTTACTTCTTTTTAGATCTTTAGATAAACTTTGTATTATCTAAGATTTATATTAAAAGTTTTCCTTTACTTTGATTTTGTATTGTGAGATCTATTTGCTTTATCTATTTGTATGAGACCAACTTTGTAAACTATTGGTTGGATTACACATCTTCTTCTCCTTATTTTTATATTCAACTATTCCCTCATTTGCAAATGTTTCTTTATAGCTACTTGTTGCATAATTACTTAGTTATGGTTCATGAGCTTCGCAGTTAAAGTAAAACCCACAAATAGTTATTAGAATACATAATTGACAAAAATCTTACATGGGAGCCTCATCGGTAAATGACGGATAATTATCTCATGAATGCCTAGGTTTTAGCTATGCATAAAATCTATCCAACATGAGGGTTGATGCACGATCATCAAGGAAATGTTGCCTAGAAAGACATCTTAGGCGGAAAGTTAACATTCTGAAACCAACACAGCGGTAGTTCAATGCCTTTTTCCCTTCAGTTAGGCCCCTTAAACCAATCCCTTTCATATGAAAAATGAAGTTTTGAGTTGACCTCTTACACGAGTGCGAGAAATGTCAACATTTCTGACAATTATGTGGGATAAATCTACCTACTAGCTTTAAGACAAGTGCCTTAATCTCGTCCATTGGGCATGGAGTTAAAGCCCAGAGCAATTTTTTTCCCTTTACTGAAAAACTGACGTTCTGGAAACAAAAACTAAAGTCGGGAAAGATCTCGTAAACTAGATCCTATGCATGAAATGCACTTATTGAAAGATAAAAATGCAAATGTGCGTGAGCGAATTTATTGAAATAAAAATCCTAACTAATCTACTCTAACCAACATTGTAAGATTTTCAATAACAATGCTTGAGAAACATACCATTCACATGAATGGGAAGTTCCTCTCCACTCAGCCTTGTGACCTGAAAAGCATTATGTTGCTTGCAAGATGAAATCATATAAGGGACACTCTAGATTGTATCAAATTTTTTATGGCTGTCAGGCTTAGCCTTGTCCTCAACCCATTTCAACACAATATCTCCTTGATTAAATTTTTTTATTTTGACCTTCTTTTCAAAAGTACTCTTAACCTACTTCTGATGCTTCTCCATGTTCTTATGAGCTTGATCTCTTAGCTCTTGTAGCTCCATAAATTCTACATAATGGACCTACATTAGTTCATTCTTAATTAACTCCAACTAATGCAGTAAATCCATTGTGGGAAGCTCAAGATAAATAGGCATTCTTGCCTCCCTTGCATAAACGAGCTTGTATAGTGAATTCCCAATTGACCTTTTGGGAGTCACTCTATCACTCACAATGCCGAAATAAGCATTCTATGTCAGGATCTTTGATTTTGTTTGAGCATTCTCTTGATTATCCTTAGCAAATTTTTGTTTGTACTTTTAGCCAATCCATTACCTTGAGGGTAATAATTAGATGAAGTGCTTCGATAAATATTGTGTTTAATAACCTAATTAGTTACTCTTGCTCCAAGTAAAGCTAGAACATTGTCAAAAATTATGGTGGCTGAAACACCGAATCTGCAAACAATGCCTTTATAAAATAATAGGATGGAGGTCTCATTGGCTTCCATCAAAGCTACATCTTTAGTCTAGCGAATAAAATAGTTTGTGGCTGTCAAACTCAACTTGTGCCCTTGAGATGAATGTTGATTAATCATACCAATGAAGTCAAGGTCCCACTACATAAAATGTTAATCAACTAAGATAGGATGTAGGGGTAGTGATGTTAATTATTCCTTTCCAACAAACAACGTAAATTTATTACATTTTTTAATCTATTCATAGCAGTCCTTGAAAATGTTGTGCCAATAGTAACCAACTTACATAATTTTAATGGTTGTTGTGCATGCTGCAAAGTGAGCACTGCAGATCCTTCATGAAATTCTTTGAGTAATTGTTGTACTTGATCAAAATCAACACAACACAGTAGTATTCCATTTATATCCTTCTTGAACAATACTCCATTAATGAAAACAAAAGGTACAGCCTACAAACGGAAGTATCTTCTCTTATTCTTGTTCATACCTTTAGGATAAATGCCATGCTGCAAATAACTGATCATATCAGTCATCCAACTTAAAACTAAAGCGTCTTGATCAGATTCAGTTTGTTGATTTTCATTCTAAGATAAAACTCCAGAATTCTTAGACTCAATATCGGCAGTCAGATGTTCACAAAGTCTGTGTCCTTTGACTTTTTGGACACTCTAATGTCAACATCATATTCCATTACCTTAGTAATCCATTCAACCCTTTTCTCATTCAGTTCTTTGTTCAAAAAGAAAGCTTTAACACTCGGATGAGAAAACAAAACATAAATTTTGTTATTTGAAAGCATGTACTTCATGTTTTTCAATCCTCTAGCTATTGCAAGTACCGGTTTTTCAAGAAAAGTGTACCTTGTTTCATAGCCATGAAGGCTTTGCCCAAAAAAAGTAATGGACTGCTCTATCTAATTATCATTCACATGAGTTAAAATGGCTCAAATGGTTTCAGCTCCTACAAGAGCATACATGATGAAGTCTTTGTCAAAATTTGGATTTGCTAATGTAGGAGCTTGAGAAATAGCCAATTTAATGGCTTCAAATCCTTTCTTTCCTTTGATGTTCCATGAGAAATTTTGCCTTTCTTGAGCATAGAGGTCAATGGTTTGACTAAGGCTGTAAAATATGGTATAAACCTTCTTCCTAAGTTTAGTTTTCCCAAAAAACTCTAAAGAGTCTTTTTATAATGTGGTAAAGACAGCTAAATTGAATCCAACCTTAATGGGTCAGTGGTCAAACTTTATTTAGAAACAATGTGACCAAGTAATTTTCCTTCATGCACTGAAAAATATGATTTTTTTGGATTCAAGGAGATCCCAAACTGCCTATAAATTTCAAAGGTTTTCCTCAAATGCATGAAGTGATCAGTAGAAGATTTTGAGTAAAACAATCACAACATCCAAATACACAAGTATGCATTTATTAAGAATGTTGTGAAAATCCATATTCATTACACGTTGAAACGTTGCACCAGCATTAGAGAGACCAAAAGGAATTCTCTTGTACACGTAAGTCCCCCACTTTATGGTGAAGGTTGTTTTGTATCTATCTTCATCACACACAAGAATTTGATTGTATCTATTGTAACCATCTAACAGGGGCAGTCTATCTGAACCTAAAAAATGTTCTTAAAATCTTATCCATATTGGGCAGTGGATATTGATCTTTTAATGAAGCTTGTTGAGGTCTCTAAAATTCATACACGATCAGATTTCACCATTTTTCTTCCATATAGGCACAAGGTAAGTTACCCAACATGAATGCTTGATGGGGAATATAATACCTGATTCAATCAACGTAGAAAACTCTTTCCTCATCAATGGTTCAATTTTAGGATTTATAGGCCTCTTCTTTTGCCTTACACATTTTGCATTTGGCTGTAATTCTATAGTATGTTGAGCCAAACTGGGATAAAACCTCTCAGATCTTGGTATTTCCAAGAAAACACATCAATGAACTCTTTACATAAGTCAACAAAAGATTGCTTCTCAATAGTAGAACATACCTTTCCGATCTACAATATTTTACCTTCATCAACTAATATTTCTTCATAATTATTAGCATGAGTGGTGATCTTTCCTTTTCTATTCTAAGTTGATCATTTAAACTTATAATATCCTTCAAAGTGACAAGTCCTTGAGGTAATTTATTTTTTTTAGTTGCACAATTTGATCACCGTATTGGTGCTACAACTTAGGTTGATTAGTTGATGAAAACTCAACTTCTTCTGCAAAAAATCTATAGATTTGTTTATCATCTTCAAAAACCTACCAATTCTCTTCATTATCAAGGACTGAAGGTCTAATAAACATCTTGATATTAGGATAATTTTTTTCATTTTGGACATGCTCAAGCACATCAAAGATGGCCCCAACTGTTGCAAGTCTTCCTGCATGTTTGTTCATTTCTCTTTGGATGACTGAATATTAAATGCCTGAAAATCATCTATCAAGTCCCAAACTCTGTGTTTATAAGTCTTCAACAGTGGATGTTTAGAAACATTCAAGTCTCTAACTTGTTTGATGACTAACTCTCAATCACCAAAAACCTACAATGAGTTGATTCCTCTTTTCCTAGCCCATTGTAGGCCATGAATCAATGTTTCAAACTCAACAACATTGTATGTACAGGAAAACTACAAACTTGAAGCTGAGAAATACCTTTGTTTTGATGGGGAAGTCAGCATCAAACCTGCACCTTGACCTTTCTTGTTCTTTTCTCCATCAAAATGAAGCTTCTATATGCCTTCTTCAGTATTTTCTACTTTGGAAAACAAATCAATAAATGTATTTTCTTCATGAAGACAACACACACTAATCATTTTCTCTTTTACTTCCTTGTATGGATCATAAACATATTTCTCTTGTGTTCTTTCATCCATAAAAAGGTTAGAAACACCTTAGAAATAAGAAATCTCAACAATACTATCAAAATTTTCTTTATCAAGTACAACATAGTTGGTAACTAGCTTTGGAATATGAGGCTCAAGATGAAAATTTGCCAATAGTTTTGAGTTGATAGTAACTTTAGTACTGTACCTCGTAGTGAAGAAAAGGTGAGACCAATCCGAGGAAAGATACCAACCAATATTTTTGTGAAATCCCTTAACAAGGCAAGTGCAAAGTAAGGTGGTAAATCTATAACTATTACATCTTGTAAAATTGTTACAATAGGACAAGCATGTAAAGTTATATCTAGATCCTTGATTAAACCGACTATATTTTTTTTGTCCCATCAAGTTGTAGTATGCTTCTTTATGTTGGCTCATAATTAAGTCTCAACTTGTCTGTTATTGTTTTGGGCTTGACTGTACTACTTGCACCAATTTCCACTATAAAATTGTGGACCAATTGGTCACCAATAATGAGTGATAGATAAAAAGGAGGTGATTTTTTAACTTCAGCATTTAATAACCTCTTAACCATCATTTTTCCTCTTTCATTTTTTCTACTTGAACGTTTGTAAGAACTGCATTAGCTTTATTTGGTTCTTTCTCAACTAGTTTTAAAGAAGACAACTACAAATTAGCAAGTTCCTTTACAAGAATGTCATGTTTCCCTGGAATATTCAAAGCATCCCATAAATAAATATTAACATTTCTCTTTTTCATCAACTCAACAATATTTATTGTAGTTGTCATATTCTTGGAATGAGCCTTAGAATGAGCAAATTTTGTTTCTACAGTCTTAGAAATCTGCGGCACAAAAGACTTCTAACATTTGGGTTTTTAGGTGCTTCCTTCTCTTTCTGAGTTGTACTATAACTATTGGCTGATTTATCCAAAGTAGGAGGCACATTCAAACCTTTCTCTTTGTTTTCTTCCTCTTCAAGTGCTCTTTTCTTAGATCTGGTCAAAAGTGCACATAAATCATCCTCTTTAAAATTGATCATCGCTTGTTCTGGATGCATTTTACTATGTGCATCTTGTTTTCCACCCTCCATTTGAGGCATATGTAATGTTTCAGATTGAGGTTAGGCAACAAGGCTTAGATTCAAATGGGAATTTGGGCATGAAGATAGAGGACATGGGTGATTACAAGGGCACACCATTCTTTTGAATCCATATTAATTGGTACAAGGGAATTTGAAGTGGAAGTAGCCTTAGGATCAACTTATCTAGGCTGAAAGGGAGCTCTATAGTTCTGATTTTGTTGATAAGGCTACCTATTAGCTTGATAAGGAGCTTGGTAAGGCCTACTAAGCAGTGCCAATTACTTTTTTAATATTGTTATCTCATATCCATATGATTGTAAGGTATTATTTATCTCAAAATGTCATTTACTTGTGTTGTAATAGCAGGATCTTCCCTTTAAGTAGGCAGTGGAATAGGGTGTAGCTTTGGAATAATAGGCATTAAAGGCCTTGAAGCTAATTTTCCAGTTTGAATAAGATTGTTTTCATCTCTTATGGCAATAGCATAGGTTTCTCGAAGTTTGGAACCTCCAATGGACTATATCATGGCTACAATATAATTTTTTAAGGCTCTGAGATAGTAATGAAAGGCATGATCAGTGAGGCTTAATAATAGGAGGAATCCTTTCCCATGTTCTAGCAAATCTTATATTTTGGTCATGAATTCATGAGGTGCATACTTAATTGTGGACATCTTCTCTATTAGAGATAGGTAATCTGATTTGTCTTGAAACTACTTGCATAATACATCACTAAACTTGTTCCAAGAATCTATTGTCCATATTGCCAAACTCCTATACCACTGAAGGGCTTGGCCTTTGAATGAAGCAGATAAAAGCCTTAAGACTACATCTTCATGAGTAATATTATGTACTGAATAGAGGGATGCAACATCTCTAATATGCTCACCAAGGGTAATATGATTTTCACTGGTAAAAGATGAAAGACCTTTCAAGGAAGTAGCTGGTATATTATGATAAACAAGAATTAAAAAGGGGTTATTATTAGTAAAAGCAACAAAAGCTCTAGGTGGTTGATTAGTAGCCATTAGAATAATTCAGATCTGAATCACAAGATTCACGTGAGGGGAAGGAGGGTTTCAAAACCGGGCCAATTATAGGGTAATGTATTGCTAACTCTTCTTCTTCTAGTTGAATTAAGAGGTAATTGAACAAAATTAGGAGGAAATCCTCTTACTGATGATCTTGACGCTTTAGGCAAGCAACATGTAGTACTGATATAAACTCAACCTTACGATTTCCCAAGTATATTGTATTTTGATTTTCAATGGATGATTGCAGCTAGTTCCTCCTAACAGCAGCTACTCTTCGCTGCAATAATAAAGCTATGTCCTAATCTTCATTTAAAACTGTGATGATAACAAGCTCCTGAAATTGATTAAGTGATCCTTGATAAACCATAGCTCTCAAATCCTCGTTTATATCATGTTGCATATAAATTACTCCTGCAACCATATCATTCGGGTGATGAACCTTATTTATTAGAACTTTAGGAACAACCATGCAGAGTAAACATGATCTTTGTGCAGCCTCGTATTTTATAGATCTGATTCGAAGGTCCCATCGGGTGTACCAGATACTGTCATCTAACAGAAATGCACCTCTGTTAAGGGGTGATAAATTTTCAACTTTGCATCTCCCTCACTTCTGTGGATAGTTAATTGAGACACCTCACGGGTTGTGGGTCTTCCTGTACTTTTAATTTTTGAAAAAAATGATAACATTTTAGTATAATGAGTTGTAAATACTTCTTTTTGCATTATTTTTCACTAATATGGTGTTAAATGAATTCTTTGTAACTCATTTACACTAGGAAACTTTCACTTAATCATAATTCATGAACTCAAAGTAACTTGATAAAATTGAAATGTGAATAAAATATAGGCAACAACCTACTTCAGTTTATTAAATGGACTATCCTTGTGTAAGCTTTGGAATGTCTATTTTCCTTCTTCATTGTCTTTCCCATCTGTGCTAGGGTCTTTCTTTGATTTTTGAGGGCTGATGCATGATCATGATGGAATTGTTGCTTGGAAATACATCTTAGGTGGAAACTTAACATTCTTAAACCAACACAATGGCAGTTCAATGCCCTTTTCCCTTCAGTTAGGCCCCTTCAACCAATCCCTTTAATCTAAGAAATGAAGTTTCAACTTGACCTCTCGCATGGGTGTGAGAAATGTCAACAGTCCCTACATGTTCGGATGGTATGAATAGTGAAATTTTAAAGAGATATTACTTTTTCCACACTATTTTTATACAATTAGACTATTATTTACTGTTGTTATAATTTTCAGTTAGATGTCATTAAATTTAGTTAGATCTTAATGGTAGTTGGGGAAGGGTCCTAGCTCAACGTTCCATGTATTATTTTTTGGATTAATGCCTCAAGCTTTATGAACCATTAGTAAGAAGGTAAGGTTGTCTAAAACCCTCCTTAAACCCTAGTTGGGTATAAATGGAAGAGAAATTCATCAACGTGGCCCAAAATGGATTGTTTGACCTTGTTTAGTGACTAGAGGTTGTAGAGGACTCCTCTATCTTTCTCTAGGTTGTATTTTTGTGTCATTACAATGTGTGGACCCCATAAAAATTTGTAATTTTATGAAAAAGATGTGTTTTCTATCAAGTTTTGCACTAGACCTATTAGATAAATTTGTTGTTTGAGGAAGTTACTAAGCTATAATACATATCTTAAATGATTTTAGATCATGGTTGAGCCCTTAACAAGGCTTTGGAATTCATTCTTACATGACTTGTTTTGAGGCAATTTTAGACAATTTTTGTAGTCCAGGTTGCAGAGGTGTTTTGATGGTGTTTTAGTCCAAGTGGTGGTGTCTTATGTATTTGGTGATGACCGTGAGGTCATGATATTTCCATCCATGTGTCATAAATTGCATGGTTGAGGTGATTTGATGTTGTTTCTTCAATCTTTGAGGATTGGTTTTGTAGGTCATAGACCTAGTGAGGAGAGTTGCTCCTAATAGTCGTGTCATTGCATGAGATGATGATGCAAAGGTGTAGAAGCTTGTTGAAGGTTTCTAGAATACTTAGACAACATGTCTAAGTTTTCCTTGTTCTTTGGTGATGATCACGTTGGCTTAAGAGACACGACTTTTGCAAGAGGGCAATTTGGGTGTATTAGGGCTACTTGAGTCCTAATGAAGAATTATATGTTTTTATATTCGATTTATAACCTAAGTGGTCCTTTGTATGTTTTTTTAATGACGTGTTTAAGTGGTTTTAAGTGTATTTACCTCATAATGGTCGACCTAGGTGTGTTATGATCATAAGTCATGTATATAAGCATGTTCTTAGTGACTTATTTTGTTGTTTGGTGAGTATGAGAAAGTGTGAGCAAGAGGGCATAGTATAGAGGTGAAGGTCTTTGTGACCATTTAGAGAGTGTATATAGAGTGTTATGATATTCTATATGCTATGCAACTGTTGGAGAAGGTAGGTCATTAGACCTAATCATCTCTTGGAAGATAAGTTCCTGAGCGAGTTAGCAAGGAAGGCAGATTTGCAAAGGATAGAAGGAAAGAAAGCTTAATAGGTGTCATCATTAGTTGTTGTGGCAACATTCCAAAGGTGACAAAAAATTATGTGGATTAAGTTGGCGCTGAGTCATCTCGAGGTTGGTGTTCCTTGTGGGGTTGGTGCTATACTAAATCTAGGGGTTAGTGCTCCTTCTCGGGTTGGTTCTCAACTAAATTTGATTGATTTTTGTAATAAATATTTGTTTTAGGGGGTTTTCTTCTCCTAGAGGGTTTCCAACTTATTTCTGGTGTTCATGTGTTGTTGTGTTCTCATTTACTTACCTATGGTTATGTTTCTTAAGATTGCATGTTTAATGGTTAATTTGAATTGAATGGTTGATGTACAAAGATATTTATGTGATTGAAAGTTTTAAGGTCTCGCTGATTCACCCCCTCCTCTCGGTGAGTGTGCTTCTAATACCTTGTCCATCAAGTATTAAGTTAAAATAATTTACAAATACAACATAAAGCCTTCAATTCATTGAAATAAAACACATGCACACACGCACACATACACACACACACACACACACATGTAACCATATTATACCATGAAACCTTCTAACATTAATCCATATTGATTCTCTTTTTCAAATCTAGACCAATTCTAGGATTGTTCCCTTGTATACTTCATTGCCCAACCTCTTCCATAGAGAGTATACACTTATATATTTTTACACATCCTTAAGATATCACTTTCTTGCACCACAATTCATCTAAGGATATATCCTGAAAGCATGTTTTAACCAAATTCATTGTTTTTTCCATGACGCAAAGTTGATCGATTGACAAGTGCTAGTCCCATCACTTTTAAACCAAGTCAAGACATGGAAAGTATGAGACATATTCGAACAATTAGTAGATGTACTGCATTGTTAATGTAAAATAACCATCCCATATAACACTTTGCTCTATCTTTTTCTATTTGTTTTCCACTAGAGGACAACATGCATAACAATAGGGTTTTAATTTGAGTTTGAATTGCTCATAAATGCATAATAACTCTAGTTCATTTAACGATATGATATCTTTCTAGATAAACATACGTTTCTTATCAGGTCATTCAAGGATTTATCAAGTGAAATTTAAAGAAGAAATTAATGAGCATTTACTAGCATCGTAAAGAATCATGCACTCATGAAGATATTGAATTTTATAATAGAGATACATTGCATTACAGAAGATTTGTTGCATACATTGGTATGTCCTTTTGATATTGTTTGATGTTGAGAGGTATGATAAATTTAAATATAGCTCGGCTATTCCATGGTATAAAGAACATCCCAAAAACATGGTGTTTTCCTTATGGTTTTAGTCTCAACAACTGCATTAAGATTTGAAGGACAAACATTGATTTTGTAAAGTTCAAAGTGAAATTCCAAACAAAATTAAACGAGGTTTCTAATGGGAGAAAAATGGTGAATCCAGTCTTCAAATAAATTTTCAGATCCGTACAATTTATTCTAGAATATTAGCTTCATGGTTCAAGCAATAGTATTCCAACACCAGATTATGGACAAATCTTCCTTTTCACTGCAAGTTTTTTGAGTTCTCTTTTTTATCTTAAAACATTTGTTTTTTACAATCAAAATGTGATAATAAACTTGCAATCATTCTAAAAAAGGATAAACCTAAACCCTCTTATTTTATTATTAATATGATCTTCAAAGTTAATGATCAATATATACATGTAGTATATAGATATTTTATGTGTTTAGTGTGAAAATTAATTTCGTTAAAATATTATGGGTGAGAAAGTGTGCCTAAAATGTTGATTTATTTCCTAAATAATGTGGTTTGTGGAAACCTTAGGTCTATATAAGCATAAGAACGTAATGAAGTGACAAAAATAATATATAGATAAATGGTGTATGATGTTTTATGTCCAAATAAAATACTCTATGGATTGCAATTTATAATCTTGAGGAAACATAACACTGATTTGTGTCAAAAGAACTCGAGAAGAAACTTCACATGTAAGATTCTGCAGAGCCACGAGAAACCTTAAAAATCATTATTATAAACATCTTCCGTACTAAAGACGACATCAATATGTCGTTAACCTCAATATGCATTTCGTCAGGTAAGTTGTTGGTCCTTTTATTTGCTACACTAAATTCAATACATCCATTTTGGGGCACCATCTGTTCTATATTTCACAGCAACTCATGTTCTTGATAAAATATAGTATATTTTGGTCTCATGCTTGTCAACTATTTGCAGTCATTAACTTTACAGTCTTCTGCATTAATTCAAACTCTGTACAACTCTGAACTGTAATTCTCTAACCTAGTCTAGTGTGAAAAGGCAGATGTTTTCAAAAATTGCGTGTACAGTAGCGAATCTTTGATAGAAGTTAAATAAAGGCTGAAGAGGAACAAATGGCTAAGCACTCTTAGCTACATTGTAACGATTTTCTTTTTTCGTTCTTGCATGTTTTTTTAATAAAAAAATTACTTGTGCGGCTTCTAGATCTATTTGTATTTTCTATATCTCAATCACTGAAATAAAATTGTAGAAAAATAAACAGCCGAGATTTCTGGTTGAAACTAAATAATAATAAACTCTTCAGGTATTTCAAAGGGAAATCTTGAAAGTGGAAAAGGGATTCCCTACCTGTGGCTGGCAAAATCGTGGAGCTTTCCCGTTGGCGAGTAAATCATGAGAGCGATTTCAGCATCGCAGAGAAGAGAGAGCTCTTTCGCCTTTTTTAACAGTCCCGACTTGCGCTTCGAGAAAGTAACCTGACGACTTATGGGGTTGTGTATCCTTTTCAGTTCTACCTTCCCCCTCCCCATTTTTCTCTATTTTGTACGGTAAAATGCAGAGTAGGGCATAAGAAGATAAACGAAGACAAAACCGCCAGCGGCTGCCTAGCCACTAGGTTTGTTCCTCTGTATTGTCAAGTCAAATTTCGTACTTCCTTAATTATTAAGTTGTTCAGGACCTGCAAATTGTTCCAGGGACGCGAAAGCGTTGATTGAGAATACCGTATGTCCTATTCTGTCATTTACTTTCATTTTCCCAACTAAATTTCGTTTTCGCAGGAGTAATTCGGATTCTATAATTTACTAGATATTTAAAAATTAAAAAATAAATATCGTCGCCGATGGAGTTCTAATAATGTATCTTTTAAGGAGACAAAATGATTGTAATTCGATGATTGTAAATAGTAGCCGTCTAGTGGTAAGTTCCTAACTTATATAGTGTTATATAGTGTAAAGTAGACATTAATGATGTTGAAACTTAATATAATCTGCAAAGGGACTTAGCAAAAATGTCTATGTATGTACTTAAGCACTAGACTAATGAATGTCCCAGTTGCCTTTTTAGTTATGCCAATTGTTCTAGCAAGTTGAACGTTGCCTTCCTTAACTAGAATTGATTTGTAATGATTGGAGGACATAAAATAGATAAGAATAAAATAAAGTATAAGTATTACATAGAAATGTTTTGTTAGGTTTATATTACTATGGGCTCATAACAATTTTTGTGACACATATGTTATTCTCAAATGTAACAATTCATCTATTAAATTGTTAAAAAATGTTATTCAAGAGAAGTTTTAAAATATTGTTTAAAAATTAGTTACAATTAGAATTAGTTTTAATATTTGTAGTCTTTAATATATAAATATATATATCTAAGTGGGTTGTAATTCACAATATTGATAAAAATATAATGTAATAGAGTTATGATAAAAGAATTAGAAAAGTATTGAGTGTGACATGCTTGATAAGAAAAAATAAAAAATATAATGACATTATGCATTCTTAAATAGGTGGTATGTACTTATTAATATATTATTTTGAAAATCTACAACACTTCATTTGTACACTTATTAAATATTGATGTTAAAGCTCTCATAATTGTTGTGATACTTGTGTTGACAATTTTTGCACCCAGTGCGAAAAGGTCAACTCGAAACTTTAAAGTTTCTCAAATTGGTTAGTTACAAATTTTGTTATGTTTGGGACAGCCACCTCGGATTAAGATACGATTTTTAATTATTTGGTTTTAGACAGACTTGGAAGTCATTTAGAATCAAAACTATAACTTGAGTATAGTTTAAGAATGCCATGCCTCATAGATGCAACCATTCCATTTGAAACCCTCGTCAAAACTATGCGACAACTCCGTAAACAACCATTGCAGGGCCCTGAGGAAGGTAGGAAGGGCAACATGTATCAGACATGATGATCTGAAGCTACAGATAGGTGGCAGTTTTGAGGGACAGTTTGCACTTTTTACAAGTAGTTTACATTTTCAGTGAGCGACAATAAGGTACACTTGATTGTTTATTTATTTCTATGATTAAGTGAATTATTTAAGTGTTTTGAGTTGTATAAGTTCATTCATTATCCATACAAATGAAAGAAAGTACAGAAAGGAAGGACATACATCTCATAACATGAAAATATTTTCATTTATTCATGAGGAATAATAGTACATATTTTTCTCACAGAAGTTGTGAGAAATAATTGAAAGGAAAAACAATGCATATATTTATGAAGCTGAAAATGTAAAGAGGTAAAAGAAACCTGTCATTGCCTCGAGGGGGCGTTCTTCTCTTTCTGAACTGTTATTCCAGAGTTTTCCACTGCAACTGCATCATGGTACCTGAAAAGGGAGAAGAAAACGATCATCAATACTGAGCTCAGGGTTTAATTTAACTCCTTATACTTCCAATTTCAGAAATTCATGTGTTTAAAAGTGTAACAAAGGTGAAGTAGAAAAATAAGAATTTTAGACACTGAAGTGAACTGAAACGAGATAAAATTGTAGCTAAAACAAAATGAAAAGAGAATTTTGGGAAAATTTTGCCATGGCTTCGCCATGTAAAAGGGACATTTACGACTTTTAGCATGCATATCAGAGCTGTAATAAAAATAAATACAGTATTTAAGCAGAAAAGGAAAAGAAACTACAACATTCCAACAAAACTTCAAAGTTCAGCATACAAGAATTTGTGAAACAAAATTCCAGAAATAATGTGTCCCTTCCAGGTTCTCAAACAAAATAAAAGATTAACTTCTACAGTTTTCATTTCTCAGAATCAAATGTTTCAAAGTTATTCACAACATAAATAAGAATGATGTCCAGTACAGGGTTGTAGAAAATGGAGAAATCAATATCAAGCACATAATTTTAAGAATGATGACTTATGGGGTTGTGTATCCTTTTCAGTTCTAACTTCCTCCTCCCCATTTTTCTCTATTTTGTACGGAAAAAAAAGCAGTAGGGCATAAGAAGATAAACAAACACAAAACCGCCACTAGGTTTGTTCTTTTGTATTGTCAAGTCGAATTTTATACTTCCTTAATTATTAAATATTTCAGGACCTGCAAATTATTCCAGGGACGCAAAAGCGTCGATTGAGAATACCATCTGTCCTATTTTGTCATTACTTTCAGTTCCCCTTCTAAATTTCGTTTTCGATCAAGTAATTTGGTTTCTACAATTTTATTAGATAAAGCTTACCTATCGTTTGTCTAAATATTTAAAAATAAAAAAGTAATTTCTACTCATAAAGGATCTTTCAAGGTGACAAAATGATTGCAATTCGATTATTATTCCGATTTGTAAATAATGATAACGCATCAATGGAAGTGGCATTCTCAAAAATATTATGTTCGTTTGGTCGGGGCATTACTAGGTTGGTATGTTCATTTTTTCTTTCCCTTTTTAGTTTTCGTAATATCAAAAAAATTAGTACAATTATGTCCAAGTACAAGATTTATTATACTCTATTTATTACACTATATTCGAATTGTCTCTGTTATATATTTTTAAAGGCCTCATTCATAAGTACTCAAAACCCTTCAATTAAAAAGTTATATCAATAGTTTCAAAAAAATTGATAAACACTATCAAGAAAGTAACTAGCATAAGAGCATCAAGAGCACACCTGAGCCCATTTTTGAACAGGATGTGTATATTAAGAAACACTATTATGATATTTGCAAAAAGTGGGCTTATTAGTTTTATGAATGTCAAATAGAAAATGGATAACTCAAGCGGATTAGTGAAATGAAATGAAATGGATAACTCAAGCGGATTTGAGACATAACCATTTATACAATCATATTTTGTTCCAAATGTCTTAACAGTTACAAGATTTGTAGATTGAGTTTATTAGACCCCTTTAGATGAACATAATTATTTTATCATTCTATTTAATTAAAGTGATTGTGAAAGGATCTTTCATGGAGGTCTATAGTTGTTTCATGTAATGAAAGTCTAGTCATCATATGTTGGTAGTTGAGATTAAAACTAATAGAGGAAGTGTTATGAAGATCCATAGTTTTGATTATACATCTTGTTCCTTAATTCTTAATAGATTATATTTTCAACAGTATTGAGAAATTTCATAGGAATTTTTACTCTATCATCAAACAATACAACAGGTAGAGAGGAAACTAATAATCAAGGGAGATGTGAAGACATATATCAAAATCACCCCTTGTAAAGAAAATTAATCCATGATTAGATGGCATAAGTTGGGTGCGCAACAGTCAAATTACAAATGAATTTCTTTCTACTACATAGCATGCCATGAACATGACCATATGGTCCACAATTACACATAAGTCTAGAATGACCAAGATTACCTTAGAAGCAACAAAGGAATATGATGAAGAAGAAGGAGCTTCATAAGTTACAAATTGTAAAGATAAATCAAATAAGAAAGGGAAGATGACCATCTTATTACAGATATTAAAGAGCAATCAAATAATAAATAATATCATTAGGATACCTATATCGAAGGATATGCTTGTGTTATTGAATAGTTCAAGAGAACAATTCCAACAAACGTAATAATATAGATTAAACACTTAAGGTTTAAGGATATCCTTAGACTTCTGTATTTTCTTCGCTATATTTTATTGACATAATGCAGGTCGTGCATCTTGCATAAATCATCCCCCTCTGCAATGCATTCATTGTTAAAGGGTTTAATAAAAAAATTCTATACCATGCAACCTAAATATTTACAAATAAGGTGAACTTGTAGATATGTAAATGCCTATGCACAACATGCATGGAACAATAAGATTATTATAAAGTAATCATTGAGGAAAATTAAAGAGAGGGGTAAAAATGCATTGCAATCTTATTAAATTCTTCAAATATTGGATCTACAATAATCATTGTTAGGATGTAATCCTAAGACTCTATATCATAAGATATAAACATATAGACTCACATGACTTCATTGATTTACACATAGTTACACGCTAGTTCCTCCACTTAAACTTTCTCTTTAATTTTCGGTCTATCTCTTGGTCAAGCAAAGGCTCATGTAGCTTCTTAAAATGATCTCCCTTCCATCTATAACAATCACCAATTTAAAATAAATATCCCTTTCATTAAAGATATCCTTACCTTGACAAATCACCATTTTATGGGATAAATTGGTTTACATGTAATTACTCATCGAGGGAATCACATATGATTATAATGAGTTTCATTTTCATGTAATTCAATTGAGAATAAAAATTATAAAACACCTAATCAATGAGATAATTATGTATTATACACATGCAGACACAATGAGATGTTGTGACAGTTCTCAGTAAATGGCATGCATGTTTTACATGATGTATCAAATTAAATGTGTGAGATATTTTGTAGGGTGTTATTCCCATTGTTGTTATGATAAATTTCAAATTCCTCCAAATATATTTTTGTGAAATATGTCATCCATAGAAACATAAGTGCATACAAAATTCTTGTTCCTTTACTAAAATAAATACAAAAGAAGTAAGCAAGGGTGTAACAAGATATATTTTTTTAATTTAACTTGTTTATGTAAGATAACTTATGAAAATAGACCCTCTTTCATCATACAACCTAGATAAGAAAGAAACATAAGCCCTTTGTTACACAAGTTCCATTAGGTCTTGTATGGATTGGTCGTGTTTAGAAATTTTAGAACACTCTTGACCATTTCATATCCTTGAATTCTTGGCCTTTCCACTTCACCAGATAGTATTTATTTCCTTCCAAATAAAATTATTAGCAAGGTTTAAATGAATTTTGTCTTTCATTTCTCCAAAAATTATCTTTTAATTGGCATTTCCAATCAATTTATCTTCTAAAAGTATTTCAATTGTTTTGGCTTTCATTGTAGGGATATAAATACACAACACTAAAAATAGGTGACATAGCTGTCCCTTTATGAAATTCTACCTCATATTTTTAGACATAAAATTCCTTCAAACTTTATATGTTCTAATCTTATTTTAGTTTATCTTTTCATATGTTCTTCTTGAGAACCTCTACTTGTGTAGTTGTGATAATACCATGTCTCTAACCTAAAAAAAAAATTATATTCTCCTTAAATTCATGTAGTATTTGTATTGTTTGATACTCCTCTCTAGTTGTGTGTGCACTTTTTGCTACACATATTTCATTTACTATACAAAATATTCTTCTATTTTTCTCTTCCCTCTTTCTTTTGCAATATAACACAATTTTTGGACGCCATTTGAAATGTTTCCATAGACTATATGAAAAGGTTTTATTTCAAGTGACCTTCTTTAAAATGTCATTATATGCAAATGTTTTTCATTCAACAACTAAGTACCATTTTAAAAGCCTATCTCAACCAAGAATATCCAAAATTATTATTGAATACCTATATCTCAACTTATTTATATAGATGATATAATAAATAAAAATATAACTTAAAATTTATTTTTTTCCATAATTTGGACAAAATCACAGTATCACAAAATTAGTCTCTTTTTAGTACATAAAGTTATGTGATAATAATGATAGCCTCACTATTCCCCTAAAATTATGCTAGTCACATGTGTAGCATTAATAAATTTTTATAAGAAATAAAATTAGTCATTTTAAAATTTAATCAACCAAAATAATGGTGCTTTTGCATTTTCAATGTCCTCAAAAAAACATCTATACTCAAGTGTTCACATGGAATTTTAGGAACTATAAGTGATTGGTTTAATCTCATGTTCTGTATTTTATCCTTTACATGTATGTAACCATGCATGGAAAAACATACCTAACATTTATTGTGGATATGTATTATTAATACAAAATGACCAAATAATAGTCTACCAGATGCTTCTTTGAACTAGGTTCTCATACATAGATCCTATTAGTATGAAAACCATATGCCTCTATAAAAACATCATGTAGGATGTAATGTAATCAATGCATGTGATCAAATCTAGCTAGTTATTTGCATGATCCTAATGCTTCCTTAAAGTCATCATCTTCTACATAGGAATTTTCATTGAATCAAACCTTATGCTTTCATATGCATTCCATTCAATAAGGTACATTTTATACTAATGTAGATGTAACTCAATTTTATTTCACGCTTATATGTCTCAATGTAAACAAGTAACTATATAGAAATTTAACCCATTGCATACATGTGTATGATTCAGTATACCCTAACTACTGAGGAATTATATTGTTAGTGTTCATTATATGACTTAACTCTTAGGAAAATAGGCGACACCTTAACCTTATTATATCTAGCAATATAGAATAATAATCCCAATGATAAATTAAATACTTACTCCTCACATCATTTTATTCCTCTCTACATAAATCAATAGGCTTACCTTATTCAAATATCACAATTTCAATAGTTACAATAGTTCCATTACAATCAACTCGAAATACCTTAGTGAAACAAGGAAATTCTAACATTATTTTCTACATGAAATTCTTCAACTTTTAAAATCCATATTTTGTGTCTAGTGTTCACAATATATCCTTGATATATCCACATATAACTTACATGGTTCTCACCCACCTCCCACTATATTGTCTTATGAAATTCATATAGAATCTCTCCATCACATGCAAATTTCATGTTTAAAATGTAAATATTTATTACACCCATGTAATGGTTGTTCACACTTTCTATCGATCCACATCTAATATTGTTTGATATATCACAAATACAAAGTATATTAAAAATTCATCTTGATGAAACTAAAATTATTCAATTTTATTGGTCTCTTAAAATGATCTAAGTTTTCTTAGGTTAAATTTTACTATAAATTAATATATCATCTAGATACACAATAATAAAATTTCTTAGAAAGGGATTCCACACTTTATTCATATGTTGCATGAACATGGTCATGTATTACTT
The DNA here is from genome assembly GCA_018340775.1 of Taxus wallichiana var. yunnanensis. NCBI lineage: Eukaryota > Viridiplantae > Streptophyta > Pinopsida > Cupressales > Taxaceae > Taxus > Taxus wallichiana. The sequence goes on from CM031238.1 coordinate 287,452,884, forward strand.
ATCCCAAATGGAGTTAATAACCACTCATACAATCCATCTTACATTTTAAAATATATTTTATACTCATCTCCTTATATTATCATTATATGGTGATATTTGTTTCGAATTTAATCTTTGTGAAATATTGCAATCCACTTACACAATTCGTTAAATCATCCATGCATGGAAGTGGAAATTTTTACTCAATGATAATATTACTGATGGATCTAGAATCATTACACATTCTCGATGATCAAATATGTTTGAAGCACAATGGATTGAGGGGGTGAATCATTCCTTATAACTTAATTAAAATTTCAGATCACTCACATAAACCATTTATTGATTATCCATCCATTAGTGTGTGCACAAAAATGTATAACATTCATTTAAATAACCATGAGAAAGAGAACCAACACCATGACACAAGATATAAGTGAGAAACCCTCAAGAGGAAGAAAAATGATTGAAAACTTTGTTGATATTACAAAAAACAAAGAATCAATTGAATATTAAAAATCACAAGACATTTCTTTAGTAAGGCACCAACCCCATAAGGAGCACTTGTAGGAATCAAATAGATCCTGAGAAGAATGTGGAGTGAGTAATTCTCAACACACCTTATTTTATTATGAAGAAGTGCGTACATTATATAGGACAAATAATCAACTACATTCCCCTAAACTGAAGGAGGAAGATTTGGATGAAGGAGAGAGAATAATGGAATACACCAAGGAAGAGAAAATAAAGGGATACAAACAAAAAAACACTCCTAAAATATGAACTATGCAACATATGCTAGCATTCCCCCCCTTATTACATCATTCTTGCAAATGTGACCCTTGAAAAGTTCAAATTTAACTTTTCCAAGAGATTTAGTGAGAATGTTGGCAACTTGTGCTTCTGTAGGACAGTTCTGGAGCTGAATTTGATGGTTCAAGATGTGCTCTCGAATGAAATGGCAATCAATTTCAATATGCTTTGTTCATTCATTAAAGGCTGGATTCTACATGCACTTCAACACACTCTGATTGTTGCAATAGAGAATAGGTGACTATTTTTCAGGAATTCCCAGTCATCCAAAATGTGACGTAACCATATCACTTCACACACATCTCCTCGTGTGGCATGATATTTTGCCTCTGTGGATGAGATAGAAATAACATTCTACTTCTTGCTTATCCATGAGATAGGTCTAGATCCGAGATGAAATATATATCCTGTAGTTGACTTCCTCTCATCAACAGATCTAGCATGGTCCGAGTCGATGTATCCCTAAGAAGAATTGATCATTCTTCTTATATTCCAGACCATAATTAGTTGTTCCTTAAACATATCTCAAAAAATGCTTTGCTGCATTCCAGTGAAATTTCTTTAGCTCCTGCATGAACCTGGAAAAATAGCTAACAACATAGCAGAGATCTGGTCTGGTATATGTCAAATAGATGAGCCCTCCAACAAATTACCTGTAGAGAGTAGCATCTACTTGAGGTGAGTCCTAGAATCTTGAAAGTTACAAGCCTTTTTCCATGGGAGTGGATATAGGTTTACAGTCAAACATTCTATACTTTTCCAAGAGTTTCTTGGTGTACTTTGTCTGGGAGACAAAAATGTGATGCTCCTTTTTCCATATCTCCAAGCCAAGACAGTAATGTAGTAGCCCCAAATCTATCATGTTGAAGGTTCTTTTGAGATCATTCTTTACAATATAAACTTGATCTTTTAAACTACTAGTGATCAGAAGATCATCTACATATACAACTAGAATGAAAATTTCTTTTCCTACCTTCTTTATATACAAATTCAAATTTGAGGGGCTACGAGTGAACCCATGCTGCAAAAGGTGATCATTGATTGTGATATACCATGCCCTGGGAGCTTGTTTCAGTCCGTAAAGTGATTTGATGAGACGACATACCTTCTTAGGCTGCTCTTCATCAACAAATCCTTTAGGTTGGGTCATGTATACTTCTTCTTTGAGATCACCATTTAGGAAAGAAATCTTGATGTCCATCTGCTGAAGTCTCCATCCTTTCTTTGCTACAAGTGCGCAAACTACTCTGATGGTCTTCATCTTCGCAATGGGTGCAAAGGTTTCTTCATAGTCGATGCCCTCTTTCTGAGCATATCATTTTTCTACAAGTCATGCTTTATGTTTGTCGATGGATCCATTTGCCTTATATTTTTGTCTTGAAAACCCATTTGCAGCCTATGGGTTTCTTTCCTGTAGGTAGATCGACAAGTTCCCATGTCTAATTTTTCATGAGTGAGTCATATTCTGTATCCATGGCTTCCTTCCACTAAGGTTAACTGAGTGCTTCACGAACATTATCTGGCTCGGAAGCTATCCATCAGTGAACCCATGACTGCAAAGTTTACCTCATTTCTTGTTTGACTCCTTGTTTTGACTCCGGATGATGTATCTGGGAGTTTTGCAAATGCGTGTCCTTGATAGTGCTTTGTACCCACTTTGGATGAGAACTTGGCTGCTTTTGAGAAGAACTTTGTTGTTGCTATGTGGATTGATGTGGAGTCACATTCTCCAGTTCTCTAAGGTTAGCAAATAGTTCTCTTGGCAGCATTTCTTTTCTCTGAGTAGTCTCCTCTAGGTCATCATCTAATTCGGAGACTAATTGGTGAGATGTGGTTGGAAGTGTATCTTCTGTTGATACTATTGAGTTAAAGGATGACTCGTCACAAACCACGTCCCAACTCTCGTATATTTTCTTTGTCTCATGATGCATGATACGGTATGCCTTTGAGGTAGTACTGTAACCAAGAAGGATACATGGGAGTGTTTTTGGCTCAACCTTATTTCTCTTCTTAGGTAGGACATGCATGTATGTTGTGCAACCAAATACTCCCAAATGAGAAATTGATGGCTTTCTACCACTCCATACCTCTTCTGGCATTTTTTTCTGTAGAATATTTTTTGGTGCCCTATTGAGTAGATATACAGCTATCTTTACTAGCTTTCAGCCCAATAGTGTTTCTCTAGCTTTACTCTTGTTAACATACAGCGAGCCATCTCCAGCACTCTGCAATTGCGATGCTCAGCAATGCCATTTTCCTAGGTTATGTAGGGAGTAGTCAGGTGCTGCTTAATGCCTTGTTGGTTTAGGAAGGCCAAGAACTTCTTTGATGTGAATTCCACCCCTCGATCTGAGCGGAGTAGAAGAAGTGGTTTTCTGGACTCTTTGACAACACGATGATAGAAGTTCTGCAAGTGTTGAAGAGCCTCACTTTTCTTCTTCAGGAAATATACCGACATCTTACGAGAGTGGTCATCTATGAATAGTTGGAAGTACTTATATCCTTAAAATGAAGCAGGAAAAGGGCCGTTCAAATCGGTATGAATTACCTCCAGACACTTCTTGGCATGGAAGGTGCTCGCTTGAAATAGATCTCTGTGTTGTTTTCCTGTAAGACAACCATAGGGAAAATAGGAAAGGAATTGGACAATTTGGGTAGTCCACGGACCATTACTTTTGAACTCATCTGGTGCAATGAACTGATCGACAAGTGTCCATATCTAAAATGCCATAGGGAAATTGATTCTATTGTTGAAGGAGATAAAGCTGCTACAGAAGATGAAACAGTATCTAAAGAAAATAACTTATCTTTTACAAATGGTTTTGCAAGAACCATACCTTTTCTAGAGATTAAGAATGATTTAATGCCATTTTGAATAAGAAATTCTACCTTAAGGAATTGATTCAAGATTTGAGTAACAGACAAGAGATTGCTAGTCAAACCAGGAACATATAGTACCTTTGTAAGTGTACATTTTCATGGTCCTAGAGGAACGGTGACATTCCCTATTCCTTTTGTAATGTACTCTTTGTCATCTACTATCCGAACTCGATCTCTAGTTGGTTCTTCATGTAGTGAATCAAATAGATTTTTGTCACCTGACATATGCTTGCTTGCACTAGAGTCTATCAACTAGACTTTCTTTGTGGGTTGAGAAGTTTGAGAGACAAGTACAAGGTTCTTACCATAACGGGCTCCTTCTAATGTCTCCTCATCAGATTCATCATCTTCTTGTTGGGCTGCGAGATGTCCCTTTTGCTTTCTCTAGTGGGGATGTCGTTTGGACTTTTGAAAATCCTCGCACTCGGATGTGCTTGTATGCCTTGAAGACCCATGTTTCAAGCTATTATGCCAGTAGTGATCAGTGTCGTGAGTATTAGTTCTATAAATGTCACACCATCTCTTTAACTTTTGATCTTTCTACTATTGTTTGGGTTGCGCTTGATTTTGCTTCTCTGGGGACCCTTCTAATTCTTCTTGCCATGGTAAGGCTTTGAGAATAAGGCTTTATCCTGAGACTCCTCATGGGATGAAGTGATGGCCTCTTCCTGCTGCAGCAAATTCACAAGCTCTTTGAATGTCACTGTTTGTTTAGACACATTCAGTGTCATAATGAACACTCGGATTTGAGAAGGGAGTGCTTGATTGCGACGAGAAGTTTATCATCCACCGTTTCACCGAGTGCTAATAACTCCGATCTCATCTCAGCCACACGACTTAAGAATTCCTCCACTTTCTCATCTAACCCCATAGAGAGGGTGTGCAACTTTGACTCAAGATGAAGTATCTTCATTTGATTTTTGGCTTCATAAATGGTTGTCAACTTGTCCCAGGCCTCCTTTGGTTTCTCCACATTTTGAACATGCGGTTTCACATTGTCACTGATATTGAGCATTATCAACATCAAGGCTTTACAACTAGCCATTTCATATTTTATTAGTTCATTGGGGGTTGTGGGAGTGGGCACAAACCCTGTGACAATTCCCCATAATCCTTCAAATTGAAGGATTGTCTTCAGGATGCAAAATTTGACCCTTTGAGCAACTGAGCATCGGACAGAAGTAACTTTGGAGTAGACATCATAATAAATAAAAAATTATTTATTTGAAGAGTTATTACAATTTTGACTCACTGATGAGAATTACTTGCTCGTAGATGCTCACGATATTCTTGTCTTTGTGAGACAGCGATGCTTTGTAGGGCGTTCTTCTTCATCATCACAATCGATTGTCGTACTGTCATCACCAATCCGGCACTATGATAATTCTTCACCGGGAACTCCTTGTGCTATGATTATTTACTAATGCACAACCTTTAGTTTGGTGGATGTAATCTGGAAACAAAACAACAACCGAACACAAGAATACCATCGACTATGATAAGACGGAATGATGAAAAATCTGAAATATCAAAGTAAATTATAATATTAACATGAAATTGTTACAATCTCACCCATGAGGTACTTCAACAAGACTATGGGAGAAACTTTACAATTACACCTCTCGATGGCTTCTTCAACACACCTTTAACTGATGGCTTCCTTTGCACACTTCCTACAATATTTCTCACTACTTCTTTCTATGCTAAATGAGGGGGGTGGCCTCTCTATTTATAGAACTTCCAGGCTTATCCATCCTATCTCTAAGATAGGATAAGAAATCCACTCTGACAAATCATATTCCATACCTTAACTCTTATTTGTACATGTAAGCTTATCTCTTAAGATAAGATAAACCTTATCATTTTACATGGGTTCCACATTTTTAGACTTTTTACAAATAAAATACACAAAATATTTATGACCTCACTCCTTGTCTTTATTACCAATATAATATTTCTAATTCCTAATCATGTAGACCCTACTTCTCTAATTACCCAAACTTTGACATTTTAACATTACCGGACCACTTACGACAAATATTTACTTTTTACAACATTCCTATTGTACTTTGGTATTCTACCGTACTCCACATTATTGGCACCACCGCATTGACAAATACGTTATCTTCTATCGGATGCTACTACTAATTATACTTAACAACATCCTATTCCTAATACATACATTAATGAAATAGAAATTATGGAGGAAAATTTTAGTGTCGACATCTTCCCCCTTCCTAGCTTCTACTCCGTCCTCAGTAGACTCTTCTGGTGCTTGGAAAATATTCAACTTGTCGTGGTTGACCCATTTCGTAATGGGAGTGCCATCCAATTCCTATAGTCGGTATGTACCATTTTCATGCACAACTGCTATTTTGTAGGGCCCCATCCATTTTGGAAGAAATTTTCTCTGTCTTCTTTTTTTGTATCTAGAATCATATACTAGGACCAAGTCATTCACATGAAATGGAGACCATCGGATCTTTTGATCAAAGTATTCCTTCTGCTTCATTTTCTTCTTATGGCTTGTATCCTTTGCTATTTCCCTCATTTCCTCTAGCAAATGAAGATGTACCAACCTTTCTTTTACTGAATCACTTTCATCCATCCTTTCATTTTTCATAACTCTCACAGTGGGAATATCAAACTCAATAGGAAGAACTGGATCAATGCCATAGGCCAACTGAAATGGGGAGTATCCTGTTGTTGACTTTGATGTTGCCCTATATGCCCACAATGCTACATGAATCCTTTTATCCCATTTATGTACCTGCAAGGCTGCATCTTTTGCTAGAATTTGACACAACACAAAATTTGTTCGTTCCACCTGTCCATTTGTGCTTGGCTTGTATGTTGTTGCCTTCCTATGCTTAATAGAAAACTTATTGACTAGGGCTTCTACCACCTCATTAATGAAGTGGCTTCCTTGATCTCACATACAATTTCTAATGGACAACCAAATCGGTGACAATGCGTTCATATATGAACCTTGCCACTTCATCCATGGAAGTTGTTTTCAATGGCCTAGCTTGACCCACTTGGTTAAATAATGCATGGCAACTACAATATACTTATTTTGGCGTGATGTAGTTGGAAGTGGACCTACAATGTCTATTCCCCACTTTTCAAAGGGACCAAGTGGAAGAATAGGACATAATGGAGATGATGAAGTCTTACGGTTACCATGTGTTTGACAAATATCACATGTCTTACAATAATTATAACAATCTTTAAAAAGAGTGGGCGGTGATAACTGCATCAAAGATCCTTCTTGCTTTGTAAGTTGTCGAGAAGTTCCCTCCACATGTACCATTGTGGAATTCTTCTAGCAGCTCCTTTCCTTGATCACGTCCAACTACCCTCTTGTACTGTCCATCAGGTCCTATTCGAAATAATGCTCCATGCAGAATAGAATATGGACGATCGTAGCTTGAGTAATCTTTCTCTTAGTCTTTGCATTGGCACCATCAGAAACTTGAATTCATTCGGATAATTCCAAATATCTATGTATTCACTAGGGATTGTGTCAGGGATAACAATGCTTTGCATCGGGAAATCATCATCATCACAAGATGATCCTAAACCATCATAGGCTCGAGAGAGTGCATCTGCATTGACATGCTTCTTTCCTGGCCTATCTATAATATCAAATTCAAATTCTTGTAGCAAAATTATCCATCTTGCTATCCTCCCTGATGGGTTAGGCTTATTGACAATATATTTCAGAGCCTGATGATCTGTTACAACTATAAATTTCTACCCTAGCAAGTAATTTCTAAACTTCTTTATAGCAAAAAATGATAGCGAGCCTCTTTTTTCGATTCTGATATAGTTTACCTTAGCACTGCTCATTTGTCTGCTCCCAAAGTAAATTGGATGTTCATTCCCATTTTCATCCTTTTGGCTCAAAGTACTTCCTAGTGCTGCATTTGAGGCATCAGTGTACACAATGAATGGCTTGCTCCAATCTGGATTCTTCAAAATAGGTGAAGACGCCGGCTTCCTTCGCTTGTCCAAAAGCTTCAAGCGCACTTATTTCTGGTTCATAAGTAACATCCTTCTTCAAGAATTGGGTTAGTGGCTATGCAATCTTTGAGAAATTCTTGATGAACCTTCTATAGTAACCCACATGGCCTAAAAATGATCTCAACTTACTTCTATTCATAGGAAATGGTAAATCTTTGATTTTTGAAACTTTATCAGGATCAGTACCAATACCATCTCTGGATACAACATGCCCTAACAAAACGCCTTTAGAACATCCAAAGACACACTTTGTAGGGTTTAGTGAGGCTTGTGCTTCATCTAACCTTTGAAATGATGTCTCCATTTGGTGCAGGTGGTCCAACTTGCTCCCATAGATGCAAAAATCATCCAGAAATACTCTGATGAAGGTCCCAATGTAGGGTTCGAACACCCTATTCATCAAACACTGGAATGTTGCTGGAGCATTACACAACCCAAAAGGCATAACTCTATAAGCAAACGTTCCCCAAGGAGTGGTGAACGTGGTCTTCAGCTGATCTTTCTCTGCTATACGAACTTGGTTGTAGCCGCTATATCCATCAGCAAAACTATAGCACTCCTGGCCAGCTACTTCGTCCAAGATCTGATCTGAAAATGGAAGAGGGTAATGATCCTTCTTTGTTGCCTTATTGAGCTTCCTGTAATCAACACAAATGCGTAGCTTCCATTCTTTTTATTGAGATCACGATGGGAGAAACCCATTCGAATTCTCCACAACAAATATGAATCTGCATCAACAAACTTATCTATTTCTTCTTTTACAGTCTTGGAAAAATTAGGATTCATTCTATATGGCATTTGCTTTATGGGCTTAGCACCATCTACCAGCTCAATACAATGTTCTACCCAACTTACTTGACGGAGTTCCTTGTAATCAAAAGTGAATAGGTGTATGTACCTTCGAAAGAGCTGGAGGTAGGATTCCTTCTCACTCTCCATCACAGCATCACCAATCTTTATTTGTTGGAGACGATCATCAACTTCTTCTTCAGATAATTTTATGGGGTCACGGTTGTTGGTGTGGTGGCAGGATATCCATGACTAAAACATCCACCTCGCTTTCTTCATCTTCAATGTCCACTTCACTGGTACTAGAGTAATCAGAGGATGTCCAATCATCAGTTTCATCACTTGAATCCACAAGTTCTGCTTTATGATGTCGAGGGATCATGTTTATCTTCACCCTCTCTCTACCACGTCCAAGTGTCATGAAACCTTCATTCCAGTAGTTTCTTGCATGAACTCTCCTTAGCCATGGTCTTCCCAGCAGCATTGGGTACACAACAGTACCATTTTTCATCACCTGAAAGTCTACCACACATACAACACCCATAACAGATATTGCCACATTTGAAACTACACCTTCTGGTTTAGTTTTTCCCTTATTTAATGACCTTAACATAAGTGTTGAAGGGCGATCAATTTTTAAACCCAACATATTCATTACAAACTCGGTCATTACATTAACTGCAGCACCTCCATCAACTAAGACATCATGAATTGAAATACCATTACATAATACCTCAGCTTGTGGAGCATAGGGATCTACCTCTGCCTCCAAAATAGGGACCTCAACCTCCTTCCTTCTTCGAGCATTGAGTCCACCTCGCAACTCCCGCCTCTTCTCAGAAGACATAGCCAAGAGTTGACCATATGTAATATTTGCAGGCCTTTTGGATAGATCTTCCAAGATGGAGTATGGTCCTTGCCCTTGTGAAATCAGAAAATCATGCACACCCAATTTTCTTCTCCTATGTTTCTTACTAGTTTCTCCTTTCATCTTCTTAGGATCAGTTCCATCTTGATTATCTTTTTCTTTCTTTCTTTTTGTTACAAACACATCTACTTCATTATTTCTACTCTTATCTACTACATCAAGAGAATTCACAGGTGCTTTTCCTTTATCATTATCTCTTGTACCAGATGTAGAAGCTCTATCTGGACAATTATACTTATAATGACCCTTTTTATAACAACCATAACAAACAACTTCAGAAATATTTCTTTTTGGACCTCTATCTCCTCCCTGAGAACTAAATTCCTTTCCTTGAAGAAGATTAATAGTTAACTGGCCCATCTTCCTAAGCAGATCTTCATACTCAGTAGATGTACTAGGAGAAATATTTGTGCTCACCGGGAGTGGTTGTGGATTCTGGACCAAAGGTGCTGGTGTAGGCTCTACTTTAACAACAATTTCTTTGGGCTCCTCTTCCATGCTTTCTTCTTGCCTTCTTGCAATCTCCTTTTCTTGTTCAATGGTAGCTGGGCGGTCATACTTCACTCGTTGTCTGATCTCTGGCTTCATCCCAAGAATGAAGTGCTTACAGAGGAGATTATCCACGCCATTCATCAACCCATCCGCTAATCCTTCCTTCCGGATCTGGGCATCGAGCTTCCTCCTTAGCTCTAGAACACGAGCATGATAATCCCTTATCTTCTCCTTCTCTCCTTGGGATAGCTTTGTGATCTCGATCATGAGATCTGCATATTTCTGTTGTTCACCAAATTCTTCAAGAAAACTTTCAGTTAATAAATCCCATGAGTTTTTCACATTATCACCTAGTGTTTCAAACCACCTAAGTGCGGAACCATCCAAAAAGGTAGGAAAAAATTCAGTCCATTGTTCCCTTCTTATAAGGCCATTACAAATACAAGATCGCTTAAACTCTTGAATGAAATAAGAAGCATCTTCATTAGATTGAGTTGAAAAAATAGGAATCTTTCCCATTTTCAAAAGTAACCACCATGAAATACCAACCCACAAGTACAATCAACAAGACTTATGTGCACAAATAATTGGAATTACTATAGAAATGACCACGGTAAACTATGGTAAAACTTGACTTACTACGGTAAAAACTGATTTTACTGTGGTAAACACTATTCACGGTAAAAAGTGAAGTTACTGCGGTAAATACTATTCACGGTAAAAAGTGACTTTACTGTGATAAATACTATTCATAGCAAAAATGACTTTATCATGGTAACTACTATTCATGGTAAAAATGACTTTACCATGGTAACTACTATGCACAAAAAACAAGGTTACCCTCCAATTGATTTTTGACTAAGTGGGAATATCTCTCCAGAAAATCCACCAACGAGGAATGGTCCCGGCAACGGAACCAAAATGTCATCACCAATCCGGCACTATGATAATTCTTCACTAGGAACTCCTCGTGCTATGATTATTTACTAATGCACAACCTTTAGTTTGGTGGATGTAATCTGGAAACAAAACAACAACCGAACACAAGAATACCATCGACTATGATAAGACGGAATGATGACAAATCTGAAATATCAAAGTAAATTATAATATTAACATGAAATTGTTACAATCTCACCCATGAGGTACTTCAACAAGACTATGGGAGAAACTTTACAATTACACCTCTCGATGGCTTCTTCAACACACCTTTAACTGATGGCTTCCTTTGCACACTTCCTACAATATTTCTCACTACTTCTTTCTATGCTAAATGAGGGGGGTGGCCTCTCTATTTATAGAACTTCCAAGCTTATCCATCCTATCTCTAAGATAGGATAAGAAATCCACTCTGACGAATCATATTCCATACCTTAACTCTTATCTGTACATGTAAGCTTATCTCTTAAGATAAGATAAACCTTATCATTTTACATGGGTTCCACATTTTTAGACTTTTTACAAATAAAATACACAAAATATTTATGACCTCACTCCTTGTCTTTATTACCAATATAATATTTCTAATTCCTAATCATGTAGACCCTACTTCTCTAATTACCCAAACTTTGACATTTTAACATTACCGGACCACTTACGACAAATATTTACTTTTTACAACATTCCTATTGTACTTTGGCTATTACCGTACTCCACATTATTGGCGACACCGTCTTGTGCGCGCCGTTATCTTCTATCAGACGCTACTACTAATTATACTTAACAACATCCTATTCCTAATACATACATTAATGAAATAGAAATTATGGAGGAAAATTTTAGTGTCGACAATACCTGGCTTCTAATTCTTCCCATACTCACTTTTCTTGGCAGCTAACATCAAAAACAAAGTATTCAAGAAGTCCTTCTCGAACTAGCTTGTCAAATGCTAGATTGCTAGTATTTCGAAGCTCGTTCAACAAAGCAAAGTAGAACTTAGAGCTCTCAGGAGCTTCTTCACGGTGTTCTCTAGCTAGTGAGTTGATATTCTAGCTTTCAGCTATGGTGACCATGTTATTGACACTCTCAATCGAGTTGTCTACACTCGACATTCGGCGAAGTGTTGAAGTATCTCCAAGTTTCTTCTCCTTGTGTTGTTCTAACTTTTCACAAAGTTCTCCTCTTTTTGAAGACTCATCCACACAACAACAACTTCCAACGTCCAGGCAGAGTGTGTGCCAAGGAGGGATGGAGATCCCATGTCAACTAGAGATGGCAATGGGGAGAGCCAAAGTATCACTTCAAACAGTGCAAGGCACAGTGAAGATAGAGCATACAGATAATTCTATGTAGATAGACTCAACCACAACTAGAATATATTCCACGTAGGTAATGCAAATCTACCACTCTTCTCCACGCAGTAGATTTGCACGTTTTTATTTTGTTGTTGTTTGATTTCCACGCAGACAATCCTCTCTCCACCAATGTGTTTCCTTCCTTCACTTCACAGTAAATCAATCATGCAGCAGAAGATTCTAAGCTCCTACACTCAGGTATGATATAGATTTGTCATGTAGCACAAAAAATAAAAAAATAAAAAAACTTCTACGCAGTTTCTTTGGTCTATTCCTCCACACAGTAGCAGAAGCTTCAAGCCTCCACACAGTTGATGATATGTATCCCATGTGCATGTTGATCAAAAATATTTTCCCATGCATCCAATCTGGGCTAGATAACAACAATATTTTCTTCTTACATATATTTATTACCAATCCACGCTGAGTCTTTGAGAGAAATAAATAAATCAATGCACTTGCTCCTTTGTTGCATGCAACTCCTTCAAACACACAAGAGACAAAGCACAGGTAAAAAAATTCTCCACGTAGACTTCCACATATAGGCAGGAGCTTTACGTAGTAATAAGGAAAAACACCATTACACACAGGTCAGATATTTGGCTGCTCTGATACCAAAATGTAGGAATCAAATAGATCCTGAGAAGAATGTGGAGTGAATAATTCTCAACACACCTTATTTTATTATGAAGAAGTGCATACATTATATAGGAGAAATAATCAACTACATTACCCTAAACTAAAGGATGAATATTTCGATGAAGGAGATAGAATAATGGAATACACCAAGGAAGAGAAAATAAAGGGATAAAAACAAAACAAACATTCCTAAAATATGAACTATGCAACGTATGCTAACAACATAAACCCGTAAACCCTTGTTTATATTACTCACAATGAGATACTTGCATGAATATGACTCATCACACAAGTTTTGGAATAGAATATCATTGATTAAATTATCCAAAATATCAGCTGATAGTTATCACATGATTCAGCTCCAAACACCCTCAAACCATTTCTCAAACCTTACGGCTTTAACCTTGCACAAACTTGCCTCTTCTTCACTTCTCAAGCCTGTAAACTCTTGGAAAAACACTTTATGTCATTATATAAGATTTGAAACACGTGATATTATCTAAAATTATGGTCAAAACCCTTTAAAATCTCACACCTAGGTTTCACTTTTTGCACTCACTCAACTAGTTAGACTTTACACCCAAAACATCACTTGTATAGCTTCTTATTGATTCAAATTCAAAAGAGGTCAGTTTCCATCCCTATCTCATCCTTGCCATATTAAAAACATCCCATAAAATTTATCATAATATTCACAAGTGACCCAAGTAGGTCGACGTAGTCAAATACCTCTTACCATACACCAAAAATCCTCAAAATTTTACCATTAGAATGAAAAAACTTCTCTACCACCAAAAATAATTTTATTCAAGCTCTAAAAATCACCAAACATGTGTAATATGATAATTAAACATCATTAATTGTCTAAATTTACATAAATAAATCAAATTATTTCACTAAATGTGCCCAGTGGCTCATTTCCTTCACAAAACAATTGGTTCCAACAACTTGAATCTTCCTTAGGGCCTCAAAACCCCTCAAGAAAATCTCAACTATGGCATGTGACCACTCAATGGAAATCCTAGAAAATTTATAACACTTATAATAATGTTATAGCTCATGAAACAATAATATATTCAAACCACGTCAACTTATTATTTAACTAAAACAAATTGCCTAAAAAGGCGTTTTACAAATGAAACTAGTTAACACCCTTACTAAAACTTTAAATAATATAAATGGATAAAATGGATTAAAAATTCACCCCTATTCACATTAAAGGTGGTATCAAGCATAACCCAATTTATTTCATGCACTAACCAACTCAATCTTCTAGCAAAAGCAGTCTTGTCCTAAAAAGAAAGAAATCTTCTTGCTCACAAATTGGCCTGAAACCAAATACAATCAAATCATCATGAGACAAAAATTATACCATTGGAAATATATATTAATTAAATTTGCATAAAATATTAGAACTCCTTCCCACTCCTAGTTTAAGGCCTTTAATAAATTCAATCTCTGCAAACTACCTAAAACTACTCCAAAACTGCCCTTTGACTAGTTAACGTAAATGAAGCATACTTGACAATTTAACTACATCACCATGACCTAAAAAAATGATGTAAATAAAAAAAATTCTCACACATCACATAATGTTCATTTAGTTTGCAATGCCTTTGGAAAACCTTGTCCCAAATGAACTTCTTGAGAAACATGCTTATTTGAGTGGGGTCCATTTATCACCATAAGATCTACCATACCTTTTTGGAAACTTGGGTAATTTCTATACATGATCCAATAATCAGCCATGAACTAGAAATAAATTCTAACCACTTAGTTGTAATATCTCTCCTACCACTTTTGAGCTAGGGTTTCAAACACATAAGGAGTTGTTTACCTTAATAACATTCGTTCATAAAAACATGAAGATGAAATGACCTCATTAGTTTTGTGAAACCTTATAAAATAAATTTTGAAACATCCCTGAAATCCATAAGGTCCCATAAAAAGCACACAATTCTGCGTGATCATCAAAGGACCCAATTCGAGTTGGAAATGACCTTGTTCTTGACTCTGTTTCATTAAAATTGACATAATATGTAAAATATTGATCATGGAAACCTAAAATTTTCCCAAAGTACAATGAGACACCTTACATACTTCTCCAATCATCACAATGTCAAAAATAGTTCTCCATTTCTCCATCATATCTCATTTACATAGCTAGCCCTTAGGATTCTGCATTGTAAATGCTAGGTTCAACTGAAATAACATTATAACTCATCAAAGAAACACTCCAAAAGGTCCTAAAATACATGTTAAACCATGAATAAACTACCTACATGTATCCATGAGCTCCGATAGATCCACAACTCATCCTCATACATTCTAACAACCATACCTAGTTTAAATGAACTCCTGCAACATGGTCATCAACCTGTATTTGCACCCTAATACTCATGTGAGTGATCTATAACTATCCAATAACTATTTACATCATGTCAAAATGATTCTAAAGTTAACAATAATCTCTTACCACCATGCACTGTCATATAGGCTAGCTAGGTCATCTGAATAGGCTTGTAAGAATAAACAATCCTCAATGAAACACCTGATATTTGTAGTGCCCACTCCTCTCGAAATTTATATTACTAGGATTATTATTAATTTGGATTGGATCCATAGACATTGTTATCATATTTTATCTTTAGACAAAGTTAGATGGACACTGCTATATTTGATTACCCTATTTGATAGACAATATGGATGTTTTAGACTTATGACATTATGTGATTTACATGATGGATTATATGCATGGATTAACGTATCAGGATTTGATTATCTAGAGTTAATACTAAATTTATCCATTGGAATTTATATATAGATTTTTCTAGACTATTCAGTTGGTTTTGAGATCTTATTGCTAATTAATGAATTGATATAATCAAAATATTTGAAATTGTGAACAATTGGTGAATTATTTGATTTTAGCGATGGTTTAGCTATGGTATTGATGATGTAAATTTATATGTATATGTGTGTGTTTTATTATCTCGATGTCATTAATATGGTCATGAGGTCATAAACGTATTGTTTTGATTTTTGCAGGAAATTGTAACACAACAAACAAAAGGGGATAAGAGACCAACAGTGAAGGAATTTGGGGTATTGCCAACAGGTCACCTTACCAACTTGTGTAATTGTATGTTTTTTTGTTGTTTTTATATTGTTAGGATGTCCCCATTGGGGGGTGACATCAAATGTGAACTTGGGTAAATAGGTTGTTTTCCTTTTTGTTTATTTATTCTGTGAGTATTTGTATTATTTTAGTATTGTGAGTCACCTTTATTATTGTTAGTTATAGTGCTCCATTTAAGTGATTAAAATTGATTAATTAGTGTAATTTGGGATGTGACTAAAGGGGGGAAATTAATGTGAGTAGGTGATTCTTGGTTTGTGATGGATTTGAAAGGATTTCATTACTTTTGAGTGTTGTGTACTCCACCTTGCATGTCGAATTTGGATTTGGGCTTAATGGCCATTTTTGGAGGTTTTTTGGACAAGTTTAGCTTGTCCCACACCTCTTAATTGATATCAAAACTCTATATTTGATAATGAATTTAAGCAACACTAATTTTAGATCAACATATTAAAATAGAGAAAACACATAAAAAATAAAATATAGAGAATAATGGAGCAATTTCTATTGATTAGTGGAGGGAATTTTATAAAATTTCTTGCTCCTATAATCATGGAGTCAAGTCTCATAATCTTATCCCCATATTTATCCTCTAATCCTTAGTCTTACTCCCAATCCCAAGATACTCTCACACACCCCTATCTCTATGAGTTGTGCATGACAACTAATTGTGCACACTCACATATTATTTAAATATTAAATAATAATAATATTCAAACCATATGTTCACACTATGAACACTAAATTCCTAACATTCAACCCCCTTAGTGTAAACATAGGTGAGTTCTATCTAGTACCTGCTCATGTTCTATAATTTGATGGTTTTTAAAGAGTACCATCAACTCCAACAGGTTCTATAGTGGAACCATTAACCAATTGGTATGTGATTTTCTAATAGATTCACAAACTCTACAATATGTTTTCTAGTGGACCACCAACCACTTTCATAGTAGTGTACATGTTTCCCCACCCGCATCCTTACATTCAAGGGAAAATACAAGAAATATCACTCACACATGAGCTCACTTATTACAAGATCAAATATGAATAAATCATCTATTGTCATTACAATACACAGTGAAAACTAAATGCAACAAAAATAAATGCCACAAATTCATTATGTGGCCCCTTTGCTTGTGGCTGGCGAGAGGTCATTGATTAACCTCCTTCCTCTATTTCCTCCAGCCTCCATTGTGATACCAACTCAGGTGAATTTTTATTTGAGGCTCATTTTACACTTCTATTTAGTGTTGGTTTCAACCTATAATGCACCCCCTCACTATGGACGTCGCGTATAAGCGAAAAATGCATCCAATTAAAAAATTACATAAATGTATTAATCAACACATTTTTTTTCAAATCCCTTTTTTTTTTTCCATGTTTCTATTAAAATGGAAACTGGATTTTTGTAAAATTTTAATCCATGTTTTTTAGATATTATCTAAACAAACCCAATACATTTCGTAATATTTTGAATCTAGGTATTTTAGATACAATCAATCTATCACACAATTTTTTTAAAAAAAAAAAAATCACTAAACTTACACAGAAATTTACGTATTAATACAGGAAAAATATTAAGCTGATGTAAACTACAATATTGTGCGTCTTGTTATTATATTTCTAGGAAAAAATGATACATCAATCGGATGTCATATGAGTAAATTGCGGTCTTTTTATTGTGATGTGTCGGCTAGAAATTTTCTCATGAGATTCCTTCAACCATCTTCTTCTTCTTCTTCTACACTTGTAGAAGGAAAGCTACTATGATACCAGATGATATCAAAACTATAGATTTGATAATGAATTTAAGAAACAATAATTTTAGATCAACACATAAAAATACAGAAAACGCATAAACAAATAAAATATAGAGAATAATGGAGCAATTTCTATTGATTAGTTGAGGGTATTTTATAAAATTGTTTTCTCCTATAGTCATGGAGTGAAGTCTCATCATCTTATCCCAATATTTCTCCTCTAATCCCTAGTCTGACTCCCAATCCCAAGATACTCTCACACACTCCTATCTCTACGAGTTGTGCATGACAACTAATTGTGCACACTCACATATTATTTAAATATTAAATAATACTAATATTCAAACCATATGTTCACACTATGAAAACTAAATTCCTAACATTAATTTCACCTCCCAACTACCCCTAAGGGTTTAGGGGTCAAAAATAGACCCCATTATGTGTTTGTAACACAAAAACTTGCTATTTATTGCACTTTCTTACATAAGTTTTTAATTTTGTCCTTTGGAGGTGTGGGCTTGAATTTGTGTGTGTAAGAGGGTTTTCATTCCCTAAACCACCAATTTATTGTGCTTTGGGGTTTGGATTTGACCATGTGATTGTTATCTTAATTAATACAATGTACACGCATACGGTTAAGGAATAACCGTCCATGCTTTTGTAATTTTCCGTGGGCTTTATATTTCCTCATGTCCACTGTTTTAGACACACATTGAACAAACTATTCTTATCTACCATCATTGGTATCAAAGTAGGAGAATTTGATGTGCGCTGGAGGAGGCTGTCGTGGAAGTAGAGTGAGGAGACCTGCCTACGTGAAGTTGCGTGGAGATTAAAATGACCAGGTTTAGAGATTTTCTCCATTGTTTTCAATGACCTGCGTTTGAGACATCTACCAAAGTCATTTGGAGTTTGTTTATCAGGAAAATATATGACCTGTCTTTTTCTAAGCATGTGAAGATCTGCAACCTGCATTGATTTCTTGTTTGGACATTTTTGTGTTGTGGTATGCATACATTTATTAGTATAAGCAACAAATGTATTTTTCCTAAAAATAGAGCTCTTATCATTCTATGGAGCATCTTTAGGTTGTACACACCAATCTGTGCAGACCCTTGCCAGCTAGCTTCCAAGGTTTTGAGTACTTCCAGCTCATCATTGATGATTACTCATGGAAAATGTGGGTATATTTTCTCTGGAAGAAGAGTGAGGCATTTGCCAATTTTCAAACCTTTTACCAACATGTCACCAGGTAGTCTGGGAAGCCTCTTCTTCTCCTCTGCTCATATTGAGAGGGGGAATTTGTATCGAATAATTTCTTAGCATACTTGAAGCAGCATGACATTCAGCACCATCCGATTGCGCACACTACACTCCCCAACAAATGGGATTTTCGAGTGACACAACAGGACTGTCATGGAGATGGCTCGTTGTATGCTCTCCACCACTAAGTTGGAGGATCAATTTTGGGTAGAAGCAGTCCAGATAGTAGTGTATCTACTCAACCAAGCACCCACAAAGATCTTGCAGAATAGGACACCAGAAGAGGTATGGACTAGTCGTAAACCTTCTATCCATCATTTGATATTTTTTGGTTGTACTGCATATATGTATGTTTCAGATGAGAAAAGGAAGAGGATCGATCCAAAGACACTACCACGTCTTTTCTTGTGGTATAGTACTACCTCAAAGTCATATCGTCTCATGGATCCTGAGACAAAGAAAATCTATGAGATTTGAGATGTGGTGTCTGATGAGTCATCTTTGACTCCCTGCCACACAATGGAGATCTAGCAATGACCTCTTCATATAGATTGCTCACACATCTAGATGATGAGCAAGATGATTCTTCTTAGAGAGAAGAAGAGCTTAGTGGAGATTTGTTCGTTGATCTAGGCACACTGGACAACACATATTCACATCAGCAACAACAACACCAACGTCTGAAATGGGTCGAGAATACTATTGGGGTTGCACACCTGAACTCACTTCCTGATACTTCTACAGGAGTAAGAACACGAAGTCAAGCCAGACATGAGGTAAATTTTACACTCATGAGTTTAGTTGTTGATAGCACTGAACCTGACACTATTCATGAGGCATTAGACTAACCACATTGGAAACAGGCTATGGATGTTGAATATGATTCCCTACTTAAGAATTAGACATGGGAACTTGTCGATCTACCTCTAGGTAAGAAATCCATTGGCTGCAAATGGATTTTCAAAACAAAATATAAGGCAGATGGTTCAATCGAAAAACACAAAGCATGACTTGTTGCAAAGGGTTATGCTCAACAAGAAGGAATTGACTATGGCGAGACCTTTGCACCCACTGCAAAGATCAAAACCATCAGAGTTGTTTGTGCACTGACAACACAAAATGGATGGAAACTTCAGCAGATGGATGTTAAGAGTGCTTTTCTAAACGGTGATCTCAAAGAAGAATTATAGATGGCCCAACCTGAAGGGTTTGTAGATGAGCATCAACCACACAAGGTATGTTGTCTATAAAGTCACTTTATGGACTCAAACAAGCACCTAGGGCATCATATACAAAAATTGATGATCACCTATTGCAGCATGGATTCACTCATAGCCCTCAGATACAAATATGTATATCAAGAAGGTAGGAACAAACATTGTCATTTTGGTTTTGTACATAGATGATCTTGTGATCACAGGAAGTTCTGACTATCTTGTGGATGATGTAAAACATGATCTGAAGAAATCCTTCGACATGAAAAATTTGGGGCTACTTCACTACTATCTTGGCCTAGAGATATGGCAGAAGAAGAATCATATCTTCATCTCCCAGATGAAATATGCCAAGACACACCTAGAAAATTATGGAATGTCAGATTGTAAACCAATGTCAACACCTATGGAAAAAGGTTTGCAATTATCTAGATTCTAGGATTCACCACAAGTAGATGGCACTCACTATAGGCAAGCTTGTGGGGAGTCTCATTTACTTGACTTATACCAGGCCAGATTTATGCTTTGCAGTGACCTATCTTTCCATATTTATGCAGGAGTCGAAGAAATGTCATTAGATAGCAGCAAAGCATGTGTTGAGATATGTCCGAGGTATAGTTGAATTTGGTCTAGAGTATCAAAAGAACACTCAATTCTTCTTATAGGGATATACAAACTCGGACTATGTAGGATCCATTGATGACAGGAAATCCACTTCAGGGTATGTTTTTCATCTCGGATCTAGACCTATCTCGTGGATTAGCAAGAAGCAAATTGTTGTTTCTCTCTCATCCACTAAGGCTGAATACCGCGCACAAGGAGTTGTGTGCGAAGTGATTTTGTTATGTCACATTCTTACAGATATAGGGATTCCTGAAGAGAAATCTCCCATCATTCACTGCGACAATCAAGGTGTGTTGAAGCTTGTGAAGAATCTTGTTTTTCATGAATGAACAAAGCATATTGAGGTCGAATGTCACTACATTCATGAACAAGTCTTGAACCACCAAATTCAGCTCTAGTACTACCCTACTGATTTTTAGGTTGTAGATATTCTCACCAAGCCTCTCGGCAAGGTGAAATTTGATTTGTTTAGGGGGTACATATGTAGGAACAATGTATTAAGTGGGGGAATGTTAGCTTAATTAATACAATGTACAAACATACGGTTAAGGAGTAATTGTTCCTACCTTTTAACTATTCCAGGGGGCTTTATATTTCCTCTTGTCCATTGTTTTAGACACGCATTGAATAAACTATTCTTCTTTGCCATCAGTGATGTGGAGTGGAGGATAAATGATGTGGCATCCTACATGGAACCACATCACCTCTCCCTCCTCTCTCTTCTCTTTATTCATGTCTGGTTGATGATTTGGGGGTTACTTATTTTATTTTGGACTCTTGCATTTTGGCAGAAGCTTTCTTTTGGAGTTCTTGTTTGAGTTTGGAGTTGGCTTGTGATTTATTTGGACTTGGAAAAGGTTGGAGATTTCTTATGGATTGGAAAATCTTACAATGACAAGGTAGGGACTTCACCCATGTTTTCTTATTTCTATGTCGTTGTGTAAATGAATGTGAATGGATGATGGTTGCATGTTTGTGATTTCAGGAAATAGAATGATGTTAAGGTTGTGTAGGAGAAAATGGAAATGGGGATATTTTAGAGGGAGGTATAAGAGGATAATTGGGTATTTTAGGAGGGAGTTGGGTTGGGGTGTCCCACTTTGTTGATAAGTAAAATTTGTGCTTATCTTGTTTATTTTATTGACAGAGGCATAAGAGTTGAGGAAGGCATAAGAGTTTTGTGTGTATGTGATTGAGTTATTAGAGGCTTTAAGGTGGGAACTCAAACCCTTGAGTGGAATAAGTAGATCCCCATGTTCCTTTCTCCTTCTTGGCTTGAGTTTAGAGCCTTTGTGTTGGGAAACTTGTGTGTGTTGATTTGATTTTTATTAGTGTTCTTGTTGTGTTGATTGTTTTGTTTGAATGTTGATTGTTGAAGCCTTGTAATGTTGCCTTGGTTGACTTATACCCCTCATTGCTTCATTTTTGGGGATCGGTGGCCAATGAGGAAGAAGGTTTCTCTTCCTCATTGGATTATTGGTTGGGTGGAGGGTGTTTCCTACTCACCTATTTTTATTTTTATGTTTTGAATTTGTAGGGGATGGTGGAGCTCAAGTGAAATTTTGGTCTTTGTAGCAACTTGAAGAAAATGAGAAGATATCCCTATTTCTAAAATAATTTTACCATGTTGTCTCCACTTAAGTGGAGGGATTGGAACTTGTATTTTAAAGACTATCAAGTTCTTGTAAATGTGTTGAGAAATGATTGATTTGTATTAATTTTTCAAAATGTATGAATATTGGAAATTAATCAAAAGAACCTTGTATTTATTACTATGAGAACCATTTCATCTTGTCTACTTTACCAAGTGGTTATGGAATGAAAACTTACATTTTAAATGGTTTAGTTCTTGTAAAAAAAAGTTACCAAGTCTTGTATTATTGATGGAATAAGAACCTTGAAATGGTTTTGTAAATGAAATTTAAGCTATCTAAAACCAATCTTATACTCAACTTAAATTATTGCCTTAAAAATGTTATAAGTTCATATTAAAATAATTGGTATTGTTGTTGAAAATACACCTGTTGTTTAAAATGGTTGTCATTTACTTATTATGTTGAAGAAAGGAAATAGTCTCTTATTCTTTATTGAAAATAAAGGACATTAAAAGTATTGAAATTACATTTCTTGTTTTGTTGAAGGAAATAAAGTAGTTTGTTAAAATTATTAGAATGAGGAAAAATCCCCTCTTTGCAAATTATATTAGGTTGAATGAGAAACTTTACTAGTTTTCCCAATTTTTACTCTTATATGAATAGGTGGAAAATTTATAGGTACCATAACTTGTATTACTCTACGTCATATAGCTTATTTGGATCTTTTAAATAAATAAATACACACACACACACACACACACACACACACACACACACACACACACACATATTATAATTATATTTACTTAATATAAATTTATTTATAAATTTATATATTAAATATATTATAAACATATATATTTATAAAAAATAAATATAATCATATTAATTGTATAATATTATTTTTACTATATATATATATATAATATATATATGTTTATATTAACAAAACCAAAAAAAATGTTATACCACGGTCGCAGCAGATCGTGTTGACTATGGGTATATTAGTATGGGAAAGGGGGGGAGGTCGCCAACCCCACACCATATTAATATGGGATGGGGGGTGAGGTCGGTGACCTCCCCCCCACCACATTAAAACCTTACCAAACTATATTAAACCAATACACCTGACTCACAAATTTTGTGGCCTATCTTTTTTCAATGTACAATGTTTCAATATACAGACTTTATAACTACAAATCCATGTCCGATTATTTTGTTAAGATATATATATATATATATAATCCTCAATTGTTTGCGTATATACACTATTCAAACCAAATTTAAAATAGGGAAAAATGCCCATACCCTAATAGGTCAAATACAAATGAAGTATTACAATAGCAAGTAAAAATATAAACAAACCCTATAAGAGGGTTACAAATGAAATAAACAATAAAAATGAGTATCCATACTTGACCAAGAATATCCTTCCATGACCTCCACTCTCCTTCTTCTCTCAACCCCAAAAAATGAAAATGAGAAAATAAACCAAAAGAAATTAATAATATCTTTTCAAAAGAACGTTTAGGGTTAGTTGAATACTTAGATCTAAGGGATCTAAATGAACTCATCTAATGGTTATGATTCAACCCTACAAATGTTAGGGGAGGATTTGGTGGGAATATTTTTAAAAATAAAATGCATGTTCAACTTCTGAATGGGGCCACTAAAGGGGTGTTAGGAGGTAAGTTTAAATTGTGACCTTAATGTTTAGTTTTATGACCTTTATAAAGCCCTTGAACCTCGAAATTAAATAAATTAAATTTACATAATGATAACTAGATAATGTTTATTATAGGAGTTAACATATATTTGAACTAAATTATTTGGTTAGGGTTAGTGAGACCTTGATTTTAGGACGTTAAGTCAATAAATGAGTTTATAAATACAATACTAAAATAAATAAATAATTTAATAAGGGTATTTTAGCCAATGACTTATAAGGGTTAATTAACGAAAATTAAGGGGAGCCCGGGAAGGGGATTTAAGCCCAAAATGTTGAATTAAAATAATAATAATTCATTGTTAATTACAACAAAAAAATGTTTAACCGTAAATTATTAAAATCTAGTTAGAGGTTATCCCGTGCAACCAGTTTAAACAAAAAAATATTCCGTAATTTTTCTTATCTCATTTAGTGGGTTTCGCTTGGGTTTTGTGCACGAAAAATGTGGGTGTTACAATATCACCATGAAAACATTTGAAAAATCATGTCATCATCATCCTCAACATGCTCTAACCCTACTTCTCTGACCCTACTGCATCATCCACTTTTTCATTAATGAGGTTTTGCATCAATGACAACTTTTAAACCATAACATGCTAACAATCTCCTCCTTTGTCATTGATCAGAAACCACCTAAACTTATTCCCCTTTTTACATTAATGACAAAGAAATACATGTTTTTACATATTATTAATCATCCTTAGCTTAATAGGATCATTTGTTGGTTGGAAACATTGACAAAATGTCTCATTCTAGCTCACAAACAGAGATTCTTCACAAAAATCTTATTGTATGAGCATTTTCAAGAAATAAATCACCATGATTCCTCTAAGAAGAGCATATAAACCATGTAAACATACCAATAAACATTAAGAAAAAATTATCATACCTCTAGTTGGGCTAAGATACTATCATCATCCATCTAAGAATGCAAAACTTGTCATTTCACCTCAAAATATTTGTTTTCCCTCTTTGATATCACTGTAGGAGTCATATACCTAAAGCATACTCTTCATGAACATGAAAAAATGATGAATAAGTACCAATAAATACAATTTACCTTCATCCTTGAGCTAACTCATATTGAGAAGACACAAATTTTGTTCTATATCTTTCTCTTCTTATCATTACTCAACCATTGAGACTAATTTCCCTAAACATAAACCTTAGTGAATTCATTATATGACAACTTTGATGAGCTCAAAACATCATGCACATTATGAAAATGTAATTCATAACTCCCCTTGGACTTAGACGATTCATATCTAGTAGAAAAACACTGAAACAAACTTCTTACCTTGTATTCTTGGCATGGATGGATGACAAACACTTCAGCACTTTCCTAAAGCATTCTTTCAGACTTTAACAGTCATATTTGCAAGATATAATACAAATTATTCCTTGAAATACTTTAACTTGAGGAGAAACATTTACAACATACCCCGTATAACTTAAATATCTCCATAACACCTTCTAGAGGGACATACACATGTTCCCTATGTCTATTTGGATCATACACATCATCCAATTGTTGAATCATATTTATAGACCATTGTAGTAATGTAACAGAACTAATGAGATCTTTAACCATCCTTTTGATCCAAGCATAGCTAATGATCATATGAAACTTCCATCATTCTCAACTATCACCTACATGCATGTATGTTGCAACATTGAAGAAAAAATGACCATTACCAGTCATAAGCATAGTCCACTAGACACACACTTGATTTTTTGGGATTATATCCACTACCAAACCATGTAGACCAATTGGAGGGCACCTTAACATCCCATAGATGGACATGGCACACACATATCTCACTAGTAGACACAACAAACCCTTCCTCTCACACATTCTCTGATCATGTAGCTTGACACACTGCATTCTTAGCTCTTTG
This sequence comes from Taxus wallichiana var. yunnanensis, assembly GCA_018340775.1. Classification (NCBI taxonomy): domain Eukaryota; kingdom Viridiplantae; phylum Streptophyta; class Pinopsida; order Cupressales; family Taxaceae; genus Taxus; species Taxus wallichiana. The sequence goes on from CM031238.1 coordinate 287,478,946, forward strand.
AACTCTTATACTTACTGCCATTATCAATTTTAGACTCAAAAAACCTATCACATCTATAAAAATCCTTATAAAGCAACTATATAAGATCATTAACATCTCCATACACCTCATACATGTAGAAATTTACATGCTCTACCTCTTTCTCAATCACTAATCTTGTAGCATGTAATTTTTGTACAAGGTACAAAATGATAAGTCGTTAAAGAATTTGACACACTTGCGTTCACCTATTACATGTATTCAATTCATTTCATCTTATTCTCAGATGTATACTCATTTTATTGAGATTCAAACCAATAAATAATGATGCAAGACTATCCTTTCACTTGTCGATGCTAAAAAAGAATTACGATTTTTAATTTTCACCATAAAACCATTCATACTTATTCACTAATACTTCATATCCAGATGAAATAATACATAAAATCCAATCTAAACTTACTTAGTGCACATATTCAAATCCATAAGGTTTATACACACATGTTGGAAAAGCTAATAAAGACACCAAATGAAAACATACAATCATTTAGCTTAGACAAGACACTGCGAATGAAGCTCCAAAGAGTTCACAAGATAAAACCATCTCATAATTGACATTTTATCATCATCATATAATCATTCAATAGTATCACATTCTTATACACGTCTTATAATCTTGAGAATCAACAAAAAAATTATGTAACTTCTTCACATTTCGAAATTCCCACTTCACAGCCTACTAGCCCTTAATAGATATGAGAACACATCTAATTTTTGATGAAGACATTATCATGAAGAAATATTACTAGTTTTAGGTACCTATTTGGCCCTAATATCACCACCTTAATCCTTGAAGCATGCTTCTAAAAAAAACTTACCTAGTTTCTAATTTATATCTTTTTAACAATCGGGTCTCTTGCACCCTTTCCTGCTAAAAATTGGAATTGTCATGGAACTCAAGAAAGAATGAAATTTGATAGAGGAAAAAAATTTATCACAAAGTATTCTCATACTATATGATTTGTATAAGATTTAGGATTTGGATTCCACCATTTTCACCCTCAACTTCATCATTTCTTACATACTGCTCAATATGCATTCTTGGAACCCAATCATGATAGAGAAGGTACAAGAATGCATAGATATTGAATTAAAGAAACCATGCTTGATCATCAAAACTGAAATAACATCACTTAAACTTCTGAAAAAAATTTCACATGATTTGGAAAGTAGAACACCATGTGCATACCTACATCCACCCTAATTTGTACTTGAACACAATTTTTTTGACTACATCACTACCACATACCACTTTTGAAGTGATGGTATAATCAAGTAATTATTTCTATGAATCATTCCATCTTAAATTCTTCTTATAAAGGTATAAGAAGCCTTGAAATTATGATAGGAACTTCATACTAACAGATAACCATGAAACTATGGACTTAGACATCCCTATGAGACCATGATAGACTTCGCAAGAAGAATGTATCCTTCTATGACTCTTAATAACCTCCACCATGCCTCCGAGGAACTTTCATATCTTCACACACATCATACATACTTAGTCAAACATTTATCATGCTCTTACAACTTATGAAAAACTCATAACACTTCATTTGACTCAGAATAGACTCCATGAAACACCACAAGCCATAGACACTTGACAACTGTACTAATCACCAACTCAGACCAAAATAATACCTTATGAATTATTATCATGACACAAAAAACCCATTAGAGACATAACAATATGACTATTACACCTACTGATTCATATCACACATACAACTTCACCATGACAATGTAAACTCAAACCTCAATAACTTAGACATACACATTGGAGAACCACAAGACAAAGCTTTAGACATTTACTACATGAACAACCATATTGAACAATAATAACATGCATAATTACTTTGAAGGACATACCTTGATATCTTGGAGGAGTCACACACACACATATCTTGATAGTCCCCCTCAGTCCAATGCTTTATTTGAACCAATATGCCTCTAAGAAGCATACTAGAGGCATATAAATACCATGAAGACCTAAAACAAGGTCCTGAAGAGATCCCAAGCCCTCTTAGACACCTAAAGAAATTATTCTTCTCCCTTATAATCAAAAATTTTAATTATATATTTCCTCCCATCAACTCCTACTTTTTGTGAAACACCATGATCTCTTCTTAGCTCCCACATTATTAATTTAATATTGTAATTCATCCTAAGCCTTTCAAAGCCACTTCCTTGCACTCTAGGACCTTGCAAGTTCCTATTTTTCTGTGAATAGTCATGATAAGAATTTCTTGCAATATGAATAATTCCATTAGAGTTGTAACATACCATAGAAAGCTTCTTCTTATAACCATCAACATGACCAAATGAATCATTCAAGTAGATACTAGCAACATGACCTACCTCATTTCACTTGTACCATAAAATATTCTTAGGTCGATCACTAGTATTATCTCTCCATGGATGATTATATTTGGTATACATTGTCCACTCTTTAGCTCTATGAACAAAACAATTACATGAGAAACAATAACCATTGAATGATCTTTCATACCTTGAAGCATTAGGTTGCCTAATGGATTTTAGCTTCATCTTGTCTTTGGTGCAGATCTCCTTCTTTTCATCCACCTTGTATGATTCTTCATCCTTTTCTCTTGGAGAAGTGTCATCTTACATCTTCTCCTTTCCATTGAGGTCATAATTGAACCCTACACCTTCTCTATCACCTACTCATCTTTGTTTTCCAAGAAGATCATCAAGATATTTGGTGCTTTTCTCAAATTTCTAAAAATACCTTGTATTCTTACCAACATCCAAGAGTTCTTCCCTTAGAAACAAAAAATATTATTCCATTTTGGGGCACATGCTCTCTTTATATTGCACACTTGAAACTAAAAACCTTACCTTTTCTTATAGCAATCTGATTGACTCCTTTAGCTTGTTAGTTTCATAGTTATTATCCTTTTCCAGATCATTAACCTTATTTTCATAACCCTTGACATGAGAATTTAGATTTTTATTCATCTTTTCAACATGCTTTAACTCCTTTTGGATATTCTCTAGATCATCTTTACCATCCTATTCATCTTCATTAGAGTAACTATAATAAACTGATATGATCACCTAACAATGAAGATTCATCATTAGTAGATATCATGCAATCTTTAGACATAAATAATGCCTCATTTCTAATATTTTTGTAATCACATTTAAACTTGTAATCTGAAACACCACTACTAGTATAAGACAAGTAATCATCTTCTTTTGATTAAATACTCATTTCCCCTTCTTCTTATAGTCAAACCTCTTAAATATTTTTGTTCTCTTATCATACTTGTTATACATATTGCCATGATCACTTTCAAACTCATATTCATCATGATATTTCTTCTTGTTCTTATGAGTACAATCAACAACAAAATGTCCTACCTTTCCATAATTGAAACATTTTTAAGGAAGCTTACCTTTGTATTTTCTAGAGCCAACCTTAAATCTTTTATCCGTCATTACAAAAAGTTCTTCATCATGAATTTCAGAAGACACATCCTCTTTGTCCTTCTTTTATTTGTTCTTCATTTGAGATTTTATAGCGATATCTCTCTAGGATGGTGTAGAATCACCTATTCCCATATCATAAGCAATTAAAGTACCATGTAACTCATCCATCTAAAAGGTAGTTAGATCATGTGCCTCTTCAATAGTAAATACTTTATAATCAAACTTAGGATTTAGTGATTTGAAAACCTTTTGAGCATCTACTTCTTCCTTCACATATACTCGTAACTCTTTCAATCTATTTACAACCTTCTCAACTCTAAGAAGATATGCAGCAATAAATTCATTATCATTCATTTTAAGACTCAAAAGATTTTAAATTTTTTCAAGTTTCTCATTTTTTACCTTTGAATCACCTTCATACAACACTTGATGTTTATCCCATGCTTATTTTGTTGACTTGTAATGCATTACTTTACCCATGTCAGATTATCCAAGACCACATATGATACCATTAAATGCCTTAGAATTGTATTCATATTCATCCTTGCCTTCCTTACTAGTAGGAGGAGTGGAAGTAGGAGTATAACCAACTTCCACGGCTTTTCGAATACCAAACCCTAGAGACATAATATTAGTCTTCATCCTTAAAATCTATAAATCATAGTTTGTTCCATCAAATAATGGTAAATTTCTAGTAGAGGAACCACTCACCATTTTTGTGCAACAAGGATCTCCTTTCAAGTGATCAAAATTATCCAAATAGGCTTTCTCTGATATCAATTGTTGGAAGCACAATGGAGTGAGAGGGGCGTGAATTAGTTGTTACAATTTAATTACAATTTAAAATCACTAACATTAACTATTTATCAATTAGTCATCCATTAGTGTGTATACAAATACATAAAACATTCATTCAAATAACCATGATCAAGAGAAGAAACACCATGACACAAGATATAAGTGGGAAACACTCAAAGGGAAGAAAAACCATTGAATTTTTTTTTGTTATATTACACATAACAAAGATTGAAGTGAATATTACACATGACAAGATATTTCTTTAGCAAGGCACCAACCCCAGAAGGAGCACCAACCCCTAAACTATTGTTTATATTAATCACAATAAGAGACTTGCATGAATATTACTTATCACAATTTTTTTTTGAAGATAATATCACTGATAAAATTCTACAACAACTCACGCTAATGGTAATCACAAGATTCAGCTCCAAACACCTTCAAACCCTTGCTCAAAATCTAGGTCTTCAACCTTACACAAAATTGCACCGTGTTCACTTCTTAAAGATTAAAAATCTTGCACACACACTTCATTTCATTTTTCAACCTTTCACATACTTTATCAGCTCTCAAATCATGTCCACACACCTAAAAAACTCTCACACCTAGGTCATACTTTTTGCACTCACTCAACTAGTTCAACTTTGCACCAAAAACATCACTTGTATAGCTTCTTCTTCATCAAAATTTGAAAGAGTTAATTTTCCTCCTTTAGATCCACCTAATTAGCTTACAAACATCCCATAAACTTTATCATAACATTCACAAGTGACCCAAGTAGGTTGGCCTAGAAAAAACCTCTTACCATGTACCAAAAATCCTCAAAACCTTACAATTGGAATGAGAAAAATCCTCTAACACAAAAATTTATTTTTATTCAAGCTCTAAAATTAACCACACATGTGTAATATAAAATGGAAACATCATCTATGGTCGTAATTTACATGAACCAATCAAATTTATTTCATTTAATGGGCCAAGTGGCTCATTTCCTTTACAAAATAGTTGTTTCTAACAACATGAATCTACCTTAGGGACTCAAGACCCCTAAAGAACATATAAAATATGGCATGTGACAAATAAATGGAAATCCTAAATACTTTTTAACACTTATAAGAAATTTATTTCTCATGAAACAATCATATGTGAAAACCAAATAATTGTTTTCCTTCACCAAAACAAGCTGCCTAAAAAGCAATTTTACAAATGCAAGTTGTTAACACCCTTCTTGACACTTTCAAGACTACCAAATTAACCCATTTAAAAAAAAAATCATCCCTATTCACATTAAATTTTATATAAATCACAAATTAAATCCATTTCATTCACTAACCAACTCAATATTTCAAAAAAGCAATCATGTCATGAAAAATTATGAAATCATCTTTATGAAAACCTAGCCTAGAAAACACATCAAATTAACTAATCATGAGAAAAAATTATACCATTGGAAATTTGTTTGAATCAAATTTCAATAACATATTGGAAATCCTTCCAACTCTAAGTGAAATGCCTTCAACAAAGCTGATCTCTGCAAACTACATGAAATTACTGAAAAGATGCCCTTTGACCAGTTAACATAAATGAAGCATATTTGACAGTTTAAATGCATCACCATGATCTAAAACAATCATGGAAATCAAGAAAAACTCACATAAATCACATAATGGTAATTTAGTTTGCAACTCCTTTGAACAACCTTGTCCCAAAATTAACTTCTTGAGAAACATGCCAATTTGAGTGGGATCCACTTATAACCATAAGGTATACCATAACTTTCTGGAAACCTGGAGGATTCCTATACATGATAAAATCATCATATATGAATATAAATTAATTATGGCCACTTAAGAGTGATTTATATCTGATCACTTTTGAGCTACGGTTTTAAACAAATAAAGAGTCATTTACCTTCTTAATATTCGTTCATAAAAACCTAAGGATGAAATGACCTTAGTATTTTTGTGAAACCTTATAAAATAAATGTAAAAATATCCATGAAGTACATAAGGAAGTAGAAGAAAAGCTATTTTTGGATGATGGGGAAATGCTCGACATAAAAAAGGAGGGAATTTTGTTTTCTTCTATCCCACAACCATATGAGGAGGTGACATAGATGATGGTTTGCTATGTTACTTTAGAAGGGATATTATCCACCATTCTGTAGTATCATCTGGTCCTCCTCAACCACATTAGGCGTGAGGTAAAGGTAAGCCTCTCCTACTACATTTTGAATTCAATGGAAAAATCCATTCTTAAAGTGCAAGGCAATAAGAGGACTATCCCTCTCCATCAGGGTGTTATATATCTCATTAGTTAGTAACTATCTAGTGTTGTTTGAAATGACCCTTTCCCTACTATGGTTTCTCCCCTCCCTAAGAAAACCCGTATCTAGTCTAAAAATCTAATGTACAGAGACTCTGTCTAAGAGCCACCCTGAAAAAGGGTTCTCCATAGAAGCAGTAAAGGAAAGGAAGTTGTGGGCTTTGGCACGAAGGGTGAAGAAATTGTGGTAGATGATAGCCCCCCTCTGTTTTCCCCGATATTGATGTTGGCACCAATTTAGAAAATAAATTTAACACGCAGGCTAATGTGGTTAAAACCGTTGAAGAAAATGTAGATTTCCTGCTTAATTCTACTATTAAAGAGCAAGCCTCGGACCCCAATACAGGCCTCAAAGATGTGATTGTTGCTTTGGAAACCAAGTTTAAGAGTCTTGAGGATAAATATAGCAATTTATTGGTCAAGCACATTGCTATAATGAAACTTATACAGGTACACATCTAAAAAAATTGTGACTCCAGTGGCATCCCAAATATGGCTTGCAAGAATGGAAAGATTACAAGAAAGCTAAAGGCATCAAACCAGGATCACACCATTGCCTTTTCCCTCAAACTCTACCAAAATTTTAGGGTGGCTATCAAAGTTTTCAGCAAGTCCATTGGTTAATGTTATTGGTTCCTTGTTCTCAATGAAACAATTTATGTGTTGTTGTATAGCTTCATTTTTTCTTTCAATTTTGTATTTCTAGGATCTTTGTAGGTATTCGGTCTCTACCTTTGCATTTTACTACATTTTCCTCTTTTGGTTAGGGTGTGGACCCCACGGATCAAACAACCACACTATTTTACTTTGCTTATCTTCATTGTTGAGCCTTTTCCTGTAAATTTGGGTAAGGTCCATCCAAAACCCTTTATCAATAATTAAAATCATCCCTTAAATCCACAAGGTCCCATGTAAAACAAAAAATTCAAGGTGAGCATTAGAAGACCCAATTCAAGCTAAAAATGACCTTGTTTTTACTCTATTTCACCAAAACCTACATAATATGCAATATAATCATCATGGAAACCTAAAATGTTTCCCATTGAACCATGACACACCCTACATACTTCTCCAATCATCACCATGTCACAAATAGTTCTCCATTTTTCTAACCTATCTTATTTGGATAGCTAGCCCTTAGGGTTTTCACTGTAAAGGCTAGGTGATAAAACTATAACTCACCATAGAAACAATCCAAAAGTTCCTAACATACCTAGTGCATCATGAATCAACTTCCTACATGCATCCAAGAGCTCATATTTCTCCATAACTCATGCTCGTGTATTCTAACAGCCATACCTAGTCTAAATGAGCACATGCAACATGGTCACCAACATGTATTTGTACCCTGATACTCATGTGAGTGCCCAAGAACTCTTTAATCATGCTTTCCATCATGCCAACATGTTTCTACATTAATCAAGAATCTCATACCACCATCCAATTTCATCTAGGCTAGCTAGGTCACGTGAATAGGCTTATAAGAACAAGAAATCCTCACTAAAACACCTAATATCACCATGAACACATCTGAATAATCATGTCATCATCATCCTCAACATGCTCTGACCCTACTCTATCATCCACTTTTTCATTGAATAGGTTTTACATCAATGAAAACTCCTAAACCATAACTTGCCAACGAAATAAACCATATTTAAAGTACTTCTTGAACTTTCCTACTCATTTCGTAGTTCTAAACAAGTATAAACCCATATGTACTATTTTTTTATAAATTAAATCATTCAATACAATTCATATAATTACTTTTATTGTGCATAGGTGATAACCCATCTTGACTATTTTTTTGTTATATATGCATACTCAATAAACATATCCTTAACTACATGTGGAAATAATCCTATTATTTTCGTCACATTATCCTTATTCGTAGGATTCTAATTGTATATAATGCTCTCATTCTCTCTCTTCATCTAATTCAAGAACACATTTTTGAAATCGTCAACACTTTAACATTTATTTCCACTTCCATGCTCACATCAATTAATGTATTTAGAGTATAACTCTTACAATACTTCATCAAGGTTTCAGTATTATTAGAACCATCATGTTGTTCCTTCATATAAAACTACCTAAGTCTTCCAAGAAACACATGACATCTTTACATCAGCAATGTATCACACATTTAACAATTTAGAATTATAATTTACATTTCTTTTTTAATATCGATTCAAATCTCATTGATAACCGATACACCTCATTTAATGTTAAAATGTCTATACGAAAACTTCCTTTTTTACTTCAACACACACTAACATTCTTATCTTATTAATTTAAATTTGACTATGCAAAACTCATCTCCAAATGTAAATATTTAAATGATTCACATATATCGATATGTTTGTGCCACATTCCATGTGATTATCTCTAATAGCTGAGAAATAAATCTCTTTAGTGTAGTCCTTCATACATGTATCTTTTTTCTTATGTTATTTAACCGCTTATGTAATATTATTTTATATTCAATTGCAAGAATTTAATTTTTATATTACAAACCATATTATTCAATACATTGATTTTATATTTACGCTTTCTTCATCTATCACTTTTCAGATGATCCCACCACATTAATGGATTCCCACTTTTAATTTAACAAGAAAAATAATCCTTCATAGATTCTTTAACATACTCATGAGTCATATGGCAAATACATATCTAATTATACAATCTAATCTAGGAGATATTCTAATAGAGTCTATGAAGTTAATAACACTTAGTTGAGCACAATGGAACATCCATCATACTGATTTCCAAGTGCACACCTGAAGCGCGCACAAAATAATGGGTCCTTTATTTATGGCATGCAAGATGTGTAATTAACGGTTAACATTTCACAACATAGAATATAAGACATTATAGTCAGAGATCACAATAAAGACAATAAAGGAAATGATGGTTTGGATCTTTGGCCATTCATTCCTTAAGATATACAATAAAAAAAATATTTGAATACCAATAGCACCTCATTTATCTCTCTTACCTTGGAAATCCATATGAGATCATCCATTAAAAAACATGACAATCATAAGATCACACTCATATAACAATCACCCCAATTACATAAATAACTCTTATATCCCCATCTATTGTTTTACCCAGATATGTCAGCTATATATAGCTCTAGTGGGAACTTGTCCTTCACCACATTACAATATTTAATCTATTAATATATTCTTCTATACTTATCCTGCATGTACCTTTAATTTGTGCTTTAGTCTACAACTGGTTGGTCTATCTCCATGTGTACTATTAATGGACTACTTGACCTTCATGTCATACTATATTTATCTACTCATGCATACTCTTCCTTTATCTAGCTCCCTATAAGTGCTTTATCCTCCTTTAACAATCTTCTATCTATGATTCTATCCATTTATACCTCTTCCTTTCTTATCATGCCAACTTGTCTTTTCCTATTTTTAGCTGCTCTCTACTTTTCCCAATACCTTATGTTATAATTGTTCTTATGCATAACCCTTCGCACATCCTCTTCTTCTTTCTTCTATGTGCACCCTCACGCATTTCCTTCTACTTTTAATATTTCTCCCTTTTATTATCACATGCAAACCTTCGCGCGTGGAACATACTTAGACACTTTTCTCAATCTAAAATTACCCCACACTAGGGATATTTCTCAGTCTCATCAATACAAGAATGATTTTTTTGAAAGAATATCTGAAAAATGTAGGAAATACCTCAATGAAATATCAAAGCATAAAGAATACTTATTTTTCAATGCGCAAGAAAAAAATGTATTCATGTTGATGGCATATGTTCTTGGTACTCTATGTTGATGCTCTCCTTCTACCACCTCCATTTCATGAGCCCATTATATACCTTGTCTAGTGGTGACTTGACAATATTTGAGATCTTTTATAGAGTAAATTCTAGGCTTTCTCTTGCATCTCTTTCAATATGACATCCCATTCAATAGTGATTCCCTCAAGGATGTCTACCCTTCACATCACAATTGTTTTTATCTCTTTAAGTCATTATGCTATCCATTCACACTTAGCCTTTATCACCTCTTTCTTTTCTCCTACTTCTTGTAGTAAATCTCTCCTTCGCATACCTGTTTGCCAACAATGAGGCATGTAGTTCTTTTAATTCAGCCTCATCCTCTAAAGTGTGCATAATTAGGATCATTGAAGTATCCTCACACTTTGCAAATATTTTTTTGTCTTCTGCATGGCTTCTTTCAGCTCTGCACTAAGTGTTATATAATCTACTAACTTTTTATCCATTTTGGTCTTATTTGCACTAGTGAGCTCTTTTGTTGTAAGTCCTTTCCTATTACTCACCTTTAATAGTAGCAGTTTTATTAGTTCTTTTAAATATTCCATCTTAGAGATGTGGTCAGGTATGGCCTACATTACAATATCTGGACATGTGTGAGTAACATTATTTACCAGGTCAACCAATTTATTGTATACATCTACCAACATTTTCTTTGAATCATTCAACTCCTTTGCTATTTTCTCATTCTTTCTATTCTTTCTCTCCATGACCTTTTGCGCTCTTCTTATTACAAAAAAATTGTCAATATTTATCCTTCTCACCTCAGATGCCATCTTCATTAGAGAATTTATTTCTTGCTCATCTACAATTCAAGAAGAGTCTACTATTTAGAAAACCATTCATGGTTCTATTTTCAACTTTAACTCCAAAATAGAATCTTTCTTCACTTTGAACTCAGGTTCCTACATGTTCTTCTGTATTACACAAGCGAGCATTTTAGGTATGCATGGGTGGGCCTTGGCCTTATTAAACATGTGCTGATAAAATAGTTAGTCGATGTGCACTGAACTCTAAAATTTGGCCCCGAAAAGCTTAGTTGTATCATCTATATATGAAATCGTGGGGGGTACCTATTAACGCTTCCGTGGACTTCTTTATACTGTGTGTTGTCTGTGTGATATCTCCTATGCAATATCATGTTTCATGTGACCCATTCCCTCACCTGTGTCGTGGTCCTCCCCAAGTACCTTCTATTGTTTCTCCCTTTCCTCTCACACTTATTCATGCACTTCTTCACATTCCTCTTCATAAACGTGCTCTTCATGTTGGACTTCTTGTTCTTCTTCATGTTCTTTAGACTCGTTTTCTTCTTTATGCATAGGTTACTCTAAATCTTCCTCCTCCTGTTTGATATCATGGATAATGTGAGGTTGTACCTACTCTGTTAGATTGGCCTTTAACATGCTCCTTACTAGAATAGTTGGGGAAGCTCGGGGAGTTTGCGATGTACTTGCTTCTTGGCACCGCCTCTACATATTCTTTCTTATGCTATGGTCTTGTCTTCTTATTCTTATTTACGGGTGGGCTCATGTATGTGTTTTGGAATTCTAATATTTGTCTTCTTCAATGGATGTGGTGGATAGTTATTGTCACATACATTGACAACTTTTCCATCCTTGAGCTTGGGATAAAAATAAATATACACCTGACATGCTTCTTTTCCCACTACTAGTGTCATGATGGGATGGAATTCCATCAATCAAATTTCATTATTTCTTCATAGCGTGCCTTAGACTCGTACCCATATGTCTTGTGCAACATGTGTTAGTTAAAATTTACCTTTTCTATGTTGGATTTCAATGGCTATACGTCTTTAATTCTTTCCACCACTCTTTTCAAGTATTTCATGGTGAATGAAAATGGTAGTTTGTACCATGGCCCCATTTCTCTGTTATTCAACAAAAATATTCCAAGGTAAAAGTGTTACATTACAAAAAAGTCTACATGTCTTTTCAATACTATTGGTAGCTCCCTTGGCACACTCTTTGGTACAAAAGAGGATAAACCACACAAAATAATAATTCTTCTATATAGCTTCATACAAGACTCGTACACAAATAAATAGGGATGTGGTTTCCTATATTATATGAACCACTTTCAAAAATATAACCTTAATATATCTCGTATCATATGGTTAGTGAGTTGTTAAAATAACTCACATAACCAAACACTAAATATTACAAACCATATTTGTAATATTATTTACAATAATAATCCTGAGAGCACTATATAAAGAGTTCCTAACATTTACCCCTTAGTGTGAACATGGGAAAACCACCATCTTCAACCAAGTAACATGTTGTTCCGTAGCTTGCACATTGTTTCGATCCTAAAAATGATCTGTGGCAACTACATCATTGATGAATAGGGACCAATCAACCTATTCAGATGAATACATGAGTTGGGACTATTCAACCAATTCACATCAACCATCAAGTCAATCTGATCAAGAACACTTCCTGCTATAGTATCAATGGAACAAGTCTCCACATCATCACAGGGGAAATACAAACACTTTAAAACAAATGGGAACATGGATGCTCATATGTTCTTATTAATCGAAAAAAAAACAAAAATGTCACTAAAGCAATATGCGACCTCTGAGGTAGTGACGAACTAGAGGACACTGATTGTCCTCCTGCCTGCATTGACTCCATCGTCCAATGAATGATGTTGCTACCTCGATAGAATGCGAACATGAAGTACATTTGTTTCCATATTGTGCTTTATATTGTTTTATTCCCACAATGAGAAATACTTTATATTTCAAACGTCAAATAAAACCAAAAATACGTTCTTGAAACAATTTTTTTTTAATCTTGCGGACTTTATACAATGATATGACTTTTTTTTTAACAAAAATTGACAAATGTAGAAAACAACACTTTTGACACTGACGCTATAACTGAAAAAAACAACAAGTGACAATTTATGATGACTCATTATTTATTAATGACGCATGTGGTGTAGACAACACCAAACACTTCAAACAAACCTTGAAAAAATATACTTTATTGGAAATGTAAGTGAATAAAAAGACGTGGAAGAAGACAATAAACAAAAAAATGAAGACTATTAGCTCTTCTTAATGGGATACGTAGAGTATTGACTTGAACCATGGGCACACATTGATGGAATGAAAGAAGATAACTAAAAAAATTACAAGAAGACTATTGGAGCATGGATCCTTTATCGACACATTGAACCACAAAAGACAGACTTCAACCGGTCAATCAAAGTATGCACCGCCGTAGAAAGAGACTTGGCAGTGCACATGAATGCAAATCTAATGCATGCGTAAATTGGTAGTTTGCAGGTTTTAAGTGTCGCCTCAACGCCTTTCAGATCTCAAGGCACCGTGGAGACCTAGTTGGTTAGGAAAGTATGCGCAGATAAAAGCTACGTAATAGCAGGTTCAACATGTAATAATATGAATTTACGGCTATTGAATAAAAAATCGTGAGGCACTTGAGGTGCAAGCCTTAGCAAAAAAATCCAATTAAAATTAAAAAGTTTGCAGAGCTTGGAGATGGAGTCACCCAGGTGGAAATATAATGGAGATGAGGGTCGTGAATATCGTGATGCAGGATTAACGGATGAAAATTTCTTACTCTTTCTAGATTCCAAATCGATATGCAAATATCTGAGTTGTTAAACCTTCCAAGATTGTCTCCATTGCGTCTAAAAAATTGCTCTTGTTTCAATTGCTCTAAACGCCTTTTACATTCCTAAAAATTCTTCCGTATGAGAATCAAGCCAAATGCACATACGGATATGCGGAATCATTGAGTATCCAAACACCTTAGGGGCACTTCCACTGCAAATAACAAATCGACTGCTCCAACTCTGAGATCAGGGGTGAAATAAAACGGATTTAGTTTAGCAGCATTCAACAACACTCACAAATAATTATTTAATATCTCATCTACAGGGGAGGAAAATATTTTTCCATGGAATATATTATTGGTCTCATACCAAATATTTGGTTCAGCAATAAAATAATAATTCTTCTATATAGCTTCGTACAAGACTCTACACAAACAAATAGGGATGTGGTTTCCTATAATATAGGAACTACTTACAACAACATATCCCTAAGATATCTCGTATCATATGGTTAGTGAGTTGTTAAAACAACTCACGTACCCAAACACTAAATATTAGAAATCATATTTGTAATATTATTTATAATAATAATCATGAGAGCACTATATAAAGAATTCCTAACACACGTGCTATTCATTTTTAAAGGTGTCGTGCAAACTCTTGTACAATTTGTCCAAGCATACCTTATATAACTTAGTCACCCCTCCATAACATGTATATTTTTCAAAACTTTTGGCCGACGACCGATTCTCCACAAGGTGCTCCCATTCATTTTCATCTTGTCCATCCAGCACACCTATCTCCTAAAACACTATAACGACCAAGATCAATCCCCAAGATATCTTATCACCTTTCTTGTGTTGGATCTTGGGCTCCTAAAATATGACTTCCGCAATGTCTAATGTTATGTTATACTTAATATTTTGTGCAATCTTTCATGTGATGTGAAGGAACTTCTTGTTAACTTCTAACCATCTCTCGAAGGTGCCTAATTTACAGCTCACCAGAAACGTAACTTATCTTGTACTTCAGTCAACAATATTAAAGTTATGTTAAACATGCAACCTCATCTTTGGTAGTGCAACTCCACAACTATATATTTTATTCTATCCTCGTCGTGTATGTCCTTACAAATATTTGAACCATTATCATGCAGTCTTGTTACACTTCTAATTAAGTGTGTGGTGATGCACATCATTCTACCGGTGAATTAGAAATAATCTTCATGAATCTTAGACATAATCCATTGGTATAGGCAAATGGGCTTACCAAATAATGGTAACTCAAACAATTGTAATGCCTCAGCATCCACAAAGATCTTATAAAGTACGTCATTGAGAATTATTTTTCCTGTAGTAGTTAAATTTCATGTCTCTTTTATTACATCCCTTTTGATGTCTCCTTCATGGCCTGCCACATGGTGGTTATACTCATTGATGATACACTTCTGAATTTGTGAGGTCCATTATTTTCCAACAATGACCTCCTGAGGGTACTACATCTTTGAGTACCAGACGTTGTGAGCTTCCTTTGTTATCTTCTTACTCTTTGGTACCTTCCTTGGTGCCATTGTACTCTTAGTTCACACCTCCTGCAACTTATTCCAACCTTCGAATTTGTACCCTAAGTGCTGAAAAACCCTAGTCTTACTTGCTCAATCCATTCTTCAACTTTGTCAATCACTCTCAATCGTGTCAACAAGATCCATGCCCCATCTCTATTATGCCAACCAATTTCTTTCCCTGATCCTGTAAATCTCTTTGAAACCCTAACTTCATAACCCTTCTCAAACCTTTTCACTTCACACTTCCACTCTACACAAGGCACTCTAGTTACGTTCTGGAGGTTTGTTGCTTAATCAATTTTGTCACAACTCTGGTTCGTACTTGTTTGCACTTTTTCTCTGATCTACAAGAGCTATTTCATGCACCAATTCTTAATTCACAACGTAAGAATGAATTCACTCACCCAATTTTTATAGATTTGGAATTTTTGATTGCATTAAATGTGCTCACCTACTACAATTTTTTATTTTTAATGTGTATTTTCTACTTTCCTTCTTTTTCCTGCATTTTCCTTCCTTTTTCCATGAATGTTTTTTGTGCATAGTAGTCCATAACCTAATGGTGCACTACTACATCCTAGGATGTAAACCCATTTTCTATGCACATTCTTGTATCACACCTATTCTTCTCTACACCACTTGCCAAGTATGTTTCCTCCACACTACCTCCCTCATGCTATAATGTGCACATCTCTATCCATCAAGATTTCGTGAACATGAGTATTCCCCCAACCCAGGTAAACACACACCTTAACAAACTAATCATTAGAATAATTATTCTATGCTCCTTCCCATGATTTCCCACATACACCTTTACCTCCTCACCCCACATTAAAATCATGTGAACTCCTCTAGGAATTAGTCTAGAATAAATAGATCTGCCCCTAGACATGAACATGCTTATTACAAAAAAACAAAGAAAGAAAAAATTGAAAGGGAAACTTATTATAAATTTTAATAGTGCCTTATTACAAACATAAAGAACCTTATTTATATTAGGGCTTCAACCTGCTCCCATTAAAGTAATCAGGAAACATATTTCCATCCAATGCCTATAACTAACAAGCTCTAGATTCCAACATAATTGTTACTTAAAATGGTAACAACCAATGTACTTTGACTTTTCCTAGGTGGTGTGCAAATTTTTAAACAAACAAAAGCACAATCTTCCCAATAGTAAAAGACTTGTTTTTAATATGCCTGTCATGTTAGGCCTTTTGTCGTGCTTTTATGTCTCTTGGATTCATCTTGTAATTGTGTGCCTTTCATCCAAACATTAAATCTATCCTCCATTACCTTCTCATCAACAATTTGTCCGATGCACACAATATGCAGAGAGGGTAGCATGAATTCCATCTAGGAAAAACTACCTATGTGCGAAACACTAAGTGAAAGGGTGTGGTCTTATTAAACCTCTTGTAAGTATTTTTGTACACCCATAGTACAACTGAGAATTTTTCATCCCAATATTTTCTTCATACATTTGAAATTTTTGTCAATGTGTGGCCTAAGATCTTGTTGAAGGATTCTACATTACCATTGGCTTGTGGGTGATAGAGGTAGTCTTATGATGAGATATCATAAATGCTACCAACAATATACTAATTTTTTCATCAAGAAATTATTGACCCTCTCACTGGTAAGGCTCAATAGACAACCATATCTTCTAATAATGTTCACCCATACAAGTTTTTTATTGTAGCTGCAGTAAAATCCTTTATGGGTGTTTCTTCTACCCACCTTATCAAATAATATATACGCATGATGATGTATCATCTTTTGTTCCTTCATGTAGTCAGTGTAATTGGGCCAACAAAACTAGTTTCTAATTTGTCAAAATGTTTTGCACTTGTGATAGGTGATAATGGAATATCATCAAGTTATTCTAGTTTTCCCATTCTCTGAAAATGATCACATGCTTTAATTTTTTTTAATATCCTTGTTAAATTTTTCCCACTATAATCATGCAAGTAGTATCTTGTGTACTATATCTTCTCCTACATAATTTCCTCCAACAATACCTCCATGAACTTCTTCCATGATGGCTCCATGGTCTTTCTCCAAGAAACACCTATGCAATACTTCATCCGAAGAAATTTTATATAGGTAACCTCCTACCAATTGATAAGGTGCATCATGAATGGTGATTTCCTTCTTCTCCAATATCGTTATTCCTTTAGGCACAACACTTCTCTGTAATAATACTATAATGTATTCCAAATCACCTTGGGTGTGTTGTAATCTAAATAACTTGGCATATGGCATAGTGTCATTTATGCTCCACGAATCCTCACTAAAGTTGATCCATGACAATTGGTATAGTCCTAAATTGTTTTTACTTGGTTTGATTATGATAGAACAATCAAATTCCTATAATAAATGGATCAAACTATAGATGTGACCTTACAATACTATGTTATTTACTATAAAATTGAATTCCATATGAGTGGTGTAGTAGACGAATGATGTAGCCAATAAATATTGCCTAAAATTTAAAAAGTGTATACTATAGACAACATTTCGTGCTTTGTTGTTGTATAATTTTGTTCATCTGGTGGTAGCTTCTTGCTCACAAAATAGATAGGATGGTCCACATTACCTTCCCCTAACTAAGCTAACACAAATCTATTTGTTGTTCCAAAAGCATCCACATGGACATGAAATGGTAAATTGTAAGAATCAAAGCATAAAATGGGCATTGTGGTTATCCTTTCCTTCAAGGTTTAAAATTATTTCTATTACACATCTCTCTAGTAGAAATTTTCCTTTTCCTTCAACATCTCCTCCAATGGAACGTCAATTCTGGCATACACCTTGATGAAGTTTAGGTGATATCCCTTATGCCCAATAAATCCATTCACTTCGATTTTATTACTTAGATCCTCCAACCACAAGATGAGTACAATATTTCTTAGATCTACCAGTAAACCTTCTTTACACATAATGTGTCATAATAGCGTACCAAATGGTGTCACAAAGATACATTTCTTAATGTTCAAACATATACTTAACTCTCCTCACTGTTCAAACATCAACATTAGAAAATCAAAACGATCTTTAACCAACCCATACATAGACCAATCATCCAGGTATACTTGAAGAAACTTATGAATAAAATACTAGAATTCCTGCACTATAATGCGCTAGAATATTTATGGTGCATTCTTTAACCTAAAAGGAATAAATATGTATGCAAAAAATCCCCATTCTATTGTAAATGTTTTCTTTTCTTTTTCTTTGTGCATGATCTTCCCCTCATGATAACATGAAAATCCATCAGTCAAATATTATATATCACACCCTACAACACCGTCTAGTATTTCTTAAAAGAATGGCATGGGAAAATGATCAATGACACATAATACATTGAGAACTTTGTAATTAAAACATATCCTGATCCTTCCATCCTTCTTAATGTTAATTACCATAGGTATGATTCACTTTCATTCTTGAATAGGTTCAATGATTCCTTATTTCACCATCTTGTCAATATCATATTTTAATTTCACGTACAAGTTCAGGATCATTTTCGTAAGGCCTCTTATGGACTTGACATGCACCATATTTGAGATTTATCTTCATTTCTCCTAGTGATGGATGGACACCCTTAAACTCAAGGTATTTGGGAATAGATATTGGAAGTCATGTAATAGTTCAAGTATCTTCACAACCTTTACCTCAGACCTGTAGTGTCCAATCACTGCTTCTTTTAGTGTTCTGTCAATCTGAATGTTCATTTTTTATCTTCTGAGGCACATTGTAGGCACACATTTTTTCATCTGTGGTGTCTAAAAAATTGTGCTCACCTTCAACAAGCTTTATTTTCACATCATCTAACTCTTCATCATCAATGAGATAGAAGAGCTTCCATTTTTTATTTTTCCTTTTAGGAACGCCTCATGAGTTGCTCCTAAGAATTCATCAAGTCAAAAAAAATTCATGCTCATTGAGGGGAGTCTCACCTTTTAACATATTTACTATATTTTATACCTTCAAGTTGTCTCTTAGGGTAATGAGCTTCATTATCTATAGGGATTCATTGACATGGTGTTTAGTACAAAAATAATCAAACACATGTATGATACATGTGTTTATGGTATTCCAATTTTTTATCTCTTACATCAAATATATATGGATATACCGGTCATGTGCACATTTTTTTACTGTAAAATAGAAGTTATAAACCCACATCGATGGGGTAGAGCATAAGGACCTTTCATCCAATTTTTCTCACAATTCTATATGTGACTCTTAGGAGACGTCTTGTCATCATAAGTTGGTATTTGAGAGAGAACATTATTCCTTGTAAACCATGTTAATAAAGAAACTTTTATTTCATGTCATCTAAGAAAATATTCTCTATACACAACCCACTAGTGCATCATCGTTCCCTTTAAGGATTAAACTAACACTTTTCTCTTATCTCATTTTTTATTTAACTTCTCCTCCATTGCACTTATGAAAGACTCGGGATTTTCCTTCCTACTATACCTTAGTAGCTCTACTCTTCCCAACCGTATTATTGTTTGTGTCTTGATTACCTAGGATACTCTTCCATGAAACTCACAACTAACCATTTCATAAGTGTCATGAACCCAATTATCATAGGAAATATTTGTAGTGTCACTGATAGAATGGGTATCTCCATAATTAATTACTCCTTCCTTTATTGGATCAAAATTTTCTCCTCCTCACATTATCTGCACGTATATCTAATTAATATATCCCTCATTCATAGGTTCATTATAGGGTGTAATTGTAGTTCCATTCATTGGGATTACTACATATTATTCCTCATTCTAAAAAATGATATAAAACTTGTTAAAGTGTGGGTCTGCATTATTTTCTTAGCATCAAGGGTGACAAATTAATGAAGGAAAGTTTTCTATCTCTGCCAATTCCAGTACCTCGAAGTCTCCTATCAAATTTTCTCCTTGAATAATTGTGATTACAAATTTTAAGACACTAATAGTAATTTCCCTTATTTTATTTTTCATTTACATAACACTTGAATATGTATTTAATGGTGGTCTTCCCATTTGATTCCAAGCATAAAATGTAAATATATTGACATATGCATCCGTATCAATCAAAATGTTACTTACCAAGCAACTATCTATACCTATATATAAATTAATATACTTTTCATACTCGTGGTCCCGGGTTGGTAAGTTAGCATATAAGATTTTTCTATCACTCTATGATCCTATGTGTGACACTTTCTCTTGTAACCATTATCCAAGCATGGGGATGATATTTTTTTGATTAAGAATTCTACACACTTCCTTGAGGTCATCCACATCCTTATCGGGTACCTCACTTTTGTTGGCATGCTTTACATCCCGCACTTGTTCCTTCAGGCAATATATCTCCCCTGTAGTTCTGTAATCAATCACATGGTTTCTTAGATAGCCTCTTTTTTCTTCCTTACGTTTGGACATTTTCTCAGCTATAAATTTTCATCACGTCTAATTAGTGGATTTGTTTTTCCCTATCCACGTATGCATGATGCTTCTATGTGTATTGTAACAAATAATGTTGTTTCTCTACTCAACTTGTATCATTGTAGACCCCTATCCTTCTTAATTTTACACTTATATATACATATAAGTCTAGGAAATCCTCCACTTTTACACCTTTCCAAAGTACGTAGAATACTAGTTCTTAAGACAATAACATTGATAGCAGTCTGATTACCCACATATATAGAATGTTCCTCAACTAAATATGCCTTTGCGACCTCTTCTTCCTTTGCCATGATATCCTCCTTGGTATCCCACATTACTATTATTTTCTGCATCATTATTCTATCCAACTCCATTATTTTCACTTTTTTGTTCTCATCCTTATGAGCTACCCTCGACTCTAGCTTGATGAAACCTTGTTTCATAGGCCTCATGAATGTGGTCAATCATTAAAATTAATCTGTATCATGGGTATGTGCATCACAAATCTTGCAATACATTGACACCTTTTCTGTGGCACATTGTAAAAGTGGATAGTCTAGGACATCTATATTATTGTGACAAAAGTTCAAAACAACACACAAACACTCATATAGGGGTAGCTATCCTTCTTGTGGTCCTCTATGCTAGAATTTTTACACCAAAGTCCAATGCAAGTGTCATGTGTTGTGTTAGCAAATATGTTTTCTATTTGGGTAAGCATAGCTGCAATGTAAGCCTCATGGAATGGGCTCACCCAATGTCAACTCTTCCTACTACCTCTATGTGAAATTATTCTTCCAAGAACTCATGCGGGTCTATGAACATCTTTTGTGATAACGCCCTCCTAAATGGTTTCAAAAATTCACCCATGAACCATTGTGCATGTTGAATCTGGTGGATGTCACTTGAAATATTATATAATAGGGTTTTGAGATGTGTATCATATTCCATGACACTTTCATACAACCCTTGCTTAATGTGCTTGATCCCATTGATACTCTTCTTTGAAATGTTGGGTATGTGGAATTTGGATTAAAAGGTCTCATGCAATGCATCATAGTCCACTGTCATCTGATGTGGGTCATACCTCATGTACAAGATGTGTACGTTAAAGCATAGTACCAATATGGCTCACCTTTCTATCTGAGGCCATAATTTCCTTGGCACTCCATCAGAGTTTGCACTTGTGCACATGTGTTATTGTGTCTTTCACACCTCAATATTTTGGTAAATGGATTGAAATCTAAAATAAGGTATGAGGATGTTGTTATGGGAATGGGTTATTTCCTTAACATGGATTATTCCACTAGGTAGGTTACCAAATCCTGAACCTAAACCTCCACTAGGGTTTCCTCTTGATTGGGGAGGACAAGAGCCTCCATAGCCTCTTGTTACTGGGGCTAATGGTGGTCTTCAATAAAAACTAGTATCTAAAATCGTATTACAACTAAATTGCATGCCTATTGTTCAACCTAATATCCCTCTAATTGGATTACTTCCACTAAGTACAGTGCCAACATTTTGTCCCATTATCATGTCTACTATATTACTTGAAATTTTTTTATGATGTCCAGATATGGGAGCCTATTGTAGTGCCATATGTGCTACCTTTATATGTTTTGCCTCATGAGATGATACCAAAACTCATCTACCTATACCTCTAACCCAACATGGTGATCCCCGATTACCTTCTTTCTCTCCATCACTGTGATGTTCTACTATTAAAAATTCTGTATTCCGAACACCATGTGCAAGGGTTAGGGGTCTTGGGTGGGTTAGGTACATGCAAATGGTTCTTATTCTTTCATTAGACTCACCATCATTTTATTTCGAGGGGGTCCTTCTATTGCACTTCTCAAATATCTAAGGGTTATGATGTTGTTTTCCTCACCTTCTTCAAGGTTATCATCACTTCCTCCTAGCCCATTCCTCTAAGCCACAACGCCTCTTGAACTGCCCTCTCTCCCACATCATTATATATGTAAAATATTTCATCTCTATTTTTATCTTCAACTTGGAGAATAATCATCCTCCCCAAGCCATTTTCATGACCCTCAGTGCAGTGAGTTTTAGGCTATCATAAGAAGATTTTCCAATCTGAGCTAAATCATTAATTTTTTTATAGCTGATGAGAGTGCGCATAAATAGGATCCTCAGGGTTCATGAAGTAATTGAAATTCATCCTCCTCTAGACATGAATACATTGATATTGCATACTCTAATGTGCAATTCCTCAAAATGGATCCCCACCAATTATCTACCACACATGTCTATAGTTCATCCAAATCAACAACTTCCTAGTACTTATCTTGACTCCACATAGACCTCCTTCCCAATCTGATCACTTTATCCTGAGAGTATGGTGCTAGCCATTAATACAATTGTCTTGGAAATAAACTAAAAAAGGTATCATAGAACTCATCATACAAGTCTTCCTCTATCATTTACGTGAATTGAAACCACTTCTAGTGTTCTACCTCTAGGAAACAATGTCCTCTCTTTCATGTACCCAATGCTCAATATTAACCAATGATAGTTGAACGCCATGCACATGCCATATCTTGATGAAAGGAATCAAAATAGATCATGGCGACAATACCAAAAACTAGTATCTGAAGTTAGCACCACATATTCGGGCGTGTTGAAACATCACTTAGACTGATGTGCAAGTGATCACTCGATGTGTACACAACATACTAGGTCCCTTTTTATTTAGATCATGCAAGATGTGTATTTAACATTGAGAATTGTGTAATATAGAACAAAGGACATTGTATTTAGAGATAAAAATAAAGACAATAAAGGAAATAATATTTTTGAACTTCAACCATTCATTCCTCATGATATACAATAAACAAAATATTAATACTAATAAGACCTCGTTCATTTCTCCTAACATTGGCAATCCATATAAGATCATCCATTAGAAAACATTACAATCATAACATCACACTCATACAACATTTTCCCTAATTACATAACTATGTCTTACATCCCCTCTTTTCTATTACCAAAATAAGACACCTAAATATAGATAGTGGGAAATTTTCCTTCACCACTTTAAAATGGTTTAATCTATTAATAGATTCTTCTATACTTAGTCTGCATGTAGATTTAATCTTCGCTTAAGTCTTCATCTAGAAGTTCTATCTCCATGCGTGCTACTAATGAATTAATTGACCTTCAAACTATATCATATTTATCTTCCCATGCATACTCTTCCTTTATATATCTGCATGCATGTGCTTTATCTTCCTTTAGTGCAACTTTATCCATTTATAGATCTTCCCTTCCTATCATTCCAACCCGTTCTTTTCCTATTTTTAGCCACTCTCTAATTTTTTGGCAATTTTTGTTATGAGCATTCCTATGTGTAACGCTTCATGTGTCTTATTTTTTGTTTTGGATGCACCCTCATGCACTATCTTATACTTGTAATATTTCTCACTTTTACTATCATGCATGCACCTTTGTGTGTATCTCATACTTAGCCATTTTTCTCAATCCAACGTTACCCCACACTATGGTTATTTTCTATCCTCCAAAATATAAGAATGAAAGAATTTATGAAATAATGAGAGTGATACCCAAATGAAATATCAATAAATAAAGAATACATATTCCTCTACACACAACCAAAAATTAAAATATCTATGCTCTTTCTCCAATCATTAAAATATCCTTTAGATAAATATCCTCATGTTATTCATCGATTTATTGAACATATGTATTTTTTTTTCATCATCACTCAATTTTTCATCAGCATTTCCTTTTCTATTAGATTTATTTTAGAACATCTTAATATCTTATGGAAATATATCATCAAATCTACAAACTCAAAGAACTAGAGATAGTCTATTTCTTGTCATCCTTTTGGTTGTCAAAATAGGACTTTAATGCAAGCACTAGTCCTGGGATGAAAGTCCCTCCTCTTTGATGGGAGAGGTGCCCTTATTGAAAGCAAGCAGCAAAACTATTCACAAATGTACAATTGTCTACTTCAATGAGGAACTCTGATATCATGAAAGTGTTTTAATGCCAAGATAGATTATCAATACAAAGGAACAAAAGAACTAAGGGAGGGAAAAAGGTAGAATATAATAGCACTCTTCAGGAAGTATAGATAGAAAAATAGTTCCTTATAAATGTTGAGCAAGGACAATATATAGAACATAATCATTCATATTAAAACCACTAGATGTTATTTCATAGACACAAAGTTCCAAAGATAACATCCACAAGAATACAAAGCTTCTTAATGCAATAAATTAATGATTCACAAATTTTAGATAGATAAGAGGGAATAAATAGATGCAGATAGAAATAGGAAGGGAAATATTTTGTATTGATAGCTTTTAATTCTTTTACACTTTCAAAAATAATCAGAGTTCCAACCCTTTGGAATGGCGAGGAGAGCTCAATATATAGCTTACAAATCGGTTACATTTGGTAACCATTTCTTTTAACCAAAAGATTAATTAAGGAAATGCACAATACAAAGTCCTTAATTAATTTACAAGGAGATCCAAACTATAGATAGAAAAGGAGAGTCAAGATCCAGAAGCAGAGACATCCGGTTGTGGCGGAGGAGGGCCCACTACTTTGAGAATCCGATGCCTGAATCTCTTCAATGCTTCCACTATCTCCATGCCTCTTGGAATTGTTGTGTTAGTAGTAGCATGAGTCCATGTGCTAAGAGGAATTTTTCCATATCTTTGTCAAACTCGGTATGCTCTAGATACTCCTTATTAGCCTTGGCTATAGCTGAATGGAGAGAACAAATGTCCTTCATTTTCTCTTTTGTGATTGAATCTTCTTTGAACAAATCATCCTTGAAAAAGGTTTTGAACTAAGCCTTGATTTCTTGAAGAGAGAAGGATACACCTATAGCTTCATCCTGAAGATGGCAGTGGATATCTTTGAAGGCAGATAAAACATAAGTTTTAAAAGACTCCCCTTTTTGCCATACATTCCTTAATTCTCCCAGTGCTTCTTCCAGAACCTTTATTTTCCATTCAATGCTAAAGATCCATGTCCTTGACAGGTTATTCTTGACATCATAAAATACATTATTGGCTAACAGGATCCTCTCATCAGTTTGACCCATTAGACAGAGATCTATAATACACCCACTCCAGACCTTCAGCTCTTTGTCCATAGCTTTGATTGAGGAAGTGAGTTTCTATTGCAGCTTGATCACCTTCTCATTGGTTTTGAAGGCTTCCTCAATGAAGTTTAAACCTGCTATGATCATATCATCTACCATGGCCTCAAAACCTTCCCATAAGTAGAATACTTATGTATGTCTTTGATTCTTTGAACCTCATCTTGGCTGAGAACAATGGGAGGTGGGAGAGTAGCCAATGGAGTTGGATCCAAAAATTTATCTTTGGCCAATAATGATCTGATAAAGTTGGAAAGAACTTGGTTCTGTTCTTCCAACTACTCCATGGTTTTCTTGCCTTTCTCAACCCATTCAATAACCCTAGTGATGGTTTCCTGAAGGTTATGAACTTCACTCTTAGGTGTAGATTCTCCCATTGGAATCCTGGAAAACTCTAAGTCAGAGATCAAAAGATATTTTTCCTCTTTGTCCACCTTGGGTTTTGCAACCTCCAGGAACTGTTGGCCTTGAGCATTAGTTACCATCCTTGAAGTGGTCTTTGCTTTTTTCTTTAGGGGGAGGGGTAGTACCAAGCAGAGCTACCACAACATCAAAATCAGGCCTTGTCAATCTGGAGGAAGATCTCCTTTTCCTACTATCAACTAGGGGCTACACCCAGGCAAAGGAAGAAGAAGAATCGGAAAGAATCAAGGGACCCAAGTGCAAGTGAACTCATGGCACTTAAAGTATGGACCACTATTGTCTCTAGTGGGGAAATGAATGGAACCTCAAGAATTTCCTTTGCAGAGGAGTCTGCTAGACTTGGAGGTTCAGTTCTTGATCCTTCCTTCTCCACCTCAGCAGTGGTTTCAGTGGTTTCTTCTGGTTCTTTCATCTCCTCATCATCATCATCATTTAGAACAATAATGTTCTCTGGCCCAATAGGCAATTTGATTTCCCTAAAAGTTTCTTCCTCGACCGGTTCCTTCTTAACCTCTTTGATTTTCTTCTGATATACTCTGGTGGAAGAGGAAGGAGTAGACAACTCTAGTTCTTTCATTGTAGAAGAAGAATGATTTTTCTCAAGTACCTCAGTACTAGGTGTATGTGCTTCCTTCTGAGGTGTAGAATCCTCTCTTGAAGAGGATCTACCTTGGTTCCTCCTGAACTCACAAACTTTCCTGTCAAACCAAACCTTGTTTGATGATGATAGGGGCAATTATCTCACTCAAATCATCTCTCTCCTTCACATACCAATCTAGGGTTTCTAAAGGAGTGTGCTTGATTGATCTTTC
The DNA here is from genome assembly GCA_018340775.1 of Taxus wallichiana var. yunnanensis. NCBI lineage: Eukaryota > Viridiplantae > Streptophyta > Pinopsida > Cupressales > Taxaceae > Taxus > Taxus wallichiana. Next base: position 287,506,399 of record CM031238.1, read on the forward strand.
ATACTCAAAGGATTGTAAGTCCTCATCATCATCCACAAGCCCTTCAGGCACCTGGTAGAGATTGAGATCTAAGATCTGTTGCAGAGACAATCTACCAAAATGCCTCCTCCTGGCTTCAAAATCATCAACACAATCAGCCCAGTAATCCTTAGTATCAGGATGATGATGATAGGTTATCTGAGATTCTGATCAATGAATTTCTTCAGATCAAAGCAAGTCCTGGGCCTAAAGAAATGAATAGTAAGAGGAGCAATAGCCCTTTCTATATTCTAGGCATCTAGAGTTGTCCTACATGTATAATTCCCCAAAGTGATAGGGAAATGAAGACCAATGATCTTCTTATCTTGGCAGGTTATATGAATTTTATCTAGCTGCCTACACACCTCAACTAAAGCCATTTTATCATTGCAGAACATGGGAAGCTTGAGAGGTGTACTTTCAAAATAGGCTAGTCTGATGTATGAGAACTTTCGAAACTAGGATGAAGAAAGCCCCATACTTAGCTATCAAAGCCATAGCCTCATCAGAGAACCTTCTAGCAGTGTCACCCTCCAAGAGCCTCACAATGTACATGGTGAAAGCATCATTTACCCTTATGAAATTGTGATTACTAGCCTTGAGGGTAAACTGAGGGCAATATGTGTATATGGGCTCATCCTTCTTGCCCTCAATGTAAGTGAAGCCGAACCACTCCCGAGATGCTGCCAGGGTGTACATGAGATAAGAAGTCATGTAGAACTTCTTAGTTTGCTAAACATTTGACAATTTCTCAGTCAGGTTCATACAGATAATCTCATCCCAATTAATGTTTTGCTTACCCTCGCAGATGATGTTTATAAAAGGGCACATCCAAAAATGGAAGTCATTGGTAGAGGGCATTCCCATAATACAGGTGAGAAAGATGATGAAATCTGATAGTTCTTCATTGAAATCAACCTTGAACAATGCCTTGGAGAGTCGGGACGCTCCCTTCTTAGGACACTTCAGCCATGACTTAGCTACTCGTGCCTTGTATTTCTCATTGTCTTGATCAAATAGGGTCTGAGCTTGAGCAAGAGTGAGAACAATGGAGTCTTCTGTCTCAGAATGCGTAGGGCAGTGATGATGGTGGCAACATCTAGTTTTGCAATCAATTCTCCATGCACATTAACAACCTCCTTGGTATCCGAATTGAAATGAGCCCCACAGGTGAGCACGGTGTCGGCACACTACACAGAGATAGGAAAACCAGTAGCATAAGTGATTCCACTGTCATTGATCATTTGGGCCATGGGAGTAGGATTATCGCATGCTAATCTACCCCATAAATCATCAAAATCTAAGTGTCGAACTTTGCTATCTACGATATTGGGTACAAAAGTCTCCAAAGGTGATAGATGCTCATGCCCTTGAAACTTGATCTTCATTTTTATAGTGCATAGAAGAATGGCCTTCAAAGAATAGATTCATGATAAAAATGCAAAGGGATACAAGAAGATGAACAAATGACTCAATTGCAAGAGTGTGGGAAAGAGATAGCGAGCAAGAAATGTGACAAATGCATAGATGGTAGTCCCTTTAAATAGCCATTTAGGAGAGATAAGATCATAAATGTGCATTAAATACACCTTACCCGACTCAAAAAAGGTGAAATGTGGGAAAAGTATAAAAAATGGCCCAGACGGTCCATGGGACATTGGGACATGAGGGACATGAAAAGCCGATTCGGCCGATGTGGGGCATCCGGGCCAAAGGAGCACGGGTGGTCCAGGGACATAGAAACATGAAGGACGTGAAGACCCAATTCGGCCGATGCGGATGATGTAGGGAATCGGTGAATAGGAGGCCTAGACGTACTTGGGATAGATGGGCCGAATTTTTTTGAAATAGTTGATACACAAGGAGTTGTGGGGAAATTGGCCGATTGGTGAACAAAAGGCCCACCAATACTTGGGACATGAGGGACAAAAATGTCCGATAGACCCGCAAGTCACTAAAATGACCCCAATAAACGCAATTTTTGCCATCTCTTCAAATTTTTACTTCACTAGAACACTACTAAAGGGTGTCAACTCAAAATTTTCAAAATTTTCAACTTTTAAAAGAGGGGAATTTTAAGAGGAAAACACATCCCTATAACAATTTCTAAATGTTGCATATATATTTTCACACACAAACTGAAAGTAATAAAATATTACAATCTCCACCTTTTACTTAATAATATAAGGATTGGATGATCCATACAATTAGTTTCTACCCACACTCAAAATTTAGACTACATAACAACTAAAATCACTCATACATAGGATATAAAATCTCGCTATGATATTACTTTCTATAGTCATGGTTATATGGTCAAATGAATACTTTATAAAACAACCTAAATATTTACACATGAGATGATCTCACACATGCGAAGCCCTATACATGACAACATGTAAGGAATTATAAGATTATTATTTTAATCAATAAGGAAAGTTACATCAACTTGAAAAAATGCATTAAAATTGAAGTAAAAATTTCACAATGATCCTAAATGTGAAACAATACTTGTACTATAGATCCTAGCTAGACATGAAGACTCACAAAAATTAGGTGAAAAATTATTATTGACTATTCTTGAACTTAAGAAATCACTATCCCATGATTAAACTGAAGCTAAATCTAATTCTTATGACCATCATCCCTTCTAGATATATAAATCACCAATTGAAAATAAAGATATATTTGTAATAAATATACCTTAGTTAATATGCCCATTTATTTCAAAAACACCATGTAATGGGATAAATAATCTTATAAGGAACAAGTGACATGGGTGTTATTATTGATGATTCCAATTCAAAAATAATTCATTTACAAATATGAAGTGAAAGATGTGTACTCAAAGAGAAATTTAAGCATAATATAACTATTTAGACAATAGTGAGATTTTGCATGAGCTCTCATTAGGTGTCACCCGTGATGCACATGAACTCACAACTTATTTGTGTACTATGTTTCTTAGGTTCTTCCTATTGTTGTTTCCTTAATGTTAAAATTCAAAATTATATATCCATGAAGGATGTTATACATAGGTTGATGAGTCTATATACAAGAGTTGGACCATTACTATTAAAAATTGTACAAGGTTGCATAAAAATTATGCTTTCTATTATATTTATTGGTACTATAAAATAGATTGTGAATTAATGTTCTCGTACATCACTTCAAGGTGTTTTAAATATTGAAATATCAAAAGGCCCCTTTTAATTTTGTTCTATTAATTATATTTTAAAACATTATTAAAAATTATTCATGATTGTGATGAAAGGTCCTTCCATATTTTGAAGGTTATTCATATCCTACAAGAAAATTTTCTTTAACCACCCAATAATTTGAGTTATCTAATAAGCTTTAACTAGACTTATATATCTATTCATTATAGTTTTATGAAATCGTGTACACTTGGATATCTAGTCATTACATATTTTTTAACCAAACATCATATAAATTTTTTTATTATCCTCTTCTTATACATAAAGGTATCTAGATAAATCCCTATGTATAATTATTATATATTATACAAATATTATTCTATATATATTATCCTTTTATGAGGTTTCGTAACAATTTTTTTCTTTCCTTGTCACTATCTAATTATTTATAATGTAGTCCTCACCATCTTCCCTATGGTTCCATACATACAATCCAAGATATTCTTACATAAGTTAGAGGATTTTTAATTTTAGGGGAATACTATTATACAATATCAATTGGATAGAAAGGATTTTTCTTATATGATTATTTAAAAACTATATTAGGATTTTAATCTTCCTTCTTATTATCATCATCCTTAGAAGTATGTAGATTATTCTTTTCTAGAACTTGGATTATCATTTTTACTTTATCCTTTTTCTCTTTTGTCATCACTATCATCATTCTGCACATACTTAATATCCTACCCAAGGGGGATTAATCCCTAGACAGACTTGGTAGCTCCCTAGGGTGCCAGAATTCAAAGGGCTCCCTAAATCCAAATATTTCCTTTATTGTTCGTTATTTTAAAAACTTATTATTACAATGATTTACCTAAAGATTCAATATTGATTGATGAATTTATTAATATTATTATATAGTTATATAAATTTCATGCATGAGGGAGAAACCAAAGAAGAGAATATAGATAAGAACTCAAGTTGTTGATTAATTCAGAAGCACGGAGGAGGAATTTATACATGAGAAACATAACAACATGTCTTGATAATTTAGGGGAGTTTTAAAAAATACAAATAATGGAATACGGCTAAAACAACCTTTCCTAAATTATTAGCTACATTGTAACTATGCAAAAATTCATCCCCTTATTACATTATTCTTGCAAATGTTACACCTAAAAAGTTCAAATTTCACTTTTCCAAGGGATTTTGTGAGAATATCAGCTACTTGTGCTTCTATAGGACAATACTAGAGCTGAATGTGGTGGTTTAAGATGTTATCTTGAATGAAGTGACAATTGATCTCAATGTTATTTGTTAATTCATGAAAAAATGGATTCTACACAAACTTCAACACACTCTAATTGTCGCAATAGAAAAAAGGTGAGTTCTCTTTAGGATTGCTCATGTCATCCAAAATGTGACATAACTATAGTGCTTCACACACAAATCTTTGTGTAGCATGATATTTTTCCTCTGTGGATGAAATAGAAACAACATTCTGCTTCTTGCTTTTCCATGAGACATGTCGAGTTTTGAGATGAAAAATATATCTTGTAGTTGACTTCCTATCATCAACAAATCTGGCGTGGTCCGAGTTGATGTATCCATGTAAGAAGGAGTTATCATTATTCTTATATTCCAAACCATAATCAATTGTGCCTTGGAAAAACCTCAAAACATGCTTTTTTGTAGTCCAACGACATTTCTTCGGCTCCTGCATGAACTTGGAATGATAGATGACAACATACAATAAGTCTGGTCTAGTATATGTCAAGTAGATGAGCCCTCCAATGAGATTCCTATAGAGAGTAGCATCTACTTGAGGTGAGTCCTGGAATCATGAAAGTTGCCAACATTTTTCTATGGGAGTGGATATAGGTTTACAGTTGGACATTCATTAATTTTCCAAGAATGTCTTGGCATACTTTATTTGGGAGAGAAAAATGTGATGCTTCTTTTTGCCATATCTCCAAGCCAAGACAATAATGTAGTAGCCCAAAATCATTCATGTCAAAGGTTCTTTTGAGATCATTATTCACAATATCAACCTAATCTTATGAACTGCCAGTGATCAAAATATCATCCACATACAAAAAAGGACAATTTATTTTCCTATATTCTTTATCTACAAATTGGAATCCAAGGGGCTACAAGTGAAACCATGCTATAAAAGGTGATCATCTATCTTGATGTACCATGCCCTTGGAGCTTTTTTCAGTCCATACAATGATATGATGAGACAAAATACCTTATTAAGATGCTTTTCATCAACAAATCCTTCAGGTTAGGTCATGTACGCTTCTTATTTCACATCACCATTAAGTAAATCACTCTTGATGTCCATCTTGCTGAAGTTTCCATCCCTTCTATACTGTTAGTGCACAAACAACTTTGGTGGTCTTGATCTTCACAGTGGGTACAAAGGTTTCTTCATATTCAATGCCCTCTTTTTGAGCATATCCCTTTATTGCAAGTTGTGCTTTATGTTTATCGATGGATCCATATTCCTTATATTTTGTTTTGAAAACCCATTTACAGCTATGAGTTTCTTCCTTGCAGGTAGATTGACAAGTTCCCATGTCTGATTTTATATGAGTGAGTCATATTCTACATCTATGGATTCTTTCCACTAAGGTTTACTGAGTACTTCATGAACATTATCAGGCTCGGGGCTATTGATAAGTGTACTCATGAGTGCAAAATTTACCTCATTTCTTGTTTGCTTCTTGATGAAGTATTTGGAATTGATTGCATATGAGAGTCTTTGATGGTTCTTTTTACGCACTTCGGATGAGAAATCAGCTGCTGTTATGAAGAAATTTTCTATTGACATGAGGGTGAATGTATATTAACATTATCCAGCCAAGGTCAACATATAGCTCCTTTGCAGCTCATTTTTCTCTAAGTAGTCTCCTCTTGTTCAGCTTCTGACTCAGAGACTACTCGGTGAGAGGTGGTTGGTGATAGTTCTTCTTTCTACTATATGAGTCAAAACATGACTTGTCACAAACCACGTCTTGAATTTTGTAAATTTTCTTCATCTTAGGATCCATGAGACGGTAAGCCTTTGATGTAGTGTTATAGCCCAATATGATGCACAAGAGTTTCTTTGGCGCAATATTATTTCTCTTTTGAGTGGGACATGCATATATGTTGTGCAACCAAACACTCGTAAATGAGAAATTGATGGTTTTTTACCACTCCATACTTCTTCTGGTGTTTTATCCTATAGAATATTTATTGGTGCCTTAGTGATAAGTTAAATAGTTGTCTGTACTTCTTCATCCCAATATCGATCCTCCAGCTTTGTTGTTGATAGCATGCAGTGAGTCATTTCCATCACTATGCGATTACATCGCTCAATAAAGCCATTCTTCTCGGGTGTGTAGGGAATAGTCAGGTTCTTTTAATGCCTTATTGGTTCAAGAATGCCAAGAACTTATTTGATGTGAATTCCCCCTCGATCTAAGAAAAGTAGAAGAAGAGGTACAATCTGGTCTCCTTTGTAACAAGTTGATAGAAGATCTAGAAATTATGAAGGGATTCACTCTTCTTCTTTAGGAAAAACATCCACATCTTTCAAGATTAGTCATCCACGAATTATTAGAAGTAATTGTATCCTAAAAAGGAAAGAGGAAATAGTGTGTTCAGATTGGTATGAACTACCTTCAGATTGGCATGGAAGGTGCTCGCATTAAACAGATCCCTGTGTTATTTTCATGCAAGGCAACCAAGGTATATAGGAAAGGAACTGGACAACTTAGGAAGTCCACATACCATTTCTTTTGAACTCAACTAGTGCAAATATCCAACAAACAAGTGACCATATCGGTAAGGCCAGAGGGTAGTACATTCTACTATTGAGGCAGATAAAGCTATTTCAGAAGATGAAACAATATCTAAAGAAAATAACTTATCTTTTAGAAAAGCTCTAGCAATAATTATACCTTGTCTCAAGATCAAGCATGATTTGATGCCATTTTGAACAAGAAATTCTACCTTTAGATGATGATTATGGAGCTAACTGACTAACAAGATGTTGGTAGTTAATCTAAGAACATACAATACCTTTGTAAATGTACATTTTCATGTTTTAAGAGGAATAGTGACCTGGCCTATTCCTTCTACAATGTACTCTTTATCATCTACTATTTCATACTAGATCTCCAATGGGTTGTTCTCTCAATGTATCAAAAAACTTCTTATCATTTGACATATGATTACTAGAACTTGAGTCTATCAAACAAACTTTCTGCATTTGTTGCAAGGTCTAGGAGACTTGTACAAGATTATTGCTACAATTGGCTCCTTCCGGTGTCTCCTCATCGATTCATGATCCTATTAAGCTGTGAGATGTCCCTTCTTCTTTCTTTTATGGGGATGTATTTTAGATTTTGTAAAATTGTCATGCCCAAATATTCTTGTTTGACTCCAAGACCCTTATTTGAAGCCATTGTACTAGTAGTGGTTAATGTCATGAGTATTGGTTCTGCAAATATGACACCACCTCTTTGTGTTTTGAGCTTTATGTTGTTGATGGTAATGTGATTGCTTCTCCAGGGGAACCTTTTGATAGTTCTAGCCACGTTGTTGATTTGAGAAAAATGATTTGTTTTACGCCTCATCTTAGACCGATTTGATGCCCTCTTCTTGCTGCAGTAAGTTCACGAGTTCTTCGAACATCACTTTCCATTTAGATACATTCAGTATCATATTGAACACTTGGAACTTAGATGGGAGTGCACTCAAGGTGATCAGAGTAAGAATTTTGTCTTCTACCATCTCAACGAGCACCAATGACTTCATTTGTAGCTCAGCCACCCGATGTAAGAACTCCTCATATTTCTCTTCTGACCACATATATAGGGTATGAAATTTTTATTGAAAATGGAGGATATTTTTCTGATTCTTTTCCTCAAAGAAGGTTACTAACTTATCTTAGGATTCCTTTGGTTTCTTTGCATCCCGAACATGTGGTTTTACATCATCGTGATACTCAACATAATCAACATCAGTTCTTTTGCACTAGTTATCTCATATTTTATGAACTCATTAAGGTTAGCAGGAACTGTCACAAACCCTATCAAAATGCCCCATAGCCCTTCATACTGAAGGATGGAGCACATTTTTTTTCTAGGCCGCATAATTTGGCCCTTTGAGTAATTGTGCATCGAAAAGAAGCAACTTTGGAGTAGACATTTTAATAATTTTTTTAAAAATTAATTTCAAAGAATTATTACAAGTATTCACTCACTGTTGAGAAAATCAGCCTTTTAGATGAGCTCTATATTCACATGCTAAGAGACAATGATGCTTCTTAGGGCATTCTTCTTCATCTTCATAGTCTGCTTCGTAGCCAGCTTCAAGATCTTCTCTAACTCTCTTTTCTTGGTAGCTGATGTCGAAAATGAGTCCTTTTCAAACCAGTTCATCAAAAACAAGGTCTTTAGTGTTGTGAAGCTTGTTAAGCAAAGAAAAATAGAACCTAGAATGTTCTTGAGCCCCTTAACATTGTTATACAACTTGTGAGTCTTTATGTTGGCTTTCGGCAGTCCCTACGCTCTCTCTTATTCTTGACATACATCAGAGATTCATGGGACACTCTTCCATAAAAACTTTGGATCATATGTGGATTCTTTCTCCTTCACACTAGCGATTCTTCTTTCTTTCGTGGCTTGATTTGATAGAGGGGCTTCCATGGCTTTAAATATTCTCCCCAAAAATTTTGACTGGTAGTGTTATTACACTATCTCCTATACCTAGGCAAGTCAAGGACAACTCTCCATGTCTACATTTAGTAGGTCCAAAACTAGTTGAATTCTTTGGGGATAATGCCACGCTAAAAAAATGTCCCAGCTCTCCATGCCTACATTGGGAAAAAAAATGCTAGGTCATTGCTAAAGTTCCACACTAAATTTTTCAAATAGTTCTCTTTTCCCAAATTTCCATCCCTCTTCAATTTGAAATGCCTTAGAAAGAAATAAAAAAATGCCATATTTGGACAAAACAAAGTTGCTAGTCTTGCTTCTTCAACATAGTAATAGAGTTCCACGTCCAAGAAGACTTCAAAATAGATTGCTATAGCTAGCTTTTAATTACTTCATGCCAAACTTGCAAAGAGCTACTCTCTTACCTCTAGATTTTCTCTTTCGCACATGCCTGGAGACAAAAATTCTCTGATACTAGATTGAGGGAGAAACCAAAGGAGAGAATATATAGTAGAACTCAAGTTGTTGATTAATTCAGAAGCACGAAGGAGGAATTTATACACAAGAAACATAACAACATGCCTCGATAATTTAGGGGATTTCTAACAAAATATGAATAATGGAATACAACTAGCATAACCTTAACTAAATTACTATCTACGTTGTAACTATGCCAATAATGCATACTCATAAAAAAACAATATAATATTTTTGCAAGAAAAAATAACTATGGCATTTTTTTAGCTCATATAATTTTGTTGTTATTGTTACCCATTGTCCGAGTTTAGCTCCAAATAATGGCTATGTGTAATATTTTATAGAAAATATTCATGTATTTTTTATAATGTCACTTTTATATCCAGTAGAGATGAATATAATTGAGGGAAATAAATATTTACTTCTCTAATCCTTTTTTTGGGGGGAAATGTCTTCTATGTTTTATTGAGGAATTGGTGGGCTTGGTCTAAATATCATTTCACAAATCCATGGAAGCTACATAACCATTTTTATTACTTTGTTGAACAATGGTACTTTGTTTAGGTTTGAGTATGATCACGTATTTTATATTGGTAAATTGGACTTGTAAGCAACCTTTTATAAAAATTTATATTTGTTTGTAATTTGAGCACCTCATAAGATTAATTCTCTTTTGTTTATAATGTATTTATTTTTCTTTTCATACCAAAATATCTATAAATTTTTTATTTATTATCATCATGATACAAATTTTTAAAGACTATAATGCAAGTAGCTTTTATTTATTTACTTCATGGGAAAATTTATTAAATAAAATTGTGAGAAGGGCATCTACTCCAATTATTGCCTAGGGTGCTCATAACCTTTAATGTAGCTCTGATCCTACCATTATCCTTCTCTTAAAATAAAATAAAGTCAAATGGAGTCATGAAAATGATGATTTTTTTATTAGATTAGGTAAAAATAAATTTTGAAGGGATCAGGAACCCTTTACAACCAAAAGATAAAGCATTCAAAGCCCAAAGGAGAAGCAACAACAAACAAGAGCCCACAGGCTGAGAAACAAATAGATGAAACAAAGATCCCAGGGACAGGGAAGCTCAAGCCCCGGGTAAGCAGGTCAAAACAACTTGACCCACAAACCGAGGGACTCAATTACCCGAGTTCCTTTATGAGATCTAAGACTCATCTTGAGAGGCAACTATCCAAATTTTCCTCTCTTTTTGTTGTTCACCATCCTCCAACCCTCCCCCCAAGAATGATCAACATTCTCATTAGGGTTAATGGGAAGACTAATTTCAAGAGACGCAATGTTTTGACCAGGAGAACACAAGGATACAGAGGGTAGCAAAGGAGCAACCCCCTTTTCAGCATCATTAACAGGTAAAGTGGAAAGAGAGTCAGTCGCACCTAGATTTGTCACTTTAATTTCTTCCACAATCCTATCCTTCTCCTTTCCTTGTGAAGGATAGGATGATTTTCATCTTGATGTCTACATCCAAAATTAAATAAATTACATTTACCTACTTAATTATAATTGAACCCTAAAAACACAGAAAAAAAATCTCTATTAAATTTCCAAAAATTAGATATGATAACACGTGTGTAAATGCTATAAAGAATTGACTTTCAATTAGTACAAATGTTAAAATTCATGATAACACAAGAACATGAGTTGAATTCAATTTTTGGATGTCTCACATGGTGATTTGGATATCAAATTATGGAAAAATAGGATATGATAAGATAAAATGTGCTTTATCTTTAAAGCATGACCGTATAAATTCATTGGATGATAGCATAAAACCTCAACAGTATCGCATTGAACTTCCATCCTTATTGGAACAAGTGTACAACTCCAATTTCAAATTATATTTCTTTTAAATTTGGTTAATCATTGTCTCTACTAGCCTCTTGTATGTTTCCTTCTTATAAAATATTTTGCGCATGCACCTCTTATGATTAAAATCCTAGTTTCCTACCCTATACCTCAAATAATAATTATATTAAAATAGAAAGTGGTGCATGGTGGAGTTGTACTAACCATGGTGGCAAAAAATCTTGTTTATTTATTCCAAGAGTTTCACTGCATTTTCCTAATAAGGGGTGTAAAATCCATGTAGTTGTCCTAATTCTTGTGTAAGAGAGAGTGAAAAATATAGAGTTCATCCTCTTATGATTTTTCCTTGTGCCTTGATAACAATAACAAGCCAATTAAGTATAATTCTTATGTACACTTTGTAATTATTGAATATATATTATTTGTAATTGAGCGATAAATAAGAATTATTTAGATAGTTATACACTAGAGAAAATACCTCTTAAATAACCCTTTTAATAAGTAGATAATTGATAATTATTTTTAATATTTTAAGATGATTTTGAACTGAATTGGTATACTCCTAACCTTATTTGGAGTGCTTCACACTTGTATATAGAATTTTCATAATGTATGCTCTTCATTTAGGGAAGTATAGGGTATCCATATACAATATTTGATAGATATTCCTAATGGAACTCTTCAAAAAGATAAGTAAGTTCCATGTGAGTAAATGAATATGAATTTTTTACTTTTATATGACTCCATAAGATGTAATTTTTAGTTTGGGATAACTAAGAAGTGTAAACAAGGTACTCATAAATAAAATGAGATAATTTGAGTTCTCTAAATATAATCACCATATAGGATATATCTACCACATGCTTCTATCTATAATGGATGGTAGTGTCCAAGAGGAAAAAGTTTCGAAAGTGAATATATAGAGAAGTAAATAGGAGATAAAGGATGTATATGAGGAAATAATTTGATCATGTAGGTTCATGAAAATATTATTGAGAAAAATAGAAAGTATTTTCAAGACACAAGCATAAGGAATATAACGAGTTTAAGCTCTACTTTTACATACAAGTCATGATTAAGAGATATAAGCCAAGTAAATATTATCAATCACCTAATTACCAAATTCAAGTGTATTCTTTTGCCCCATATTTAACCTAATATGTTAAATTTACTTTCTTAATCGAAAAACATACTTCATTATGTAAACACACAATGTTTTTTGACCGGTTCATTATTTGAATGATTAAATGATTATATGATGTCAATAAGGGTTAAACTTGAAACATAAGACTTTGATTAATTAAAATAATGAAGATTTAACATTTAACTCTAAATAATATTAAAATTATAAATTAGAAGAGAAAAATATGGAGTATACATATCTTTATAATAAACTCTTGCTTACTTAAATGTATAATATCATGCCTCCTTACCAAGGCATGTGGAGATGGAAATTGTATCAGAAGAAACGAAGAATTGAATGTGATCAAATCAAAAATTTAAAGGAGGTTAGGTGACAAAAATCATGAACATGTATAGCTAGAAGTGTAATAACATTAACAAAATAAAGAGTCTCGGGGTACAGTAAGTATAAAACTTAAATAAGTTAAAGACCATTCGGTATCACTTACCTAAACACAAAAAAAGAATATGTCAGGTGTCACAAGACCTAATGTGATTGTAATTAGGTGTCATTAGGCCCAACATGCTAAGGCTAGTAGGTGTTATTAAACATAAAATGCCTAAATTAAACCACTTGAAGATGGATATGGTTTAGAATTCTCAATTTTTTTGATATTATTGAAATATAAATGATCAAAATAGAAATAAATACATACATTAGTAGATTTTTAATATGTGATTTCTGTAGTTAACATGCAACCAATATTTCACAATGAAATTTTGTGAATATTTGGTGTTATATTTATCTTTGTAAGTGATATTTTTCTAAACATTTTAATTTTCAATATTTTTAATATTAAAATTTATTTGGATAGATCTGTTAAAATATAGGAAACTAGGATCCCGATTTTCTATCAAGGATGTATGGTGTTATCCATGTATTTAAATTCTACATGTTCTTGTATTATATAATTATTCATATATAAATGAAATGCATTGGTATTGTTATGAAAACCTCACTTAATGCACATTATTTTAAGGTAAGGAGGATAAAATGCAAATCAATCAACTCAAAAAATGAAGTGTTTGCATCACACACACACACACACACACACACACACACACACACACACACACACACACACACACACACACACACACACACACACACACACACACACACACACACACACACACACACACACACACACACACACACACACACACACACACACACACACACACACACACACACACACACACACACACACACACACACACACACACACACACACACACACACACACACACACACACACACAATGGAACAATATAAAAGGTAACTTAAAATTGACACCATGTATAACCCACCCTATAAGATATTAAATGATATGAATCATGAAATAAGGATACACCAAACTCAAAAAATTTATTTTCACACAAAATGACATGAAAATTCATTTGTAATGTCAGATAAATATAGTGAATGGAATATGAGGGATAAAAATTATTGGAAACACAATGGACTAAGAGGAAGGGTGAGTAGTACTACAATAAACTTTCCTCATTTACCAAACCATACATTCACCAATTAAGTTTTCCATACATCATTCATAACCATACATGTGCATACTAGATGTGTATTAACCATTCACAATATCACAACACAAGAGAGAGTACGCAAGACAAAAAATATAAGTGTGAAACCCTTAAGGGGAATAAAACCCACTGATTTTTTTTATATTACACACAACAAAGACTCAAGTTAATACACATCACTAGAGATTTATTTAGTGAGGAACCAACCCCACAAAGAGCACCAACCCCTAAACCCTTTTTAATATTACTCAAAAAATATACTCTTATGAATATGAATCATCATAAAAAATATTTTAGAATTATTACCACTAAAAATATGTTGATACCACATCTGATTTTGCTCCCAAAATTCAGCTCCTAATTCCTTCAAACCCTCATTCAAGCATACCTTCTTCAACTCATTCTTTCTAGGTCTTTTATGGATTTGTATTGGTTTCAAAACCTTTTATACATGCATTATAACATTATTAAACATTTAAAACACTTATTAATCAATAAATTCATACTTTTATACATGTTACTCACTCTCTCTTGGGATGCACTTTTGCCCCATGCACAACTAGTTCACAAATGAACTCAAAACATTTCCTTTATACCCTTCTTAACTCATAAAATAAAGGGATGTCAGTACTTATGATTTGGTTCAACCAATTAATAATAATAAAATACGAATAAATTCATTACAACATTCACATATGAGACATATAGGTCTGCCATACCCAACACCACTCCAATTGCATAAAACAGGCTCAAAACCCTATCACTAGGATGAGTAAAATCCATTCACACAAAAACCATGATTAGTAAAGCTATATAATTAACAAAAATGTTTAATATATCATAAAACCATCATCCATGGTCATTAATTATCCTGAACCAATCAAATAGTTCATAACATAAGTGAAAAGGCTCATGTCCTTCACTAAACTGTTATTTCTAGCACCCTATATTTACCTTTAGGCCTGAAGACCACCCAAGAACAAATAAAATATAGAATTTATCCACTCTATGGAATAATAAGGACCCATAAATCACATAAATTCATGTTATACCTCTTGAAATATACATATTCTCAAACCATAATAACTTTCCTCTTCACCAAATCAAGTTCCCCTGAAACTAGTTTTGCAAACTCAACTAGTTTACACCCTTTCTGCCAATTAAAAGATCCCAAAATTCCTTTACTATGGAAAAAATTTCATGCTAATTCACTCTTCAATTGATATAAAGAATAAAATCATCCATCGTATGCCTCATTCACTTCATTCTTTAAGCATGAGTAATCTTGTCTTGGAAAACCAACAATCTTCTTCCTTACAACCTAACCTGAATTACACATAAAATGTCATCATATTGAGATAAAAAATATACCATTGGAAATATGTTTTAATCATATTTTCATAGCATATTGTAAATCCTTCGAACTATAAGTAGAAGGCCTTCAACCAAGACAATCTCTACAAACTTCTTGGAACTTCCCCAAAACTAGGCTTTGACTCGTCTTCACAAATAGGGTATATTTTTCCATTTCCTAGCTCAACCATTATCTTAAAAATTCATCAAACTCTATAAAATATAAAGGGCTAAATTTTTTTCAATTTATTTAACAACTTCTTTGGAAAACATTGTCTTAAACTAGAATTCTTTATAAATAAGCATTTTCAGGTGGGTCCCATATATACTCACATGTACTAATACATATGTCTAGAAATATAGAGGATTCCTATAGAACATAAAATCATCACATTTGCAAAAATAATAAAAACAGACTTAGCATACCTCTTTTTCACCAAGTTTCTTTGAGTTAGGGTTTAACTAGGTTATCAACACAACTTATATTCTTAAACTTTGTTCATAAAAGTTTGAAAATGAAATAACCTCATTAATTTTGTAAAAAACTCTTATCTCAGTAGAAAAAAATGCTCGTGAGTATCTATCTCCGAGGTATAGCACACAGTCCACAACGAACATATGAAAGTCAACATTTACCTCAAATATTCATTCTTGGAAACCCAACATTACATAAAACATCATAAATTTACTTTCTTTCAACATTTTGACCTTTAAATTGTCTTAAAGCATCATGAAAACATATTTTAACCAACCTTACTCACCATTTATCCCAAATATCTCTTAAAATATCCATCCATTAATACTTACTTGTGCTAAATTGTCCATTCTCACCTTCTTGCTTCTCAATGACCTCATAAAAGCATTGTATCACTAAATACTGACCTAAAACTTATCATACACCTAATATATTATGTAAAAACATTGTTACCATTCTTGTATAATACTGATCAGCTCCAAAACACATACCTCCATCTCACTCTGCATCCTCCGAGGCTAGGAATAAGCATTAAATGACTTGATTTAACCATAATACCTCATGAACTAACCATCCCGACCACATAAAAACTCATATACACATCTAACACACCTCATAACCATGTGTGACCTCATGAAATCCTTCAACTCACTAGGGATGACTCAAACCATGAATGTACAAGAAAAACCATACTCCAAAACAACATAGGACTCCGCCAAACTTGATACTACCCATCAACATTAATGTTTGACCACTGAATAAAACCTCATGGAGACTCATACAACAGCATGACACACTTTTCCATCAATGGAATTGACATAAATGAAAACAATAACACAAAATGGCCAACACAAATGTGTTGGGTACTTAAGATAGTGTAGTGGATGCATAATCAAAGGTAACCAAGGTTACATAAAAGGATTATTAAAGCATCATACACACATAAATAGGATAAGATATGCACACACATTATACAAGTAAATAAGAAATGCAATGTGTAAAAAAAAAGATAGTAGTCAATAGGTGCATAGGACAATATATACTAACACTATACAATCCACATGTGTTAGTCCTAAAAATCTAGATAAATAGAATATATAAATATATATATTATAAAGATAACAATGATGTGTAGAATATTGTATAATTATTAGAAAGAAATACCTAATTAGTGTAGAATATGGCCTTAAAATTATAGCCATACTAACTTGGAGAAAGGTGAGTCCAATATCTAAAATATGTGGAGTCATGTATATCATACATTATTCTAATATACATCATGAAATGCATGTTTGTATAGAACACTAATATTCTATCTATCAGATCATGTCACAAATAATAATATTAAAAGTAGAAAATAGTAAATCAAATGATGCTCAGGTCTCAAATTTATATTTTTAAGAAAGTTTGAAAGTATATCATTTTTTCTATAAATATGGGAAAAACGTGTTTATTCAATGTCAACTATGTAATATGTGTTAATACCTAATCCTATTTGGCTAGGATAAGCCAAATGGTAAATTTTATAAAGGAAACGAAAAACTAAAGTTTCATTCCTACCAATGTTGAAGTAGACTCACAATGTACTCCTCATTAGTGTTAGGTTGGCCTTGTTTTATAGTAATGCTTTATTGTGTCATATTGTGTTGGTATTTAGGTAAGCAATTGTGTTTAATTATATTAAATGTACTAAATTTTCAAAATGAGTGGATATTTTGTTATAGAATGGAATCATGTGTTGTAGTGTCTAAATGTCTTAATATGGAAAATTGTGTTGAATGGAATAATGGATGAGGAAAATGCCTCAATGGAATATTACATAAAATAGGATATTACATCACTCTAATATTATGTTGTAGGACAAGTGGATTTTAATTTTATACTTGAGGAGGTGACATTGAATTAGAATTACATTATTTCAATTATTCATTATGTTGAACTGAAAATAGTTTATCCATTATTACCTCTTTACTAGGGATTGTCTAAATATATTGAGAAATAACAGGTCATGTGATCATTAATAAAAAAACATTGGAATCACTACTAGTAACTAGAATAAAAAAATAATACTCGTAAGGAATTCTCTAAACTTTAACAAAATCATTATAATAGATATACTTGACACAATTATGGATAATACAAGAGGAAAATTTGAGCTATTAAGACAATGTCATCCTATTAATATGGCACATGTGTGAGAGATCTAGAGAACTAAGAAAGGTTTAGATAAGTTAGCTTCTGTAACCTTTAGAGGTAATGCAACATATCTAATAATTCTTGTAAAAATATGAGAAGTAAATTTTAATTTTTTATTATTTAACCTTAAATATTAAATTCTTATCACAAAACATAGATTTTCAAAACAACCATTATCAATCTCAACACTATTGATTGGTTGTTAATTAATATAATCTTAAACAAATAGTGCATTACTTTACATGAAATATGATCATTTATAATTTTGTGCTCATTAAACACAAGATTAGGTTATAGAGGTGGAATTTTAGTGATAGTACCAATAAGATCTTTAAATAGATGGTTATAATAATATGAAAGAGGAATTGTGTTGCATGTATGATGAATCTTAAGGTTTCCATAAAACATTATTGTTAGAATCACAATGGACTGAGAGAGGGGGGGTGAACCAATACTTATAAAAATTTCAAAATAAACTTCACATCTGAAACTCAAATTACCATATGCATAAAACCACAATAACCACTTATTCAACTTTTAATGTGTTCAAACCATAAACCACAAACAAAGCATATAACCATGAAAGCAAAGAAACACCACGAGAACACAAGATGTAAGTGGGAAACCCTCAAGGGGAAAGAAACCCACTGAAAAACTATATTATATTGATATGCTTCTTAATTCAGTGAGGCACCCACCCAAAAAGAAACACCAAACCCTAGCTTAGTATAGCACAAACCCTATAATGAGCATAAACCTTTAATTTTGTAAAACACCAACTCCACAAGGAGGCTACAACCCCCAAAAATGATCAAGAACCACTCAACCACATTATGATTTCTAAATATATGATTTTTTTTACCACAAGTGATGGATATCTAATATTCACCTCACACTTCTTCACACAAACCCTAGGTGATCAATCTTAACAAAACAAAATCATCAAACCCTAAAAAAATCATAAAACTCTAGCTTTGATTTCTTATGATTTTCCTTCACCTATAATACACTTGGATTAGCCTCAAATCATGCTCAATCACCTGCATTCACACTTCACCTAGGTCGCTCCACATGAACACACTCAACTAGTTTGGAAAAGCACCCAAAAACATGTATTTATATGCTTCTCTAGCTTTCAAACTTAGGCCCAACCTTTTTCCTACATTTGGCTGGATCCATACATCAAGGAAAAATTTAAAATTTGAAATAAAATAGTCACAAGTGACCCAATTAGGTCTTCCTATCCAAATAATTCATTACATGTGCCAAAAGTGGCTCAAAACCCCATAGACACATTCTTAAAAATTCCCTTACATCAAATCCATAATTATTCATGACCCATAACCATTTATATATGATTAAAATATCATAAATAATTCATACATGGTCACAATTAATACAAACCAATCAAATTATTTCATTTATTGGGCCAAGTTCCCTTTACAAATCACAAAATAGTTATTTCCTTCACCCTTCAGCACCCTGGAAACTTCATCTGATCTCCAAATAAATTCAACATAAGAAAATATTTTCATGTAACCAATTTACGTAAATGGAATAACCCATAGAACATTTATAATAAAGTTAGAATTCATGAGAAAATCCATCACTTCAAACCAAAACTATTTTTGCCTTCATCAAATCAACCTACCTACAACTTTGTTTCCAAATATTAGCTCATAAAATCATTTATACACACACACAATACCTAAAAATGTATTCATTGGATTAAAAATTCATCCCTCTTAACATTAAAAAGTATCATAAGAATCACCCAATCCATCTCATGCTTCAACCAACATTAAACTTGCACCAAAGCAAATGTTGGTTGAATTGTAAATTTTTTTTTCTCAAATAATGACATGGAAACCACTTAAAATGAACTCATCATCAGGAAATCCATACATTAATGGAAATATTTATGATTCCAATTTCCATCAAAACTTGAATCATCTCCAAACTCCACTGGTAGCTAGAGCTATGACAATTTTACTGGACCCTCCCATTTGAGACCCCAAAACTATCCTTTGACAAATCAAACTATTTGGACCTCAAAAAACCATGAACCTGCATGAAAATTTCCTTAAAATTTTATTTACATCAATAAAAACTCCCAATCATCATGCACCATAAGTTTAATATGCTACTCCTTTAGACCATCTTGTCCTAAAACATTCTTCTCTAGAAAACATTTTTTTAGGTGGGGCCCTAAAATCACCATGACCTCAACTATAATTTTATGGAAATTTTGAGGGGTAATCTAAAATATCCAGTCATTAATTTTTATGAATCAAATGAAATTGGGTCACAACACTTCACTTTCCTATCAAATGCTCCTAGATAGTGTTTAACTAGGGTTTTAGATCTCTTTCCCTTCTTAACATTTGTTCATAAAAATGTGACAATAAAATGAACTTATTATTATTTTTTGAACCTTCTAAAATCACCTTCAAAGAATCATTGAAATCCATAACTTCCCATGCAAACAACACTGCTCACAACGAGCATCGAAATTTTAAATTTGAGCTTGATTTTCACCTATTCTTGACCATGTCTTACAAAAATTGTTGTAATTTGAAAAATACTCATCAAGGTGACCTGAATTTTTTCTTAGATAATCATCAACTCATCCCTATAACATCTCCAATCATCATAATGATAACACCATAGACTAATTTCTCTATTCACTAAGACTTACATATGCTTGCATGCTAAATCTTCACTATAGAAGATAATATCAATTAAAATAGTGCAATAAATGAACATGAAACCTATATAAATGACCCAAAAATACCTCATAATCCATTACATACATTATTTCATGCTTCCATGAGCTCATATAGCTCCAAATCACTATGTCACACCTCCAAGCAAACATACCTATTCCCAATGAGCACTTGTAACATGGTGAACCACATGTACCTACACTATACCACTGTTGTGAGTTCTCAAGCACCCTTAAAAAGAAACTGATATATTGTCAAAATGATTCTCAATAATCCAAGAAGCACATAATGCCAAGCTATACCTCCAACGCACCTCTATAAGTTTGCAAGAGCAAGCACACACCACTGAATCGATCTGTAACAGCTGATAAACATATGAACCAGTATGTTAGCACTATAAAAAAATCATGACATTATCCTAAAACATTCAATATATCATTAATGTGGTTTTACATCAATGACAATACCTATTATGCCTACATGCCAACAATTATAGTATGTTGAGGTAAATGGTTTTCTCAATTTTATGATTTTCATTCTCATTTATTAGTTGTATAGGTTCCTCTTGACTACTTTCAAATTCAATAGTTTATTTATCGATAATATCATAAATGACATGATTTATTTTGTAGCATCTATATGTATCTAATGGAAAATATAATCATGATAGTAAGAATACACAATAATATTTGAAATGATTTACATTGATCCTTACTCTCATTAACCCTTAAAAATGAAGGCAGAGACAAAAGGCTACACTCAAGTAATAATTTAAAGATTATATGTACTAACACATGTAGCTATGTTAATTTTTGCATTAGAGGGGCTAATATTTAAAGCTTATTTGGTTGAGATATAACGTTGAGTATTACTTTTGTATCATTCTTGTTTTCATAATTTTTCACTTCAAAATTTTGTTTACTTGGAAACTTATCATTCATTGTAAATTAAACGTTGGGGATATATAATAATTTATTCATTACTACAATTTTGACTTCATGATCCCATAGAGCATTATTTAAATCATTATAGGATAGACATTTTGATAACATAATAGAAACTTACATAAGTAAAAGTAAAATCTATGTGAATATATAATTATTATCATTATCCGCTAGAGTATTATTTATCTTATTATGTAAGGTCTTGTATTATAAGACACTGTCAGTCATAATGTTACTAGAATATTTATAAAATTTAAATATTTAAGAATAAGATACTTTATTACCAATATTTATTGAGGAAATTTCATCAACCAATGGATTAAAAGACTTAAAAATTTAATTAAAAGGACATATTTAAGAATTATAGGGAATAATCCTCGATACTTCAACATAAAATCTTGGTAAATATCTTATCATTACGGGAATAATCTAAACATGATTCATAAAATGCGTAAATATGTTATTGTAATGTCGGCCAAATTTCAGACCCAAAACCATAGTAAGTTTATCGAAATTATTATTATTTTCTTTATTTGCTTGTTACATGATACCACAAGAGCCCAAATAGAATAAATTAACACCATAAGGGATGCTAACCCAAACATGGACCAACATAGACAAAATGAAAAACACTAGAGCTCATGATTAACAAACTTCCTCACATTAGATGTACATGTTTTAATGAATCGACCCCACACAATAATCGTAAGGCTAGAAATATCCTACATATTTCATGGGTATATGTTCATTATGATTCAATTTCACCGTTTAACCTTATAGATTGAAAACCATTTAACATACAGGTAAATATTCCTATTCCTGAAGCTACATATTCAATATTTCATTTGACATCATTGTTCAAAACAAAGTTTTCTTATGAAATATGTGCTCATGCATTAAGGTTATATATATTTCCCATTTTAATAAAACATTTTGGATCTCAATGATGCCCTCCTTAACTTTCATTTTTTAAAGATCTTCTTCATAATTTTAGTTATTTTTTCATCATTCAAGGTGCATAAGACTTTTATAACAATCATTCCATAGTTTCATCTTGACTACCCATGTTCTAATTGTAATTATGTTGTTACATAGATCTAATATTAACCTTGTTTGTAGAACATTTATGATTCGCATAACTCTTACTTTCCACATACGGATTCAATATCTCAGAACACTTGGACTATTAATTTTTTTAGAACAGGTTAAACATCCTACATGGATATAATTATTAATGAGGACGAGAAGAAAGGAAATGTTCCAAACTATTCACATTTTTCATGGTTTACATATTTATAACAACTTGGATTTTTAGATATTCCTCCTTCAATAAACCACAAGCTACGCGCACAAACCATATTTCATTGTCTCAAGATTTATGCATTTACTACTATGAGTTAGGATTTATTCATCTATATTATATAGCATGGTAAGTTTCTAAATCTTAATTACCAATTGAATACATGTTTTCCACACTCGTGATCCTTATGAGGGTCATCTCTAAGAGGAGAAAGGATGTTGCCAAAGGTAAATCTCCCGCAAAAAACAAATAGTTTTTTATTTATAAATAGAAAAATGTGATAACCTTGAGTAAAGCAAGTGGTTCTGGTTACTCTTTACATTCCCACTATGATCTTAATAGACATCATTTCTATGATTGATTTTTGAATACCTTTTTTCACCCACAAATGACCTCTTAAGAGGTAATAGATATATCTTAACCCTATCTACACAACAAGGTAAAAATCTACAAGGAAGTCATCTACAAGGTAGTTAATACATTCCCATGCTTTCATATCACCAAAATACCAAGGACCAATTTGAACAACTTAGGATGAGGCGTACCATGTGCACTCTTATTTACATGATAAGTGTGTCCTTGGATTCCATGTAGCTCACAATTTCAAGTGTAGTTCCCCCCTCCTATCCAACCACCAACGTCTTATGAGAAATGTTTGAGAAAAATATATATATATATATATATAAGAATGAAATTAAAAATTATCTAAACTTAATTAAATTGGTGGAAGCTATCAAGTAAATGTCATTGGGTAGTCAAAAATATATGATGCATTGGAAAGATCCTTCCAAACTTATTGTTTCTAGTTTTGAAAACGTACAAAGCTAGTCTTTATACTTTATTTTATTTAATGCTCTCCCTCTCATTTTTTTTCACTTCCCCATCCTGCACCAACACATGAGACGTTCTAGAAGTGCATTGGACATAATGGTCAAAGGTTTTTTTGATCTTCACAAAGAGGGTTCACTGACAAGACATTATAAACTTCAACCAAATGTGTCATGATATGTGCAAAGGTAACCTCCATACATTTTTCCAGCATCTTCCAAGATTTACGTGTGAGAAATTTGAGCAGACCTGTCATTTTCTGTGCATAATAATAAAATAGCTTTATTTGAGATCTAGAGACATAACCATAGGAAAAATCAAGTTAATGTTGTAAATTTAGTAGAAATTCAATAGCCACAATGAGTGCAAAAGTATGAGCTCTTCTTTACTAATAATGGTAAAGCAGGGTTCTGTACTCTGACTATTATATAAATTGAACATGACAACAAACTTCTACCCAAATCCAATCAAGTTTTTTCCCATCACACTCTATGTCTTTGTAGCTCCTTAAGGACACCTAGCCTACTATGTACTCCATCCCGAGGAATCCCAAATCTAAAAAATTAACCCTTCCTTGAAATAAGCTCCATGTCGTTTCCCATAAAAATTATTTGGAATGGGAAATGAACATATTTCAAAATGTTATGTATAGGGGAGATTGGTTAGATTTTGTAGCTGTAGGAAATACAAAAAATGGGTTCATGGAAGAGGTAGTAGAAAATTGTAAGTAAATGCTTAGAAAGATTTATAATCCAAACACATGTTTTGACGTATCCCTCTGGTGGAAGTTGAATAACTTTTTCCTACATGATCGTGTCTTTCTGTACGTGTTGTGAATATGGATAATATTTATTGATTTCATCTTTCAATATAGTTTTTACAACATGTGTATAATTTATGTGCATGTGTTATTATCATCTTCCTGTGCCAAGCATAGTGGATAGTAAAAACATCTTAGATGTCATAGATAAAATGGACATGGTAGATGGGTTTGCATAATGTGGAAAGCATATGAATGAGGTGCGTGAACTATTAGACATAATTTTTTATAAATTTTTTTGGCTATGTGGATAGACATTTTGATGGCTATGTATAGAAATGTTTGATTAAATGGCATTAGAAACTTTCACGAAAAATAATATTGGTATGAGCAAGCAAGTTTCGGCATCCTTGCTAGCATCATCTCAGTTTGTGCCTAGGTTTGGAATTATGGAGAGTTGCATGAATATAATCTAGGAATATTAACAATTTACTTTCTTTGGCCTTCTCTTGTAGATCTTGTTTGGTGAAAGGGTCACAGGAATAAGAGCTTAAGGTTGTGTGTAAGATTTCATGGTGTCTAGAGTAGCGAGATATTCTCTTACCAAGAAAATACTTCCTCTAGAAAGGACCTAGATAAGGAAATAAAAATAGGAAAGATATGCTTAATAACATGTCACAAATTTTCATTTGGATGGGTGATCAATCAAAAGGGATCATATTATTTGAGGCACATATTTCTTGCTAAAATTTAATCAATACAATTCTACATGGCCCTAAACTTGCGGCAAGTCTTTTCCTTCATGAAATGATTTTTTGAATTTTATAATGTACTGGAGATGGACACAATGTGTTTAATATATATCTAGGCCTGATTACCAATTAAAACCCATTTTTGGAGGCAGGTCAAAGGAATCTCGACATGTGGTGTAGTTGGAATTTGAAGGTTTTTGAAATTCATGCAAACAATTTTATGAAATGTCAAGGCATCTCGCAAGTTCACTAAACACCACTCCTTCTCTACCTCTTCAGATGTAATTATTCCTCTTCCTATCTAATTTTGTTTTCATGTAATGCTATTTTATTAGATGATATGGGTTTTAATTAAATAAAATTAAAATGCGGATTTCCTTTTAATGTTTGTATGCATAAAATTTTTACCCCATGAGCATAACTTTTGTCATGCTGATAACAATACCTGAGTCATAGTGATGATTTATTTAATGTAAAAAAATATCTAACCCATGATCTAAAATCTTTCCATTATGTTTCACCTTACATTAAGAATGAGTCATATAAAGGAGATGTCTACATGTACACTTGTGAATTGGATTTAGATTTTCCTCATAAAAATAAGCCATAGATCACATGAAATATTGGTTGTCACCTCATAGCCATACCATGTTATACAAAGAATGGTTTGACATAGTTAGTCTTCACTATGAGGTACGGAAAATATGCTTTGCATGCCCATTTCAGGGCCTACTTAGCCTACTAGTTGTAGGCATAAACTGCTAGAACTAATTTTTTTCCCTCTTGAATGATGTATCCAAAAATGAGCTATGTGAATTGTATCCTAATTTAATTTGGTTCCCTGATATCTTGATATATATAGGAATAGGTTGGAAGTATCCATAATTTTTTTGGTCTCCCATATACACTTTTTACTAGGCCATGTTGTGGCCAATTGAACTATGTTGAAGTGATAATGTAAATTTTAAACTAGGAATTTTCACCTTGAAGTTACACCACAAAAATGTGGATCGTGCATCTATTATTTCCATTAGAATTTCTCTAATATTATTTTTTTATTGTACAAGAGGTCAGGAATGACATTGACCTCTTTTTCTTAGTGTTCACTCCCTTATGGAGGTTATTTTGTAATCTATTTCAGCTATATGAGTTGCATTATGGTTTTTATCTCGGGTCATCATTTTTACCACTTAGTACCTCCATCCAATGTTGAATTTTTTTTTATAAATACTCTTGCCATAATATAATTGACCCCTGCATGTTATGGTAAAAAAAGATGAATGTGAAGAAAAAATATGCACTATTGTATCTCTCTCTCTCTATATGACTAAATTGTGAAAAAGAGTTATAACATGGAAAGTTATGAATTTTCTCTCTCTCTCTCTCTCTATCTCTCCCTCTCTTAAAATTTGAGATATAATGGTCTTGTAACATTGTATAAATTAATTTTTAATCTTTCCTCATCTTTTATCTCTCTAAACCCTCTTGGTATGAATGAAATAAAAATACTAAGTATGTTTGGGGTAAGAAGAACTAAAAAGATATATGATCACATAACTATCTAGATAGGGGGTGTAATTCCAATACAACTTATCACTGACACCACATATATGTGGGTGAAAGGACATAGTGGAGGGACATCATTCTATGCTAGTGACGTTTAATTTATTTATGCACCTCCTAACATTGTATGTATAAATGTAATTGGAAAGAGTAGTTCCATATCATTTTCTTAAAATAATGTGTAGTCATATTATGATATATTGTTTTGATTTAAGGATTGAAGAAGGAAAATAATTATTCTAATTTGTAAATTATCTCTCATGTTTAAATGGTATGAAATTTCATGTGAATCATTCAATGCTGAAAATAAACTTGATTTTAACATGCACTACTACTCCTAGAAAATAAATGAATTAGTTACTTTTACAAAATGGATATTCAAGTCCTTTTACCTTTTGAAAGAAATTGAATAAATCATGGTTGACATGTCATAAGCTAAAAATGTAGTTAGTTATTGAATTACTATGGTTTAGTTACACTCCCAAAGAAAAGCTATGGTCTTGAATAGTTTATTTTTCATTATGAATTTACATCATGGATGATAGAAAGTTTAGTTCTAAACATAGAAAAATTGATGGCTTCTTAAAACTCTACGTATGAAATTTTCACCTCTAATTTGTTATGATCTATTAAATTAACCACTATACTGGACCAATGAGAAATATTGACCAATGAGAAATACCTTTTGTTGTGCCCTTAATATATTCAGACCCCACTTTGGACACAAATTTTTATGTATCCTTGCATGCTTAAGATAATGAGCCCTTCTACCATTACATTCACGTTTATATGCATCATTTAATTCAAGGTTTGAGTATAATATGTGTGATGATACTTAAGTTGTACTTTAGTAATCCTCCTATGTATATATATTGCTTATATCCTTAATGCTACTTGAAAAGTTACACATAGTCAAGAGTCCCTTAAAATTTCTAGCTACTTGGAACTTAAGGATCTCTCATTAGGTTAAGGAGCGTGAGAATTTATGCATCATTTGTACGATATTCAAATGGATCCTTGATGTTTTCTCTCTATACAAAAGCATGGAATGTATTTTCTACCTCATAGTAGACTTCCTTGTTGATTGTTTACCTTATTTTGTAGACAGGGTTAAAATATATCTAGTACATCTTAAGAGCTAAATTTTAAGTGAATAAGTTATTTTTAAATCAATCATAGAAATGATGTCTATTAAGATGATAGTGGATTGATAAAGAGTAACTAGAATCACTTCATTAAATTTAGGTTAACCCCTTTTTCTATTTATAGGAAAAAACATATTTGTTTTGTGTGAAAGCTTTAACCTTGGCAACATCCTTTATCATCTCAATGATGAGCCTCATGAGGATCACGTGTGTTCTAGACATGTATTAAATTTGTAAATAATATTTTAAAACTTACCATGCTAGATAATACAAATGAACAAATGGTAACTCATAGTATTAAACGCTAAAATCTTAACACAACGAGATATGGCTTGATTATGTAATTTGTTGTTTATTAGAGGAGGGATATCTAAAAAATCAAGATGTTATAAATAGGTAAACCATAGAAAGTATGAACATTATAAAACATATCCTTTATTTTGCTCCTCATTAGTGATTTTATTCTTGTATAATGTTCACGTGCTTAAGAAAACTTAATCAGAGTCTTTGAGGTCTTGCATCCCTAAGTGAAAAAAAGAGTTACACAAATCATAATTTTTATTTAAATGAATTTAATATGAGATTTACATAATTGAGTAAATATAATTTAAGACATGGGAAATCAAGAGGGATCTATGAAAGGATGGTTACATAAATCATATGCTCTTTGAATGCTGACCAATTAGATAAAATTCCTAAGATGACATTAAAAATATTGAAAGTTAAGGAGGGCATCAGTATGATCCAAAACATTTTATTAAAATTGGAAACACATAACCTTGAGCTATGAGCACATATTTCATAAGCATAGTGTGTTTTGGATAATGATGTAAAGTGAAATATTTAAGATGTTGCTTCGGGAACAAGAATATTTTCCTATATGTTAAATTTTGTTCAATCTATAAGGTTAAACGATTAAATTGATTCATAACAAATATGTAGCCATGAAATATGTAGGATATTAATATCCTTAGGATTCTCATGTGGTGTTAAGTAATTTAAACATGTCCATCCGTATTGAGTAAGTTTGTTAATCATGAGCTCTAGTTTTTTTTTTTTCGTTGTCTATATGGGTCCATGTTTGGGTTAATGTCCCTTGTGATGTTAAGTTATTCTATCTGGGATCTTGTGGTGTAATATAGCAATAAAATAAAGCCAAATAAAATATTATGATAATTTTACTGTTGTTTTGGGTGTGAATTTTTGTGGGCATTACATCAAGGAACGCTTAAATATGTGTAACATTTCAAGGACCATAAGGATATATGCAAGGTACCTACATAAGATGATTTCTAAGTACATATTGAGTATTAGGACACACATAAAACTTGAGCTTCAAATCAATTGGAGCATATGAATATGACATGTAACAAGGATTTCTTATCTTAAGAAAAAAAAAATAAATAAGAAACTTGTGTCCAAAGTGTGGCCAAACATATATGAAGGCACAACGAAAGGTATTTCCCATTTGTCAAGAGTAGTGGTTCATTTAGTGGATCCTAACATAATCAAGGTGAAAATATCGTAGAAAGGGATTTAGCAATAAATCTCATTTCAATAGATTTAGAATTGGAGATTCTACCACACATGACAAAATATCATAATAGGAAATAAACTAACCAAGACCATCACTTTTTGGAAGTATAATGAAACCATATAAATTCACTACCTAACCACACTTTTTAGATAAATGTCAACAATAATTTAGTCAATTTCTTCTAGAAATTATAAGAAAATGAAAATTCATTTAATAAAAGTGACTAATTCATTTATTTCCTAGGAGTAGTATTACATGTTAAATTCTAGATTTTTCAACATTGAGTGATTTACATGAAACTTCATACCATTTAACATGGGATATATTTTACAAATCAAATTAATACTTTCCTTCTTCATTTCTCAAATTAAAATAATATACCATAATGAAAATATACATTCTTTTCAGGAAAATGATATGAAAACCTATTTTTCCAATTATTGATATACATATAATCTTAGGATATGCATAAATAAAGTACATGTCACGAGCATAGAGCAACACCCATCTATCAAGGCTTGCCACCTACATCTAAATTATGTCAGTACTAAGCTAGCATAGAATCACCCCCATCTATCTAGTTATTAATTGATACTTTTGATAATTGTTTTGTCCCCCAAACATACTTAGTCACTTTTTTGTTGCATTCAAATTAAGATGTTTACGAGAGATAAAAATATGGGGAGAGAAAACATCAATTCATATAATGTTACATAACCATAATTTATCATAGTTTAGGAGGAAGAGAGATAAGAAGATAGATAAAATCCATAACTTTCCATGTCATACCAAATTTTGTTTAAAATTTAGTCTTAGAGAGAGAAAAGAGTCATATAGTGAAAATTGTTTTATTATTTCTTTCACATTAACCTATTGATTAATACCATTAACATGCTGAGGTAAATTATATTCAAACAAGAGTCTTTACCAAACAAAACAACTTTCTATTTTAAATGGAGTGGTTGGATGGTAAAAAGGGTGACCAAAGATGAAAATCACAATGCAACTGAAATAGCCAAAACAAGCTACAAAAAAACCTCTAAAAAGGGTGAACCCTAAGTGAAAGAAGCAAAGGTCTCTCCTGACCTCTAGTACTATAAACAAAGAATACATGATAATTAAGGATGGTAATAATATATTCACGAGAAAAATTTTGGAGGTGTAAATCTAAGGGGAAATGTCGTATTTAAAATTTTTAATTATTGTTTCAACATAGTTCGACTGAAAACAAAATGGCATTGTATAAGTGTATATGGGTGACCAATTTTTTTTTGGATACTTCAAATCTATTCCCATATATATTCTTAGATCTCATGAAACTAGATGAAAGTAGGATACATTTCACATAACTCATTTTGTGAGCATTGTTAAAGAGGGAAATTTAAGTTTTAACAACTTATGCCTACACATGGTTGGTTAAGTATGTCGCAAAACAAGCATGTAACACATATTTTCCAACTATCATAGTGAATACTAACAATGTCTCACCATTCATTGTATACAATGAAGGGATGTGAGGTAGAAATGAATATTTTTGTGACCCATAGTTTAGTTTTATGAAATAATTTCAAATCAAGATCACAAGCATGCAAATAGGTGTTTCCTTCATTTAACTAATTCTAAATGTGATATAATGCATCACTAAAAGGCTCCAGATCATAGACTTGATAATGTATTACATTTAATCAATTTTCCCCATGACTTAGAAAATGTTATTGATTTGGAAAATGTTACTATCACGAGGTAATGGTTTGTGTATACCAATAGAACATTAAAGTAAAATCAACGTTTTAATTTTTTTAATTTAAAATAGCTATAATCTCATATGTCAACATAACATGAAAAGAAACTAGTGAGGGAGAGGAATAAACCCATGCTTGTTTATGATGAGGTAGAAGAGAAGAGGTGTTTAGCTAGCTTGTGGGATGCCTCAACATTTTGTCAAACAATTTTCATGTGTTGCAAAAGCTTCACATTCGACACTTATGGTTGTCGATTCTTACTATAAACCCTCCTAAATTACTTTCTTAAACTCTCCATAGCCTTTTCAGAAGGTGATTTATGAGGATATTTTACAATCCACACATTCTATGAGTCTCCATTGGTTTGATGCATTCTGATAAATAGTTTGTGTTCCTTGTGAGGCCAGATTCCTTCAAGGCATTTTTTCAAACATTTCATGTGCCAAGTTAATTTTTGAAAGTTTTGCATACATATCTTCTTAACATCTAATAATATAATATCTGAAAAGAGACTCATTCAAAATCTATATTATGCTTCAGTATAAATCCATGCTCTATTTTAAAGCTCCCATTTTAATAGCATGCCAACATGCTAGCACATCCCTGGAACCTTGGATTTACTCTATCTTTTCACATTTACTGTTATAGGTTCAAAGATCTCCACCGAACCCATCTTTCCAATAACCTGACACCACTAGATACCAAATCCTTTTCAGTAATAACCAAAAAAGAAACAAACAAATGTTTTTTCTAGATGTATTTAATTTGTTCCCAACCCATTTATTCTAATCACAAGGAGGAAATGTTGGAAAAATACGTGGGAGATGTCCCTACTCATTCCACTACATCTACGCACCCAACATAGAATAAAAAAATATTAGCGCCTACATAACTAGCT
Source organism: Taxus wallichiana var. yunnanensis (assembly GCA_018340775.1). NCBI lineage: Eukaryota > Viridiplantae > Streptophyta > Pinopsida > Cupressales > Taxaceae > Taxus > Taxus wallichiana. The sequence continues at coordinate 287,538,543 of CM031238.1, forward strand.
ACACTCCGAGTTGTCTCGATGTGTGCAGCATAAAAAAGACAAAATCCACTTTTTATGTATTGGCAGAGAATGGAAAAAAAAGGGTTTCACAGAGAGGAAGAGTGAAAGAGACAAATTTTATAGAGACATAATTGGGTTTATAAGAAAGGTGACTTTCAATGTCTTAAAGAATACAAAAACTACTTGCAATAAAATATAAAGAGCAGGAAAAATGAATTTGTAGCCATCGTCTATCCCAAGAATGGTGATGTAAAGGTTTAAAATACACATATCACAAGTGCTTAGAAGAAGAAGCAAAATCAATACAAATAGACATTTCTTTTGAATGAAGTGCCTCCTATTCCTCAATCTTCTTCTTCTTCTGCATACAACAATAAAACAATAATATGAAGTAGTTTTCTTTCCTCTCAGACACTATTGACCCTGCTTTAGATACATATATAGATCTATAACAATCAATTTGTATATAGTATAATGAAGAGATATTAGGGTTAAATATTTATCTCTTTGTGTAGGGATGATTTATCCTATAATGGTATAGATTTTTAGACGAATATTAGTGAGAGCTCTATTTAGAAAAATTCCCCATCACATTATATTTATTTAATAATGAGAGTACAAAACCCTAATTTACCATTGTTAGTAAAGTAAAGCTTTGATTTCTACACTCAATGTGACTATCCAAATACTACTAAATTTACAATGTTAACTTTGGTTTCACTGTAGTTAGACCTCTAGATCTCAAATAAAGTGCTTACATTATTATGCAAGGAAAATGAGAGGTTTGAAAGGATTTTAGGATGTGTCACTATACAATGGAAAAGTGACCACCGAGCATGAGAATCTACAAGTAACCCTTCCTTGCACCCGACCTCCCGAGGTCATGCCAAGACAGTCGGTGGGGATGGAATATACGTGGGGTGTAGGCAAGCTAGTTAGGTAATCTTATGTCTTCGACATGCACTAATGGAATCTGTGAATCTAAGGCAAAGAAGGCCCTCCTAACCTAAACTAGCATGATAAATCGGTCGGTGAGGATGACTGATTGAAGGCTCTAATCAATATCAAGCTCTTGTGTGATCCGATCTATAGGTTGTGGTATATGAGGAAAATGACCTGGGATTGTTTCGTGTATATCTCTAGACAGGGTCATAAGATGGATGATGGATATATAGTGGGTTCTATGGGTGATTCTCTGGTCTAGTCCAGAAATCTTTAGCTTCGTTAGCTGCTATATCTAACAAGGATAACTATGTGATAATATCCGGTGGAAGTGGAGTGGATCTAAATACTAATGTGCGTAAACCAACATCTACGTCTGATTGTCCTATGGACTCATTGGGTTGTGGGACCTATGAATCAAAACCATAGATTCGTGGTTGTTGTGGACCTCCTATGGTAATGTACAAAATCAATCCCTAACCCCTAGTATCCAGTAGTCGTATGCCTTTTCGGCCTCTATATTTAGAATTAACAGTTGTGTAATCTTCTCAGAGTATGCTACAGGCATTCTAGCACTTTGAATTCTTAAGCTAGGTTCTATATCGGTTAGAATGTCTCCTACATCTGGCTATGGGACCAAAGGATCACAACTAAATGTTTTCTCTTTCTCAAGCCCTTCTACAGTCATGTGGATATTTATCTAGGGTAGCATGTAGCTTGGCTGGTTTGACCAAAATGTATGCGCTTTGTCATCTTCTACGTTTAGTCCTCTTAATTGTGAGCTAATTTCTTGTAGGTCTTGTTGTTGTTTGGAAGACTTGGATTCTGAGATTTTGATCTACGTCAGTTATTGCTTCCACAAGATTGGGTTGGGGCATGATTGGCTCGAATACGTATTCTCTAGGCTCCCTAGGTCCAGTGATTGTCATACAAAAGAAACAATGTAAATCTAACTGAAGAAAAGTAAAACTAACTATATAAAGTATATCTATAACATATATAACTTCTCTATTTTTGTGTTCTTGACGAATTATTTGATCGAAATTGAAAGAGCAATTATTTAAAATATCTAGCAATTGACAACTAAACTAATGACAAAATTAAAACAAACAAGGCAGCCGAGTATAACTACTTGCCTGTGCAGTTGTAAGTCTGTTCTAAATAATGAAATAACTGATCTAATCTATTTGAAAGACTCTCGATCCTACCTCAAAAGTGAGGAATGAATCATAGTTTCTCAGAAACTATCAATCCCCATAGCTTCCTAGAAATATCAAAGTGAGATTAACTGAAATGAAATGCTTTTACTATTCTATTTGATATACTTTAACTAGAAATTTGAAATCTTGAACCTAGATTTTGCAGAATAGTGGCAAATCTGATTGTGTGTGGCTTTTGTCCCCTCAGTGTGGTCTCCTCATTCCTTTGTGCTCACGTGAATCCAGAAAAGTGTGTAATGCTAGCATCAATAGAAGTAGGTATTGGAACAATGGTAGTTTTGGATGTAGATTGAATACAATGCGAGTAGGAGAGGGATAGCGCAAGAGAATAGAGCTTGGCTTATGTAATTCCTAGCGGGATTTATTGCGAGTCATATGACACAAAACGTCTAGAACCTAAAGCTATCCTGTTTGACAAACAAAACCTACAACTTTAATGGCTTCACTGAAAAGGAAACTATCCTATCTCAATTGATTGTGTGAAACAATAACAACACTTGCACAAGGAGAATATGTGGCTTCTAAACAACAAAACAACTTAACTATGCATGAAACAACTCAAAAACTATGAACTCCTAAGAAATGAAAGACTAAAACTATGAAATGAGAAGATGAGAGGTAATTTTTGAGGGGCCATTTGCTTAAAGATAAACCAGCTAATTATAGAATCCCCATTTACCCAAAGGTGAAAACCAATTTGAACTCTTTAACCATAAACAATGCAAAATACTATTCTAGGGAACCAGAATCATAAATACGAGCAAAGGTAGTGAAAAAAGATGGTAAACGTTGAAAATTTAAATGAGTCATGTTAAAAAGAACATTCTGGAAAACACGTGAAGGACCGCCACCCTGAGCAGGGTGGTGGTTACAGGACCGCCGCCCTACCTAGGCGGCGGTCACGAGACTGCCGCCTAGGCAGGGCGGCAGTTTCGTAACTAAAGACCAAAACACAAAGAAAAAGAAGGGAGAAGAGGAAAACAAAGCATGCAAGGGCTAAGCGGGACATGTGGGATGTTAATGCATACTTGGAGAGCTTTTCTCGATCCCAAACACCTTACGAGGAGACTGTATCATCATTGGGGAACGTGTAATGCTGCTCTGGCAGTGTAGTACCCTACAATTTTGGGTACGTACAGTCACTCTCCATATTCTGCTTGATGGATGAAAATACATTTCTCAAATCCCATTTTATGTATATCATGCAGTCCAAATGATTACATTCTTACATGTTTCTGATCAAAAACTTCACATGTCATGTGTGTTCTTCCACCTTTATACTTACGATAAGATAGGTACAATTGTGTAGAATATTTTTGTGATTTCTTTTTTTCCACTAAATACGTTTGTAGGTTACAAATACCATTTAATGCACCCTATAGTACACCCCCATACAAAGTTGTGTTGTATGACAGGGGCACTATCTCCCTCCCCTTATAATAATATTGTTCTTAATGCGACACAACAACAAGATTAGTTGGAAGGATAAAATAGAAGAAAGGGGTCAAAAATGATAATTTTGTTCAGTGAAAAGACCTTGTCACTAACATGTGATCACAAGGGAATGATAAATTTCATGAATTTCTTAAATTGTTTAAGTTTTATGAATATTGGTAGTTTTCACTCTATCGTAGTGAATCTAAACCAAATTTAGTAATCATATTCAAACCTATCTTTTAAATTTTTCCTGTAACAGTCTTTGATTATTTTTTTCTTTTAACAAAAATGGGTTAGATCAATGTTCCACAATCATTTTCATCCTTTACCAGTTCTATCTCATTACTTCTATTGTTTTACAAGTAAATTTAACTATTTTGACAAGGTTTTAAGAAATGTAATACAACACGAGGTTGTCCAAAACATAGAACCATAACATAGACCACTTAAAATTTTCAAGACAATAGTTCAAACAAGACCATTATCCCAAGAAGAGATAGAATCCACAACAAGGAAGTGTATACACATAACATTCACCACATCAATGTGGAAGAGAAAATTATCTAGACATAAGACTATCCTGACACAAGAAAACTACCATAAGAACACCACCTTTCCTCACCTAGAGGACACAAAAAACCTATGAGGGTAATATATCATATCATCTAAAACATAATCCCCCACAATATCCATACAAAAATCTATATCATGAGGTTTGTATAAGAAATAAGAGAAATGGGTATAATGAAATACACCTATAGTCATGTCATAAAGACCAAAAGTAAGCTTATCTCTATGTGCATTGCTTAGTGAATCCAAGTATAACAATATCTATCAATGAAATATGTAGTTTGGAATCTTAAACCTTCCTTGATGAATCTAAAATAACTAAAAAAAAGTATCAAGTGTCCCGTTGTTATGTATTTCAGTGAGTCCTGCATTAAAAAAATTATACTATTATGAATTAATCTAAAATTTGAAAAAAAAAGTGAATAATCTCAAGCTCAACCATGAAGTTTGAAATGAATAACTTATATTTTACAACAATGAAAACATCATCTTAGGATGTAAGGTGCAACAAAATCACTGTCAAATCCACCAACTATAATGCATGTCAAGGAAACTCCACCAAGAATAATCTGAGTACCATAAAAGTCTCTCAACCATATAGGACTAAGTATCATATGTATCTCCACCATAGGAGGACTAAATATCATAAGTGTCACTCCACCATAGGAGGATTGAGTACCATAAAAATTCTCTCAACCATAGAGGAATAAGTATCATATGTATCTCCACAATACGAGGACTAAAATATCATAAGTGTGACTCCACCATAGGAGGATTGAGTACTATGTATCTAAGTGAGGTTGGTCCACTCCATGGTCATAGACACATTGAGCTTTGTCACCTCAAAACCAAGGGCATGTTATTGTAGCACCATTCATGCAAGTCATGAAACCTTAGGAGTACCCCCATATGACATGCGCATACAATACCACAAGATAGAACCAAGTCATCAAGCAAGCAAGGAAATACACATTAAACACTTGACAATATCTAGCCAAGTGACTTAAAAATCATAAGATTCAAGTTCTAGCAATAAATAAAACTAATAAATATTGCCAACCAAATAAAATGGCCATGTAGCCACGTTAAAACTTCAAAAATATTGCAAGAAATAAAAATGGAAAAGAGTCTCAAAGCTTCTCAATAAATCAATTAAATAAAATGTTGGTTTATAGAAATTCAAAGTTACAAATAAAATACACATAGAAATATTCACATCATATTCACTATACGACATTTAACGGCCACAAATTGGGGTACCCAAAACATCAAGTGAACATCATATCATTATATAATGATACTGAAAAGATAATGTAAATACAATAATATATGGATGAGTCAAATCTCCAACAAGATATATGCATAGATAAAATAAATACACCTGTATCAAAAATAACAATATACCACAATAATCTAATCTTGACTAGGAACAAAATATTCTCTTCTAAAAAGGATATTTGTTGACAATTTTTTGACTTTGCAAAAATGGGCAACTCAAAACTTCATTACGATGGATACCATTGGTGTAGTATACCTAAGCTAGGGGAGGCTCTTTCAGAAAATATTATTACTGTTGAATTAATTAATGATTACATGAGATCTATGGCTATGTGTGCTGTTGTAAAACATAACATATCACATAGCCTATAATTTCATGCTATCTTCAGAAAAAGAACACAAATCCCCGAAGGACAGCTATATTGCCTTGATGAAGACACTGAATTATAGAATAGACGAAGTGTTAGGTTTTGGAGAAGCAATCATGACTGTAGATTGTAGAAATCAGAGTTTATTATTGATGTTATAGGTATTCTTTAATGTTATTTCCTTCATAATTAAGACATTCAAATATATTATTGGGTTGTTTAGTTCATCATACAATCCATATCAGAAAGCATAAATGTAGAAAGAAATACACAACTCAATTTCACAATTCAATGTTTTATTCATAAGGAATTTCAAAAATGTTCCCACACAAGCCATAGGATGTAATTAGAAAGTAAAGTACAACTACTGAAATAAGAGGTACACATGCATGAAAGGGAAAATAAAGGAGTGTGAGATAACCCATCACTGCCTTGGAGCTTTCTCCTTTGGTTATCATGCATCTTCATCTTCAGCGTTATTCCCTCTCCATCTTCACTGCCAAAAGTACTTGTACCTGAAAATAAGAAAATAGGAAAATCATCAGTTATGAGCTCAGGGTTAATCCATATTCCTATACTATCCTAATTTTTGCACATGGATCTCTTAATAATAAGAGATATAGATTAATTGAAGATCAAACAATATACATGATTTAATCACTCAGAAAGAAGGAAAGATAAGAAAAGAAAAACATGGACATAAGAGAGGCCAAAAATCCTAAATATTTTCTAACTATTTTCTCAAGTGTGGAGGAACAGGTTTCGGTCAATAAGAAATAAATCATATCTTACAGTCCTTGCCATACATAAAGATTCTAGAGTTCAAGAAATTCTATCCTACGGTACATGAAGCAGATAAGTGACAAGTACATACTGGTATGAAGGAAGAATGTAACACAAAGTTTAGCAGCTATTCTAGAAATAGAAGAAGTTGCATAAAGAATAGAGGAGAGACTTGCAGATAAAAGTACATGCTCCAGATTACAACTAAGGAAGAAGAGTCATAATTTAAAGGCTAGAGTTAACTAGAGAGAGAAGATTACACTAGAAATAGAATGAGAAAGAATTATGAGAAAATTTTGACAGGGCTTCGCCATGTAAAATAGACATTTACGTCTTTCTATAATGTTTTTTTAACTAATACATGCTTTAAAAGATGTATGTAAATCAAATAAGTGATATAGAAAAAAGAAAAGCATCCCTTAATAAGATAATAGTTATCATTTTTCAGTTTCTAACAACAAATCAGTTTCAAAAGGAATAGTGATACATTCTGTAGTTTCAACTTTTAGAAAGTACATCTATTACAGCTGAAACATAAATAAAAGAAAGAATTATAGAAAAATTTTAACAGGGCTTCCCCATGTAAAATGGACATTTTAAATTTTCCATCATACATATCAAAGATGTAATAAAAAGGAAATGCAGTATTTTAAATAGAAAAGAAATGGACTACACTTTTAGTCATCAAATTGAAGTACTTTGGAGCATTCATTATAGCTTAACAACTGAATAAAATGAAGTTTCAAGATAATCTTACAAGGTTTAGCTATTCTAAGTTACAGTTTTTGAATGAAGCAAATATGAGAAGAAAAAAATACTACAATATTAATAAAGTACATCCATTCAAGAAAAGTAGTACTCATCTATAACATGGCAGGCCAAATAGTGAATAATCAAGGAAGTCAAGCTCATAATTTTACAAAGTACAAGTCATCCCTAAGTACTAATTTCAAGAATAAATCATCAATTATACATACTGCTCTAGTACAGCTTCAAAGCTAGTTTCATAAGTGCAAGATTTAATAGGTACAAAGATCTCATGAAATCAAGAAACAATCAAAGTACCAATACTGTAAGTTACAAAATCAAATGCAAGCCTATCTGTCTATCAAGAAGATGTCAAATCTCAGAAGATCCAAGCTACAGTAATCAAGAAAGATAGAAGATGAAATCAATGGTAGAATAGATGTTTTTAATAGAGGAACTACAAGTGTAGCCAAACAACTTCAAATTTACATAATGATTCAAGACCTCAAGCCAAAACTTGGGACAGATGGAAGTGTACAATATGCTATAGTATACTTCAGAGCCAAATTTAAATGCAAGATTCATGGTTAAATAGAACTAGAATAACCTAGAAAAAGTAAAAGGAATATCGACTTAACCATGGCTCAACTCAATGAAACTGAAACCAAAAAAAATAGAATAGTCTGAGCTTTAAATAAGAACAAAAGAAGTTGTCAGAAAATTTCAAAAGGAGATAACTTATGAAGAACTCAAAGTGGTTTCACCAAAATGAAGTGGGTAATTTATCAAGATACAAGGTTCTCTCCTTGCACCGAAGAATAACAACCTCCATTAGGTGTCTATAAGTTTTAGAATAGCAAACCAAAACTCCTAGTTTTATATGCAAGAAGGCAGGAAGTTTTTAGAACTCACAAGTATCAATGTGCAGGTAGTCGAAAAGAGAAAAAGGTATAAACAATCTAGATTAAAGGGAGATTGCTTATGAAAACAGGTACCAAGTAAACATATTTTGAAAATACTACTCAGAGCACAAACTGGGTGGATATTAATGGTTGAATCAAATCAGATAATGTAGAACTTGAGATAATGAGAAGTGGATTTCAACTTTTCAGAAAACATTATATTCCTTAAGAATAGTTTAGAAAATCAAAAGAAACGAAGGATTTCAAATAATCATATCAAGAACATTCTATCTAGAAAGTTTTGATTAAAAAAATACCCATTTCATACTTAGGACATAAGCTCAAATAGAACTTTGAATTAAATGTAGGCACATTCAAATTGAAGAAAGATTCAAGTTTCAAATTATCATCCCCATTAAAATCATTTTTGGGTTGCATAATAGAAGAAGAAAAATACAAATCCTGGTTTTCATCGCAGACCCATTAATGGCTATATTAAAATCAGAGTAATGAAACAAGGATTTACTGAGTAAACCCTCATATGGTGATCAGTTCAAGACTAAAACAAAGGACCCATTATGGGTATTAGCTCAGAGACCAAGGTCATCCCAAGAGATCACAAAATATGTAAAGAAATAACAATATATCAATATCTCGAAGTCAAGTGATAATGGTGAAGCAGTTACCGTGCTCAAAAGTCAAAGACTTACCATCCTTGCATCAAGATAGTGATGCTAATAACACAGATCCAAACTCAAAGAGGCTGAACAATGAATCCAAGAACACATATCTCTTTTTCAAAAAAATAATCTGCACTCGAATATAATGACAATTGGTAAAATCCACCAAATCTTGTGAGAATATCCAACTCAGAAACAAAATTAAAAAAAAAAATAGTGGCCATTAAACCTTGTAGGGATTTCAAGAGCCGAGTTCGAACAAAGAAATGATCATAAAAATAATGAAACAATACCCATCTGCAATAAGAGCAGAGCTCAAAGATCATGACATTGGTGACAAACCCCATGACACCTCCTTAGAAAACTTAAATAGAGCAGAACCATAAAGATACAGATTCAACTGAGCTCAGAAACCATTAGTGCCTAGAGGCAGAGCTTAAAAAATCAATAAATACATGGCCAAGTCCATGAGCAACTAAATCAGAAGATCTACAGTCACAGAGAGATTCAAAGAATGTTGAGCTCATAAACAACAACAAGAAATGAAGCACAATGCTTCCTTATTTCACCAAAACCAAACTCACTCAGAAAACCCAAAGAATATTCGATCTTTAAAAGGTAAAAAATGGAGTCAAAACAAAACTTGCCATGGCTTCGCACGTAGGAAAGAAAAAACAAATGGAGTGATCATTGAGGTTGAATGAGCTTTACCATGGAGCTCAAGAGTTGGGTTAGGTTCAAACTCAACCACGGTAAAAAAATTGATGGTCTAAAGATGTATAGTACAAAGGTCAATGGATAAGATCATCACCAAATTTCAAAGGAAATCACCATAGATACATGCGAACAACCACACTAAAAGCCAAGTGAAACCCTAAATGAAGATCAAGATCGACGGTTCAAAAGAATCTAAGTGCTAGAATCAACGGTCATAGCCAATCATAGTGGCCAATATATTTAAGGCAAAGTGCCAGCGTAAAATGTGAAGGGGTGAGTCACCATGGAGAGGGGGCAGCCCACGTTTAAAGAAAAATTATCATTGCATTGACTTTCAAAATTCTAAACCATAGACTATGTCCTCATGATGAAAGAGAGCCAATCACTATAGATGCCAACAATAATCACGGAAAAGATAAAGTTAAACCTTATCCTCTTCAAAATGGATAAGCCGAACCATGGTGAGAGTAATACTTAACTACAAGGGTGGTCCCCATTATTGAAGGAGTTGGAAATGATTTATAGTGTGTTATCCATGTGACCACTATAAGACAAAGAAATGCCAACATCAAAAGTTGAGCTTGGAGGTGGTCCCCATCAAGTAGACATTGGGATGAATTATTATTGCAAGTATTACAAATAATGTAATTAATTTTGTTTACTCATAGGAAATTAATTTTTGCATGTCTCCACAAAAGGGAAGATCAGCAAGAAGACATAATTTGCATGCACAAGGAAGGAGACTTGCTCTTCAAGAAAGATTTATTATTAACAAATTATTCACCCTTTTATTTCTTAAAAATAGAACAGTCAACTTCAGTTTGACTGACATGTAATCAAAGGCTATTAATGCCTCCTTGTACTAGTTTGTTTTATTTTATTCCTTTATTTGTTAATAAATAAAGGATAAAAATAGGATACATGGGTGAGTTTAGCCTTAGTCTATTTTTAGGAAGGGTGGGTAAATTTTTTTTTTCTATATATTGTGTGCCTTGGCAAGGCAAAAAGGAGGACTTTTTAGAGACAGGAGTGCTGAAGTAATTTTCTACTAGTTTTTCCCTTTGGATGTGATGTATTTTATGCCTTTCCAATTATTTGCAGTCTTGTATATGTTTTCCATTAATCTTGTGAATGTTGAATTCCTTGATTAATCATCTTACCCTGTTGTAAGTTCAATATTTCTACATGATATTAATTTGTATGTGTAGCTTAGTAGTATTGTTGTGATTCTATCCCTCAATACATCAAAGTGTTTACCTTTAATTATCTTAAGAAAACTGTTGGCTTGTGCATAAGAGATTCATTCCATATCAATTGTGCATGTACATAGTCAACGACCTCATACAAGTTTGGTGTATCACCTTAGTGCTAATTTCATTTTACAGTCATATTTTACCCTTAAACCCCAGAAAATTAGTTTAGGATACATCAATAGCGAACCGGCCTTGATACCAGAGACTCACCTCAAAAATAGGTATACCCAAAGACCTGAGGTGTTTCCATTGTATCTATGAAAGAGAGAGATAATGTTTGCAAGCTTAGAACACCTGCAACCATCTCTCTACATGGTGCACTTTCGAGAGATACCAATTTTTGGAACGCCTAGTGGGACTACGAATCAGATATGTATGCAAGTTACATATATTCACAATAGATCTACAACATATTTACAACAAATAAAAGTTACTTTCGAGACACCAAGCTACAACAATTTATTCTAAATATTTAAAGATCTATTTGCTGACTCCATAGGGCTGATTTCAGACCAGTATTTCAGCATGTTCCATGCCTAAATTAACTACAAGATCATCGGTAAGAGGAATTCCTTATGAGTTTATTTCTTTACCTTTGAATTCTTCAAGAAGGAGAAGAGTTGGTAATATTTTACCTTATAATAGGCCTGGTTTTGATAACCCTCCTCCTAATATTCCTTCACCACGTATCAATTTCTCTATTCAGATCCCAATCTTTCAAATGGCTATTCAACCACCTACGAATTACGTGACCTTTACTAATGGTAGCCCATTAGTGATACCAGTTTATCATTACATCCCTAATGGTGCCATGAAATTTTTTTCCATCATTCACTGGTGAAAATTAGGTTACACCTACAGAGCACATTAAAGATGTTGTAGCCTTATGTGTAGTTCATAATATCACTCAGGAGGATGTAGCTTTCAAACTTTTAGCTGCAACTCTTAAAGGAAAAGCCTTGCGATGGTATAGAAATCTAGAGATTGGATGCATAATAACTTGGGATAATTTAGGTGATAAATTGCTCAAACAATTTCAAGATAATTTAGATCATTTATCTCTCATAGAACAACTTTCTACCATTACAAGAGTTCCCAATGAATTTATGTCTAGTTTTAACATCCATTTTTCTAGAACTTGGGAAAGATTCCAACAAGTGTCAAGCCTCAAGCTGATCATGATTTTCTTTATTATCTTATAACATTAAACAATGATATTTTAACTATGATTTAGTCTATGGGAGGAGAGACTCTCCTAGGATCCTATGATATCACCATCTGAGCTAAAAATAGTCTTATTCAAGTCGGAAAATTAGCACTAACGCCTTCAATGGCTTTTTTGGTAGATTTAGCACATATTCCTCTTCCTATCAAAATTATAGAACCTACTATTGCATCCCCATCAGATGAAATATTTAAAGATTTATAGACTATGGGGAACAAGCTGAATTCAATTATGAAAGACTTGCATTACTGAGAAGAACTTATCAGGATCCTTATTAGCTAAACCGGTAGAATAAGTAGCCTTACCAACAAAATCAAAATTATAGGTAGCCTTATCAATAAAGGCAATTTGACTCAAAGCCTCCTAGTTCATCTAACCCTTTAGTCCCAGTTAATATGGCTACAAAAGAGTGGTGTCAACCTTGTAATAAAACTCATTCAACTACAAGTTACCCAAATGTTTTTCTAAACATAAGTCTTATTGCACAACCTGAATCTGTGACATTTTTCATGCCTCAAATGGAGGGTGGGCAACAAGATACTCAGGTTCAGAAGGCACCTGAGTAGAACTTAGTCAGTTTTAGTGAGGATGATTTCATTACAATTACTACTAGGGCTCAGGAAAAGGCTGCAGAGAGTAAAAAATAATAGAATAGGCCTATTCTACCTATCATCACTGATAAAACAAAAACTATAAGCCAAAAACAAGCTAACAATGTTGTTATTCCTCAAAAACCAGCAAGTGTGTCAACTAGTAAAGAACAACAAAAATAGCTACAACTTGATCCAAGAAGGTTATTTATACCTCAGATGTCAAAAGCAACTGAAGTAGAATAAGTTTTCACCAAAGCCTATGATAAAATAGTACAATCTGTCTCTAAAATTGTTGCTTCTTTTAACATTATTGGTGTAATGAAAAAGCATAATGTTGACATCTCAATGTGGGATGCTCTAAGTATTCTAGGACAACAAGATTTACTTTCTCATGAAATAGCTAAGCTGTAGAATTCTTCTAAAACAATAGAAAAGGAAGTCCAGAAAGTAGACATGGTCCTTGGAACAATGGAACAAGACCACATCAAAGAAGTTAAATGGATGGTTCAGAAAGTCTTAAATTCTCATGACATCAAGAAGCCACCACCATTTTATCTATCACTGATTATTGGAGAACACATTGTTTATAACTGTATGGTGGACAAATGGTGCAAGTAGCACAGTTATGCCAAAAGCAATTGCAAAAAAAATTGGTCTGCATTATAAACCTATAGAAAAGAGTGTCCTACAGTTGGATGGAGGTAAAATAGTGTCCTAATTGAACAATCTGGTCACCATATGAGTGTCCTACTGTAGAAAAATTTCTCATATGAGTGTCAATTAAATACAATCTACATACAGGTGAAAAGAGTGTCCTACAGTTGGATGGAGGTAAAAGAGTGTCCTAAAGTTATGATCAAATCTATAGGTTTTTGCAGCAAGAAGCTGAATTTTCTATAGTAAATCAACATAAATTCCAACACTTGTATGGTGACCAGATTGTTCAATTAAATACAAATAAATTACCCTGAGTTCTGGTCACATTAGAAAACATCTTCAACACTAACGATCAGTTAAGGAAGGTCAAGACTAAGATATCAACAAATGATGATTATTAGGAGGAGATTTTAGTTGATGAAGGTAAAAATTTGTTTCTTGGAAACGTATGTTCTTAGCTGAAAAACATTCTTTTATTAATCTTTGCAAGGAATTTAAAGATGTTTTCACTTGGAAATACCAAGACCTAAAAGGTTTAATCCCTGTTTAGCACATCATACTATTGAATTGCAGCCTAATTCCAATCCAGTTAGGCAAAAATAGAGGCCTATAAATCCCAAAATAGAGCCTCTAATGAGGAAAGAGTTATCTTAGTTGATCAAATCAGGTATTATCTTTCCAGTTAAGCATTCAATTTGGGTAGCCAATCTTGTTCCAGTTCGGAAAAATAATGGAGAAATCAGATTATGTTTGGATTTTAGAGATCTTAATAAATCTTCATTAAAAGATCACTACCCACTTCCAAATATGGATCAAATTTTGAGAACAGTTTCTCGTTCAGATAGACTATCTCTTATAGATGGCTATAGTGGTTATAATCAAATTTTAGCCTGAGAAGAGGATAGGTACAAAACAACTTTCACCACTAAGTGGGGTACCTATGCTTACAAAAGAATTCCTTTCGGCCTTTCAAATTTTGGTGCAACATTTCAACGTGCAATGGTCATGGTTTTCAGCATCTTGTTAAATAAATGCATCCTTGTTTATTAGATGATGTTAGTGTATTCTCAAAAAATTATGAATAATATCAAGTACACCTAAGGAAGACTTTTCAGTTATGTAGTCAATTTGGGATATGTATCCGCTAAAGTCTATCTTTTCAGTACATCAAGGTAGATTACTTGGTCATATTGTTTCTAAGCCAGGTTTAGGAATTGATCCTTTCATAATCAAAGCCACATCACAACTATCATTGCCTCATCATAAGAAGGCATTACAGAGTTTTCTTGGAAAAATAAGCTTTGTTAGAAGATTTGATCCATATTTTGTAGCATTGGTTAAACCATTGATAAATATGTTAAAGAAAGAGAAAAATTTCTCTTGGACTAGTGAAGGGAGAGAAGGGTTTGACTCAATTAAGGCAGCCATCTCTCAAGCTCCTACTCTTCTAAATCCAAATTTTGATAAAGATTTTACAATGTATACACCTACAGGAGCTGACACAATCTCAACCATATTAACTCAGGTTAATGATGAAAATTTTGAGTAGCCAATTCATTTCTTTGGATAAAGCTTGCACAAATACGAAAAAAGGTACACATTTATTGAAAAACAAGTAATTTCAGTAGTCAGAGGGCTAAAAATTTAAGTACATGCTTTCAAACAAGAAAATTCATGTTCTTGTTTCTCATACAAGTGTGAAAGATTTCTTGTTAAATAAATAATTGAATGAGAAGAGAGTAGGTTGGATAACGAAGCTCATGAAATATGATGTTGATATTCATGTTGCGAAGATAGTTCAGGAAAAGGATTATGTGAACGTCTAATTGCTGATATGGAAAAAAATAGACTACAAACTTAAAGATTCAAAATAACATGCTTAAATTACGTATAACCAATCAGACATTATGGTTCAGCCAGAAAATCAGCAACTTGAACTTGCTTAGGAAATATAGGAATTAAGATGGATGGTTGATTTAGTTAACTATCTACAACATGACATCTATCCAAAAGGTATGGACAAGAATAAATAAAGGTATTTCAGATTACAAATTATACCCTATGTTTTCATTGATGGTGTATTATTCAAAAGGGATATAAATGGAATCTTGTTGCGATGTGTTGACTATGATAGAATTCAGCAATTATTATCAAAATTCCACGAAGGACCTGCAGGAGGTCATTTCTCAGCACGTACCACAACCTTAAAAATTATGAAAGTTTGTTACTATTGGCCCAATATATTTAAGGACTATTTCAAATGGAGTAGGAAGTGTAAAAAATGTGCTTTCTTTGTTGGGAAATAATGTTTGGCTTCGCTTCCTTTATAACATATTTTAGTTGATCAACCTTTTATGTAGTGGGGCCTTGATTTTATTGACATGTTAAACCCACCTTTGTCACAAGGACACAAGTGGATTTTGACTGCTACATATTACTTTACACACTGGACTTAAGTAGTAGCCTTGAAAGATGCTAATGAAACTTCAATACTATCCTTTTATGAAGGTATAATTTATAGATTTGGTGTCCCAACAACTATCATATCAAATTATGCTTTAGCATTTCTTGGTGCAAAGGTAACAGATTGGGCTGTTAACCATGGAATTTCTCTAAGTTCTTCATCTAATTATTACCCACAAGATAATGGGTTAGCTGAAAGTACTAACAAGAATATTTTAAGGATCATCAGAAGAACACTCAAAGATAACCAAAGGGCTTGGCATCTAATGTTGAACTCAGCACTTTGGGCTGATAGAGTGAATCCTAAAAGATTAGTTGGCAACTCACCATAAAATCTTGTTTACAGAAGAGAAGCAAGAATTCTTATTTTAGTTGAGTTGCCCACATTAGATTTGTTGCATCAAATGGAGCTACTTGAAAATGAACCATTGCAGGTTCATTATTCTGAATTATTTTAATTACAAGAGCTATGAGATCGTGATAATATAAACATGGACAAGAATCAAAACAAATGAAGATGACTTTTGATAAGAAAGCCAAATTAAAATCTTTAATGAAGGAGATATTGTGTTAAAGTGGGATTGTGATCGTGCAAAGCCAGGAAGACACAAGAAGTTCGGTACAATCTAGAGTGGTCCTTACATGATTTCATCTTGCAAAGAACACAATTCCTTTCAACTCTTAAGGTTGAATGGAGAGGAACTTCCCATTCCCATGAATGGTATGTTTCTCAAACACTGTTCTTGAAAATTGTACAGTGTCAGTTTAGAGTAGGATTTCCTTTCAATAAGTGCAGTTCCTACACATTGTAATGTTTTTTCAATTCAATAAGTGCATTCATGTATGTGATTTTAGTTACAATCTTTTCCCAATTTTAGTTCATTTGGAAGGGTTGGACCTTTAGAAGGAAGATTTTGGTTACATGCTTTAGACTCCATGCCCAATGGACAAGAGCAAGGCACTAGTTTACAAGCTAGCAGAAGCTTTCCCCATGGGATCACCACAAATGTTGAAATTTTTTACACTTGTGCAAAAATGGGAAACTTGAAACTTAATTACGATAGACAACATTAGTGAAGTATACCTAAGCTAGGGGAGGTTCTTTCAGAAAATATTGTTACTGTTGAATTAATTAATGATTACATGAGATCTCTAACTATGTATTCTATTATAAAACATAACAAATCACATAGCCTACAATTTCATGCTATCTTCAGTAAAAGAACACAACGCCTCGAAGGATAGTTGTGTTGCCTTGATGAAGACACCAAATTGCAGAATAGATGAAGTGTTAGGTTTTGGAGCATCAATCATGGCTGCAGATTACAAAAATTAGAGTTTGTTACTGGATGTTATAGGTATTCTTTAATGTTATTTCCTTCATGATTAAGACATTCAATTATATTATTGTGGTGTTTAGTTCATCATACAATCCATATTAGAAAGAAGAAATGTAGAAATAAATACACAACTCAATTTCACAATTCAATGTTTTATTCATAAGGAATTTCAAAAATGTTCCCACACAAGCCATGGGATGTAACTAGAAAGTAAATTACAGCTACTGAAATAAGAGGTACACATGCATGAAAGAGAAAATAAAGGAGTATGAGATAACCCATCATTTCCTTGGAGGTTTCTCCTTCAGTTATCATGCATCTTCATCTTCATCTTTGTTCCCTCTCCATCTTCACTTCCAAAAGCACTATACCTGAAAAGAAGAAAAGAGAAAATCATCAGTTACGAGCTCAGGGTTAATCCATATTCCTATACTATCCTAATTTGTGCGCATGGATCTCTTAATAAAAAGAGATATAGATTACTTGAAGATCAAATAATATACATGATTTACTCACAAAGAACTAAGGAAATAGAAGAAAAGAAAAACATGGACATAAGAGAGGGAAAAAAAGCCTAAATATTTTCAAACTATTTTCTCAAGTGTGTAGGAACAAGTTACGGTCAAGAAGAAATAAATCATATCTTACAGTCCTCACTATAGATAAAGATTATAGAGTTCAATAAATTCTATCCTATGGTACATGAAGCAGATAAGTGACAAGTACATAGTGGTATGAAGGAAAAATGCAACACAAAGTTCAACAACTATTCTAGAAATAGAAGAAGTTGCATTACGAATAGAGGAGAGATTTGCAGATAAAACTACATGTTCCAGATTACAATTGAGGAAGAAGAGTCATAATTTAAAGGCTGAAGTTAACTAGAGAGAGAAGATTACACTAGAAACAAAATGAGAAAGAAGTATGAGAAAATTTTGACAGGGCTTCGCCATGTAAAATTAGAAATTTGGTGTAAATCAAGAAGGAAGGATTTACTCACAAAGACATGCTTTAAAAGATTATGTAAATCAAATAAGTGATCCAAAAAAAAGAAAAGCATGCCTTAATCAGATAACAATTATAATTTTTCAGTGTCCAACAACAAATCAGTTTCAAAAGGAAAAGTGATACATTCTATAGTTTCAAATTTTAGAAAGTACATCTATTACAACTGAAACAAAAATAAAAGAAAGAATTCTGGGAAAATTGTGATAGGGCTTCACCATGTAAAATGGACATTTTAAATTTTCTAGCATACATATCAAAGTTGTAATAAAAATGAAATACAATATTTTAAACAGAAAAGAAATGGACTGCACTTTTAGTCATCGAATTGAAGTACTTTGGAGCATTCATTATAGCTTAACAGTTGAATAAAATGAAGTTTCAAGATAATCTTACAAGGTTCAGCTATTCTAAGTTGTAGTTTTCAGAATGAAGAAAATATGAGAGCATAGAAATACTACAATATCAATGAAGTACATGCATTATAGCAAAGTAGTACTCATCTATAACATGGCGGGTCAAACAGTGAATAATTAAAGAAGTCAAGATCATAATTTTACAAAGTACAGTCATCCCTAAGTACTGCTTTCAAGAATAAATCATCAATTATACATACTACTACAGTTAAGCTTCAATGCTAGTTTCATAAGTGTAAGATTTTATAGGTATAAAGATCTCATGAAATCGAAGAAACAGTCAAAGTACCAATATTGTAAGTTCCAAAATCAAATGCAAGCCTATCTTTCTATCAAGAGGATGTCAAATCTCAGAAGATCCAAGCTACAATAATCAAGAAAGATAGAAGATGAAATAAATGTTTGTAATAGAGGAGCTACAAGTGCAGCTAAACAAATTCAAATTTACATAATGATTCAAGACCTCAAGCCCAAACTTGGGACAGATGGAAGTTTACAATATGCTACAGTATACTTTAGAGCCAAATTTAAATGCAAGATTTGTGGTTAAATAGAACTAGAATAACCCATAAAATTCAAAGGAATCTCGACTTAACCATGGCTCAACTCAATGAAACTGAAACAAAAAATAGAATAGTCCGAGCTTTAAATAAGAACAGAAGAAGTTGTCAGAAAGTTTCAAAAGGATCCAGCTTATGAAGAACTAAAAATAGTTTCACCAAAATGAAGTGGGTAATTTATCAGGATACAAGGTTCTCTCCTTGCACCGAAGAATAATGACCTCTCTCAGGTGTCTATAAGTTTTAGAATAGCAAACCGAAACTCCTAGTTTTATATGCAAAATGGCAGGAAGTTTTCAGAACTCACAAGTATCAATGTGCAGTAGTCGAAAAGAGAAAAGGTATAAATAGTCTTGATTAAAGGGGGATTCCTTATGAAAATAGGTACCAAGTAAACATATTTTGAAAATACTACTCAGAGCACAAACTCGGGGATATTAATGGTTGAATCAAATAAGATAATGCAAAACTTGAGATAATGAGAAGTGGATTTCAAATTTTCAGAAAACATTATATTCCTTAAGAATAGTTTATAGAATCAAAAGAATCAAGGATTTCAAATAATCATATCAAGAACATTCTATCTGGAAAGTTTCGATTAAATAAAAATACCCATTTACTACTCAGGACATCAAGCTCAGATAGAGAATATTTGAATTAAATGTAGGCACATTTGAGTTGAAGAAAGATTCAAGTTTCAAATTATCATCCCCATTAAAATCATTTTTGGGTTGCATAATAGAAGAAGAAAAATACAAATCCTGGTTTTCATTGCAGACCCATTAATGGCTATATCAAAATCGGAGTAATGAAACAAGGACTTACTAGATTAAACCAAGTTGAGTAAACCCTCAAATGGTGATCGGTTCAAGACTAAAACAAAGGACCCATTATGGGTATTAGCTCAGAGACCAAGGTCATCCCAAGAGATCACAAAATATGCAAATAAATAGCAATATATCAATATCTCGAAGTCAAGTGATAATGACGAAGCAGTTACCGTGCTTAGAAGTCAAAGACTTACCATCCTTGAATCAAGATAGTGATGCAAATAGAACAGATTTGAGCTCACAAAGGCTAAAAATGAATCCAAGAACACATATTTATTTTAAAAAAAGAAGTCAAGGACAAATACAATGAAAAATGGTAAAATTGACCGAATCTAGTGAGGAGAGCCAACTCAGAAACTCAAAATAATAAAAAAATGGTGGCCATTAAACCTTGCAGGGATTTCAAGAGCCGAGCTCAACAAAGAAATGATCACAAAAATACTAAAGCAATACCTATCTGTAATAAGATCCAAGCTTGAAGATCACGATAGCAGTGAAAAACTTCACGACACCTCATAAGAAAATTGAAATAGAGCGAGAACCATATAGATATAGATTCAACTGAGCTAAGAAACCATTAGTGCCAAGAGGCAGAGATCAAAAAAATAAACAAATACTCCGCCACATCCACGAGTAACTAACTCAGAAGATCTATAGTCATAGAGAGATTCAAAGAATGTGGAGCTCATAAACAACGGCTTGAAATGAAGCACAATGCTTCCATATTTCACCAAAACCAATCTCACTCAGAAAACCCATAGAAAATCTGAGCTTCAAAAGCTATAACAATGGCCTTGAAAATAAAAATTTCCAAGGCTTCACCCATAAGACAGAAAAAAAAAATGGAGTGATCATTGAGGTCGAATGAGCTTTACCATGGAGCTCAAGAGTTGGATTAGGTTCAAACTCAACCATGGTAAAAAATCGACGACCTAAAGATGTGTAGTACAAAGATCAATGGATAAGATCATCACCAACTTTCAAAGGAAATCACCATGGCTAAATGCCAACAACCACATTAAAATCCAAGTGAAACCCTAAAAGAAGATCAAGATCGACGGTTGATAATAATCTAAGTGCCAGAATCAATGGTCATAGCCAATTACGGTGACCAATATATTTAAGGCAAAGTGCCAACATAAAATGTGAAGGGGTGAGTCACCGTGGAGAGAGGGTCTGACCCCACATTTAAATAAAAATTATCATTGCATTGACTTTCAAAAGTCTAAACCATAGACTATGTCCTCATGATGAAAGAGAGTCAATCACTATACATGCCAACAATAATCACTGAAAAGGTAAAGTTAAAACTTATCCTCTTCGAAATACAAAATCCGAACCATGGTGAGACTAATACTAAACTTCAAGGGTGGTCCCCATTATTGAAGGAGTTGGAAATGATTTACAGTGTGTTATCCATGTGACCACTAGAAGACAAAGAAATGTCAACATCAGAACCTGATCTTGGAGGTGGTCCCAATCAAGTAGATATTGGGATGAATTATTATTACAAGTATTGCAAATAATGTAATTAATTTTGTTTACTCACAGGGAATTAATTTTTGCATGTCTCCACAAAAGGGCAGATCAGCAAGAAGACAAAATTTGCATGGACAAGGAACGACTTGCTCTTCAAGCAAGATTTATTATTAGAAAATTATTCACCCTTGTTTTTCTTAAAAATAGAATAGTCAACTTCAGTTTGATTGTCATGTAATCAAAGGCTATTAATGCCTCTTTGTGCTAGTTTGTTTTATTTTATTCCTTTATTTATTAATAAATAAAGGATAAAAATAGGATGTATGGGCAAGTTTAGCCTTAGTCTATTTTTAGGAAGGGTGGGTAAAATATATTTTTTGCTATATATTGTGTGCCTTGGAAAGGAAAAAATGAGGAATCTTTAGATACAAGAGTGCTAAAATAATTTTCTACCAGTTTTTCCCTTTGAATGTGAAGTATTTTCTCCCTTTCCAATTATTTGCAATCTTGTGTATGTTTTCCATTAATCTTGTGAATGTTGAATTCCTTGATTAATCATCTTACCATGTTGCAAGTTCAGTATTTTTACATGATATTAATGTGTATGTGTAACTTAGCAATATTGTTGTGATTATATCCCTCAATACATCAAAGTGTTTACCCTTAATTATCTTCAAAAACTATTGGCTTGTGCATCAGAAATTCATTCCATATCAATTGTGCATGTACTTAGCCAAAGACCTCATACAAGTTTGGTGTATCACCTCAGTGTTTATTTCATTTTATAGTCATCGTTTACCATTAAACCCCAAAGTTTAGGATACATCAATAAGGAACCAACGTTTATATCGGAGACTCACCTCAAAAGTAGGGATACCCACATACATGAGGTGTTTCCATTGTATCTACGAAAGAGAGAGATAAAATTTGCAAGCTTAGAACACCCGTAGCCATTTCTCTATAGGGTGCACTTTCGAGAAATAACAATATGAATTAGAAATTCATGTTATTAATAATGTCAAATATTCCAATGGTGTTTTTGTGGTTATCAAAGGGTTAGAGTTTATAAGGTATGAGTGGAAAATAGAATTGGTCAATACATCGATGCTAGATTGAATAACATGGACATTTTATAATTTGAAAGAGAAGTCATATCATTTTAATTAGTCAACCATTAATGTCTAGAGAGAGATAGTGTTATCCATGAAATGGATAAGTACGTTCAATTATTAAATGCACAAGAATAGGGATAAGATATCTTAGCACTAAAACAATTATTTTACCATGATGATTCATCAAAATATCCATAATGTAGTATGAAAATATGTGGAAATGGTAAAAATCTAAGTAAAATATGGCAACAAGATGACCAAATCTCTCAAGTGTCAAATATTGCCATGTATTAGATATTATAGTGTCAAATGTTTGATACAACTATCATAACCGCTGAAGGATAGAACTCTGTATGAAACAAAAAATTCCTAATATATTTCATAATGATCTCCCAAGTTTCATGCATACTGAAAGTACCCAAAATAACTATACTAAGCAATTAATATACCATAATATGAAGATATATGTGGTTTCTGTCACAATACAAGTCTATACAAGGAATTGAGGACCCACTATATGATATGCGCACCAAGAGCCACATACCTAGTACAACAAGTGGACTACGGTGAATCACCATGACTCCACATAACATGAAAACATGTAATGACATGACACAATGGCTATACACATTAAAAAAATACTCAATTTAAACTACCAATTAATACCAAAGCTTTAAGTGTTTGAACCTTTGCTCTGATACTAACTATTATGCCTACTAGATTTCACACCAAAAACCACATTAAAATTATCAAAATATTTTGTTTTATATTTATTTTCTTGTTACATGAAACCACAAGGGCCAAAATAGAATAACTTAAAGACACAAGAGATGCTAACCCAAACATGGACCTACATAGACAACAAGAAACATATTAGAGCTCGGGATTAAAAACTTACTCACAAAGGATGTACATGTTTCAATGACTCAACCCCACTAGAGAATCCTAAGGCTAGGAATATCCTACATATTTCATGGTTACATCTTTTTTATGATTCAATTTCATTGTTTATATTTATAGATTGAAGAGCATTTAACAAATAGGCAAATATTCTTGTTCAAAAAGCTACATATTCAATATTTGATTTTACATTGTTGTTCAAATGAAATTATGCTTATGAAATACGTGCTCATACGTTAAGGTTATATATATATATATATATATATCCCCCATTTTAATAAAATGTTTTGGATCTCAATGATGTCCTCCTTAACTTTCATTTGTTTTAACATCGTCTTAGGCATTTTAGTTAGTTTGTCATCATTCAAGGTGCATAAGATTTTTGTAACAATCATTTCATAGTTTCATCTCGATTACCCATGTTATAATTATATTTACGCTATTACATAGACCTCCTATTAACCTTTTTATAGAACATTTATGATTCATGTAATAGTTAGGGATTCAAGACCTTAAAAGACTTGGATTTTTATTTAAAACAGGTGAAACATCGTACACGAATATAATTACTTTTGAGGACAAGAAAAAAGGACATATTTCAAAGTGTTCATAGTTTTCATGGTTTACATACTTATAAAGACTTGTTTTCTTAGATATCCTTCCTTCAATAAACCACAAGCCATGTGCACAAGCCACATGTCATTGTCTCAAGATTTACTCCTTCAATACTATTAGCTACGCTTTATTCATCTATATTATCTAGCATGGTAAGTTTCCAAATATTAATTACCAATTGAATAAATGTTTCCCACACTTGTGATCCTCATGAGGCTCATATCTGAGATGATAAATGATGTTGCCAAAGGTAAAGCTACCACACAAAACAAATATCTTTTCTCTTATAAATAGAAAAATGGGGTGACCTTAAGTTAAGGGAGTGGTTCTTGTTACTCTTTACATTCCCACTATCATCTTAATAGACATCATTTCTATGATTGATTTATGAATACCTTATTCACCCACAAACAACATCTTAAGAGGTACTAGACAAATATTAACCCTATTTATACAACAAAGTAAACAATCAACAAGGAATTCTACTATGAGGTAGTTAAGATATTCCCATCCTTTCATACAACCAAAATACCAAGGACCACTTTGACCATCTTATGATGAGATGTACCATGTTCACACTCATTTTCATGATAAGAGTATCCTTGGGTTCCAAGTAGCTACCAAGTTCAAGGAACTCTTAAGTATGGGTAACATTTCAAGGATCAAAAGGATATACACAAGATACATACATAAGAGTATTTCTAAGAAAAAAATTAGTATTATGCCACAAATTATACTTGAGCCTCAAATAAAATGGAACATATGAACATTACATGTAGAGGTACAAGGATTTATTAGCTTATGGAAGACAAAAATACATAAGACACTTATGTCCAAAGTGCGGCCAAGCATATACGAAGGCAAAACAAAAGGTATTTTCCATTTGTCCATTGTAGTAGTTCATTTAATGGATCATAACGTAATCAAGGTGAAAATATTGTAGGAATGGATTTAGGAAGCAATCTGATTTTGATAGATTTATAACTGAAAATTCTACCACACATGACGAAATATCTTAATAGGAAATAAACTAATCAAGACCATTGATTTTTGGGAGTATAATGAAACCATTGAATTTTAATACCTAAACACACTTTTATTTATAAATGTCAAGAATAATTTAGTCTATTTGTTCTAAAAAGTACAAGAACATGAAAATTCATTTAATAAAAGTGAGTAAATTTTTTTATTTCATAGGAGTAGTATTACATGTTAAATTCTATATTTTTTAGCATTGAGTGATTTACATGAAATTTCATACCATTTTACAAGGGAGACAATTTACAAATCAAATTAATACTTTCCTTCTTCATTTCTCAAATTAAAACAATAAATCATAATGCAACTACACATTATTTTTAGACAAATGAAATAAAAACTTTATTGAAATTACACATTTACATATAATGTTAGGATGTGCGTAAATAAATTACATGTCATGAGCATAGAAAAATTTCCATCCACCATGTCCTGCCACCTATTTCCACATAGTGTCAACACTAAGCTAGCATGGAATCACCCCGCCATCTACCTAGTTATGAAATCATACATATGATAATTATATTGTTTTTGACCCCCAAACATACATAGCCATTTTTGTTCCATTCAAATTAATAGTTTTGCTAGAGAGAAAACATGAGGAGAGAAAACATCAATCCATAGAATGTTACATAACCATAATTTCTCATATTTTAGGAGGAAGATAGATATGAAGAGAGAGAAAATCCATAGATTTATATGTCAATACCACATTTTGTTTAAAATGTAGTCTAATAGAGAGAAAGGAGAGAGAGGTATATATATATATATATATATATATATATATATATATATACAATAGTATTATTATTTCTTTCATGTTAAACATGTTTACTAATACCATTAACATGTTTAGGCCAATTATATGGAAACAAGATTATTTACCAAAAATAAAAATTTATATTTTAAATGGAGTGGCTGGATGGTAAAAAGGGTGACCCAAGATCAAAATCACAATACAACTCGAATAGCCAAAACAAGCTGCAAAACGACCTCTAAAAAGGGTGAACGCTAAGCAAATGAGGAGAAGGTCTCTCTTGACCTATAGAATTATAAACCAAGAATACTTGAGAATTAAGTATGGTAAAAATAGATGCACGATGCACATTTTTGAGGTGTAACTCTAAGAAAAATGTCGTAGTCTAAAATTTGTATTATCATTTTAACATAGTTCAACTGGCCACAAAATGGCCTTGTATAAAATGTATATGGGTGACCAATTTTTTTCGGATACTTCTAACCTATTCCCATATATACCCAGATCAAAGGGAACTAGAGGAATGTAGGATCTAATTCACATAACTCATATTGGGAGTGTCGTTCAAGAGGGAAAATTTGAGTTTTAACATCTTATGACTACACCTAGTAGGCTAAGTAAGCCCCAAAATGGGAATGCAACACATATTGTCCAACATTCATAGTGAAGACCAACTATGTCTTGCTATTCTTCATATACAAGGAAGGGTTATGGGGTGAAAACCAATGTTTTTATGATCTATAGTTTAGTTTTACAAGGTAATTATGAATCGAGATCACAAGCGTATGGGTAGGTGTCTCCTTCATTTGAGTGATTCTAAATGTGAGTTAATGTATCACTAAAAGACTCCAAATCATAGATTTGATAATATTTTACATTTAATCAATTTGTGCCACAACTCGAGAAATGTTATCAAGTTGAAACTATTACTCTCGCAGTGTAAGGGTTTGTTCATACCAACTCAACATTAAATTAAAATAAACATTTTAATTTTTTCATTAAAAAATCTTCTAATCTCGTATTCCAGGCATAACATGAAAATAAAACTAGAGAGGGAGAGGAATAATCCCATGCATATTTCTGACAAGGTAGAAAATGAGAGGTGTTTAGCTGGCTTGCAAGATGCCTCGAAATTTTGTCAAATAGTGTACATGCGTTGTAAAACCTTTACATTCGACACCAATGGTTATCGATTATTACTCCACGCCCTCCAAAATTAGTTTCTTATATTCTCCAAAGTCTTTTCAACAGACCCTTTTTGAGCATATCGTATAATCCACACATTCCATGAGTCTAGATTGGTTTGATGCATTATGAAAAATAATTTGTGTGGCTTATGAGGCCACATCCCTTCAAGGAATTTTCTCAAACATTTAACGTACCAAGTTAACAGTTACATTTTTTTCATACATGTTTTCTTGACATATGCAGATACAACATCTGATAAGATACTAATTCTAAAACTTCATTATGCTTTGGTATAAATCCATGCTATGTTTTAAAGCTCCTATTTTAACAGTGTGCTAGGATGCTAGCAAAACCCGTGGAACTTTTGCTTTACCTTATCCATTTGTATTTGCTTTTACATGTCCCAAGATCTCCAATGAACCCATATTTCCAATATCCTAACACCATTGAATACCATAACCTTTTCAGAAATAACATAAAATAAACAAGAATTTTTTTGATGGATGTCTTTAATCTATTCCCAATGCATTTATTTTGATCAAAAGAAAGAGGAAATGCTGGAAAAATATGTGGGGGATTTCCTTACCCCTTCCACTGCATCTACACACCCAAGACACAATAAAACAAGATTGGTGCTTGCATAACTAGCTGCACTCCAAGCTATCCAGACATGTGTAACATGAATAAAATACAAAAATCCCCTTTTTACACATTAAAAAGAAGGGACAAATAGATGGTTTCACATAAAGGAAGAGTGGAATAGAAAAATCTTACAAAGACATAAGTGGGACATCAGGAAAGGGAACTTTTAATGTCTTAAACAATACAACAAATTCTTGGAATAAATGATAAAGAGCAGGAAAACCAAATCGGTAACCATCGTCTATCCTCAAGAATGGTGCTGCAAAGGTTACAATGCACATATCATATCTAGATCAATACATTTGTATATAGTAAAATGATGAGATATTAGGTTTACAGATTTATCTCATTGTGTAGGGCTGATTTAACCTATAATGGTACATATTTTTGGATGGCTATTCATGAGAGATTTGTTTAGCAAATTTCTATGTCACATTTTTTTATTTAATAATGAGAGTACATAACCCTTATTTACCATTTTAGTAAAGAAAACCTACAATTTTTGCACTCGCTATGAATATTTAAAGACTACTAAATTTACAACGTTAACTTGGGTTTCACTATGGTTATGCCTTGAGATATCAAATTAAGTGTTTGTATTATTATACAAGGAAAATGATAGGTTTGAAATGTTATTTAGGAGGTGTCTCTTTCCATCTTCTACTTGATGGATGACCATATGTTGCTCCAATTCCATTTTTTTATATATCTTAGAGTCCAATTGATTGCATTCTTCTAGGTGTCTTATCGAATAGCTCACATGCCACGTGTGTTCTTCCACCTTTTTACCTACTGTAAGATAGGGGTGGTTATTTAAAATATTCCTTGGATTTTTTTTCCTCTGATTATCTTTTTAGGTTAAAAACCCCAATTAACTTGCCTTAGAGTACACTCCCTGCAAAGTTGGCTTGTTAGATAGGGGCACTATAATTATCATTGATCTCATCTACCTTCTTATATACAAAAATGAGGAGTGATTAAGCCATACGAAAAGGATAGGAATACATGTTCATTTTTAATGAATTATGAAGTAAATAATGTTTATAAATGAAAATCAACTTATCAAACCTTCCCTATTATAATTATTACACATTACCATGCAACACATGAATTACATACATATGGGAATATGGATTAGTTATCATGTTTAAAGGTGTATTTTTCTGCAAAATAAGTGATGTGATGTTCATAAGAGTAGGTGGAATAGACAAGAACTTTCGACTAATTAAAGATGCTCCCATATCAAGGCTAGATACAAACATAATATATGTAGGAACTTCAACATGAGATATAGGTGGAGTAGATGTATATTGTATATTGATCAAATGAAGTGAATATTTTCCTTCATTTTATTGATATTTGTGAGATTCATCTTCAAGGATAAATTTGAGGATTATACCAATGTTTCAAGGATTTTTAAGAGAGATTCAAAAAAACTATATAAGAATTAAATTTATTTAGGGTGAACACCATTAATTCATACTGTATCAAATTGTTTTATATATTTCATTTTCATGAAGGAATATTTGAATATAATTTTATTATAATGTAAGTGTTCATTGTTATGTGGCATTCTAAATTGATAATTGCATCATTTTGTATTAAGATAATAAAGGGTAAGATCCATTGGATGTGTGATGTTTGTAACAATATATGGAATATGAGCATGTTAGAGATCACAATCATTGATAGGGGGCGAATCACTATAAATTTTTTTTTTCACTTAATGCTAATTTTAAACCCTTTAATAATGTGCGGCTTTAAATAATGAGAATTCAATCACACATATGTCATGCACAATACCAATGAACACAAAGATTACCATGGGAAACCCTTTCGGAAAAAAAATGCATGAAAAATTGTTTCTTATATTATGAAAAGAAACAAATTGCAAGAATATTACGCATGTTACAAGATTTATTGAGTATGGCACCAACCCCATAAGGAGCACCAACCCCTACACCTTTGTTAATATTACACACAACAAAGAACTCAAGTGAATATCACGCATCACAAGAGATTTATTTAGTGAGGCACCAAACCCACAAGGAGCACTAACCCCTCAATATGCTAAGATATAACTTAGATTTAATTTACATATTCACTTTTGATCATCTAGCTACAAAAATTCTATTTGCAATAAATTATTATCAACATTCTATATCTGTCTATATTCTTTTTTTCACTCTCTTATGCTCATCTAATTCGATCCCTCTTTCTCAATCAATCTTTCGCCTTGATGCTCTTTTAATTTGATGAATGTTTTCTTCATCAATATTCTTTTCTCATTCCTCTCTTTTTTTTTTTTCTCTTTCTTATCTTGAGTGCACTGTATTCTCTCTTTTTCAGCTCTTTCTTAGCTAGAATACTTCTGTTCTTACTTGAGAAACACACAAAAATGGCTCCAAATTCAAACTATATTCTCAATCAACCCATTCCTTCACTTCGAGTTGTGTTTCATGAACATTCTTGCTTGGTCACTTGAGAATCCAAACTAATAAATGTATGCAGCTAACACCATATTTTGTATCTTCTATATTTGGCTTGATTACACCATTTTTCATGCATGTGCAAGAGCAATTTATTATCTTTTTACAAAAATATATTTTCCATCTTTTTAGAATTTACAACGTGACCTAGATGAGTGAGTTGTTTCCTTCTTCAATATTTTATTCTACCTTGAATTTCAAGCTCTCATAGAGAACGTAACTAAATTTACCAAAAGTTAATATGCATTAAATGTTGGGAGCGGAACATTGGATTTTTCGTTATTTATGGAGTTGAAGTCGTGCGACTAGCCACAATCACCTGGAAATATATCTGGAAATGTATCACCATAGATTTTAGAGAACCAACTCTCACTGATACATGTTTGCATCAATTTTATTGCCTTTAACCCTTGTCTAGTCCATATTCCATCATTTTGTTTCTTTCCTTTCCTCCTCTAACTTTCTTCTTTGTATCACGGATCTTTTCTTTGTCCTGCAACATTTCTTCCTTCATGGAGTATTTTTAGTTACTTGCAACACTTCTATTATTCTCGTGGCTTTCCCAATGTCTTGCGGCTTTATTTATTTTCTACTACCTTTCCGTGACTTTTTCCATGTCTGGAACTTTTTCTCTTTTACTTGCAGCTTTTTAGTTTTCTGCAGCTATTTTCTGTCCTTAGCAGCTTCTTTATTTCTTCATGAGTTTTCTCTTTGTCTACAGCTTGCTTTCAACTCTCTTACTTTCATGGTTGTGCCTAAACCTTTACGGCTCTTCCTTCACATCTGCAGCCTTACTATTTATACTTTTTGGCTTTTCTTTGGATCGATTTTGATTCGGTGAATTCATCCCTTTATCTGCGGCATTCACTTACCTCCTGTGGTTTCTTCTAGAACTCCATAGATTTCTACAGACTTCGGTGGCTAATCCAAGTCTTCGATGACTATCTCTAGAATTCAATGTATATATCCTCATGTCCGCAGTGTGAAAAAACATTGATTAAGTCCCTTAGCACTTATCCTTAGTCATCGTGAGCCTTTGTGAGATGACACAATTGTTGACATTTTTTCCACCATGTGCAAAAAGGTCAACTCAAAATTTTTAAGTTTCTCAAAAGGGTCGAGTTAGAAGTTTGACTATGTTTTGGGCAGCCATCTTGGAAGGGGATACAATTTTTTTATTTTGGTTTTGGAAAAAATAGAATGTCATGCATCAAATTAGCATTTGAAAGTGTTGTCCTAGAAGGCAACGCTTTGCATATACCACCTCTCCAATTTATCATCTTCAGAAAGATAGTGCAGTAGCCCGGGGAAAACTGTTAAGGCATTGGTTAAAGCGAGAAAGATGGCATATGTAGGGTTTCACTTTCTGAAGCAACATTCTCAGTTGTAGGTTTGAAGCATGGAAAGGTACAGTGTTATAAGAAGTTTGCATTCTCAATTAGCATCAAAAGGTACACTTGATTTTAATTTATTTCTATGATTAAGTGAATTACTTAAGTGTTCTAAGTTGTATAAGTTCATTCATTATCCATAAAAATGAAGAAGGTATAGAAAATAAAAGACATACATATCATTACACAAAAATAGTTCATTTAATCATGAGGAATAATAGTACAGTAAACCAACACAGGCTATGGGAATAAATCTGAAAAATAAGAACATAAATGAAAGTGCATATACATAAAGTTGTGAATAAAGAAAGAATGGAATCCATAATTTCTTGGATTTCCATCAGTTTGGGTTGAGTTGTTGTCCTTGCTGCTCCTCTCCACCATCTTTACCAATTGATGACATTGTACCTGAAAGAGAAAAGATATTTCGTTAGAGCTCTGGATTTCGATCTTGTTGTATTCAAAACTTTAAGTAGATGAACTTTCAAAATGAACTTGAAATCAGAATGTAGAAAAGAATTAAAGAACAAAGTGTCTTTCTAAGATCATGACAAAAGAAGAAAGAGGAAAACTATGGAATAAAAGAGAGGCAAAAAATCCTAATGTTTTCTAATTGGTTTATCTAAATGTGTAGATACAGGTAAGAAGCAAGAAGTGATACATTTTGTAACTTGAATAAGGAAAGTACATTTATTTCAGTTCAAATAAAGGCTGAAGTTAACTAAAATGAGATAATATTACAACTGAAACATAATGAAAAAGGAAATATTCAAAATTTTGATAGGGCTTTGCCATGTAAAATGGACATTTTACATCTTTCCATCATGCTATTTCAAACTAATCCATGCTTTAAAGCTGTATATAAATCAAAATAGTAATGCAGGGAGTAGATAATGCATGATAACATTTACCAAAATTGAGCTTTCAATAATAAGTCATAATTCAATAGATGAAGGATACACTTACCAGCTAAAATAAAAGAAGTGTTACAACTTAATTGAATACTAGATTCACATTTCCAAACTACTCTTTTCAAAATTTTATCAAGAAAAATTCAGTAATACTTAATTAATGCTCAAACATCAACTCAGAAATGGATTATAAACAAACAAGTTATTAACATGGAAAAGAGATCTCAGAAAGGAGCAGATTGATGTCAGCTACAATATTATAGAAATTGCAGGATTATAGTATCAAGAAAAGTAGTATTTAAATTTTGACTATAAAGGAAACAACACAGTAGATCTAAAAGTCATAATAGCCATGCAATCAAAGGAAGATTCAAGATACAAAGTTGATACAAGGTCTACATGGTTACAGAATAATTAAAGCACCCAAGTAACAATTTTAGGAGGGCATATCATAAAGCTTCCTAATTTACAATTGGCCATTCCAATTAAGTGCAGCTATTTAATTGATCATTTTAGACATCAGGTCTTCATGAATTCAACTCAAGCAGGTGCTTCTAGTCTCAACACACAAGTGAATGGAGTAAAGAGCAAATAGAGTATCATAATCACATAAAGAAATGTAGAATATCAACTTCAAAATCATGATAGAAAGAGATCAACTAGATGATAAAAGAAAAACCTATGCCTTTCATATTTTCTAACAGATTGATAAGTACACATGTACAATTTACAAAAGATCACATATAACAGTGAAAAAATCATCAAAATTGCAAAATAGAAGTTATTTTTAGCAATAATACAATCACAAAAATTAATATTAGACATCAACCGTTTTAGGAATCCATTGCCATTTCATGCAAAAAAGATCAAGTACAGACTGAAGAAAAATAGTATTTGCACTTGAGGAAAAAAATTAATACTCTTCACTCTTATCTTGGAGGGTCACTGAACTAAAGATGTAGTCACATAATAGAAATATGAGTCAAATATTTTAAGCTCAAAGCATCATCTAGGTATAGCCCAATGGGCAAGGCAAATATTACGATACGGATTTCTAGCCAATTAAAGATGCAACGAGCTACAATATTACAATCCCAACAAGCTCACAAGCCAATAACTAATGTACAATGAACTTGATGCACTAGAAGATAACTTCAAATCTATAACAACAACCAAATAGTTTCAGAGAACATTTTAGAAGCAAGTTCTTCAGGAGGATGGTTGATTTTCATCTTACAAAGAAGATGAAGTCCTAAGCTACCATTAAGAAGATTCTTAACTTTTCCAAAAGAAGAGATATATTTTTTTATTCAAGAACATCAATGAGAAATTTGATGCATACATTTGCAAATCATTTCTTTCCAAGCCTACACTGTACATTATTTGAGAATTTTTATCAGAAACATGGATCAATTAAATGTGAATGGAGTAATATTTGAAAAGGACATGCGAGCATTGTTTCCATTTCAAAGCTAGAGGTAGTCAGAGTGAGCTGAGCATTAGAAAAATATTTCCAAAATCAACGTTAGCCAGAGTAAAATTTAAGCCATGAAGGCTTCTATATCAATCTCGGGTAACAAAAATTAGCTAAACACATTCCACAAAAGGAAGTGATGAACAACCCAATCAGAAAATGCTCAAATTATATCAGGATTTCCAGTAAAACATCACAGTGACAAGGAGAAAAAACACCTACCCATATCAGAAGGGGAAGATCTCTCAAACCCTCAAAATCAAGCTCAAAATACAACGAAAGAAAAAGGATTTTCTAAAGATGATGATTGAATGTAAAACTAAATAATAATACCCAAGTCAAAATCATCTAATAATCTCATATTTTTGGGTTGTTAAAACAAATAATTCAAACAAAATGTGGGAATATTTGAAGTATCAACAGACTTTTATAGCCAATCATAGTAAACCCAGATGGAGATTCATACGAATGAGTAAAAATAGAGATACCAACCCCACTTTTGAGAGCTTCAAGAAAAGTAATGTGAAATATGGAATACCCAGAATGGAAATTGCCTAACAAACCCTCCATAGTCGGTTCAAAGTAAGATAACAATAATAACCATGAAAACCATGATAATAAAAGCTTAATAGCATCAAGAAAAACAAAATATTCAAATTACTAAGCCATTCAGAAAAGGATGAACTCAGAGTTACCTTCAAAGGAGTTCACAATCACTAGTTAGGAAATGAAGTTTCAATGGTAATGGTCGAGTTATCGTAATGAAGAATACAATCAAAGAAGCCTCAGAAAGAAATAACAACCCTCCTTCAAGATTGTAGAGCTCTAAAAGCTCAAAAACACATTTACCACTTTAGCATTTGTCGGCCAACACAGAAACCAGAAAAATAATCACGTATAACATGATCACAGACAAAGAAGGTATGAACAAAAGATCAGAAATACAAAGAGCTCAATGTTCACTCTTTATGGATGCAGATTTAAACCTTATAGGAAGAAGCTAGAGAATAATTAATAATAGAACCTCCATCAAATCATGCATAGAGCTCAAAGAACAACAATGGAATAAATTTTCATGCTCAAAGCTTCACAATAAAATGGATTTGTAGAAAGGAAGTGAGCTCAGGAGCACATGGAAATAGTGGCATGAAGAAATTTTTCCTAGGGATTCACCGCTCTAAATGAGAAAATGATAAAGATCAAATGAAAAGCTCGACGACATTATACCCAACTCACCTGAAGTTACCATCAGCGGCCAAGATCAAGTCATGTAATGATCGACGGTAAGAAACAACACCCGATGCTACTAACCACATTAAATTCCAAGTCAAAACCCTAACTAAGGGTGAGAATGATCAACGTTTAAAATGGAACAAGTACAATAATCGACGATCAAGAAACAATAATCAAACAGAGCTCAAAAAACCCCAACCTAACCAGATTCATCAAATTACACACGTGTCAAACTCCAATGAAACCCTAATTTATCTGAAGTTTGGTTAAGTTTCCACTGACAATCAAATTTCTATCCTTCATCGAAGGGGACCAAAGCTTCTGCAAACATATCAAATATGCAAAAGATGTAATGATTTACCAATATCATGCTTAGAAACCATAGTCTACCGACTATATCATTGGAAAATTCACCAAAGTCAATAGAGGAGACCCAATTATTAGCCAAGGTGACTGAGTGACTAATATAATCATTACTCAGCCTTGGTTAGAAGTATTATCTATAGTGCACATATCAGGATCATGAAAAGGGCCCAATAATCATGTGATTATTATTTAAACTATGATGCATGCCCATGTCTAAATCAAAAGGCCGAAGACTTGTCACATGTTATATTCTTTGAAGGTCCATATTGATGACTGGGTCCCTTGACCTATCTTTTGCAAAGGTAAATTTTCCTTCGAATAAAGTAACCCCAAAATTATTTTGAATATAGAGTTATGAAAAATAATTATCTTACTTTTGTCAAAAAATCCTTATTTCTCCAAAAGGTGGCAAATAAAAGAATGGTACAAGGTGTGCACACATCAAAAGTGGTCCCCACAGTGGAAGGGTTTGAAAGTGAACAAATTATACTTGCAGAGATAATCTTACATGTAACCACAAGAAGACAAATGAGATGTGGACATCAGAACCAAAGGTGGTCCCCATCATGATGGAATACATGGGTAAATTATTTTTCCAAGTATTGCAGATAAAAGAATTTATTTTTCTCAGACATAGACACATATTATTTTGCATGTGCATCCAAGGGGGCAAGTGGATCAAAATTTTAGATGTCACATCAACCACTAGAAGATAGAGATTACATGCACATGGGAGAATACTTGCTCATCAAGAAAGGTTTATTATTACTAAAATTATTCACCTAGCTTTATTAAAAATAGAAAAGTCAACTTCAATTTGATTGAGTTGTATTTTTATAATCAAGGGTATTATTGCCTCAATGTATTAGCATGTTTATTTTATTCCTTTACTTATTATTAAATAAAGGATAAAAATAGGATGCATGGGCGAGTATAGTTTTAGTCTACTTTTAGCAAGTGTGGGGTGAATAATTTTGCTATATATTGTGTGCATTGGCAAAGAAAAAAGCAACACATTTGGTCACATGGAGTGTTGAAGCATGTTTTTTTCATTTTTTTCCCTTTGAATGAGAATTATATTCTGCCTTTCCAATTATTTGCAGTCTTGTGTATGTTTATTAATCCTTGTGAATGTCAAATTCCTTCGTTAATCATTCTACCCTGTTGGAAAATTTAGTAATTTTTGCATGAATATTAGTGTGCATGTGTAGCTTAAATAGTATTGTTATGAGAATTTCCCTCAATGCATCAAGTGTTTTCCTTAATATTCTACTGAAAACTATTGGTTTGTGTATCTAGAATCCTTTTCATATCAATTGTGCATATACTCAATCAAAGGCCTCAAATAAGTTTTGTGTATCCACCCTATTTTGAAACCATTTATAGTCATATTTTACCCTCAAACTCAGAAAAATTAGTTTAGGATACATAAAAAAGTGTAGTGCCCACAATTTACACGCACAAATATAACATGTAAAATACTAGGATAATTTTTTTTTGACTTACATTGCTCACTACACAATGCCACAAGGCTCCAAGTAAGGAAAACTCCATAACACATATGACAATCACAAAATCATCGACTCACATAGACACATGAAAACAACATAGGCATGCTGACACTACACTTTTCCCAATGAACGAATACTAGCAATGACCCAACCACAAGAGACATGACTTCAGGAATGGTGAACCCACAACACATCATTTCTTTAATTGCATCTCAGTTACGATTAACATTCTAAGAACATTATTGTGCAAGTATAGTTTTCTCCTTTTTCCATCTACAAAATCTTAAGTTCAATCCACATTTAATTTATAGTTCGACCAATTTAGGTTGGCTTCCTTTATGCATCATGGAAATTTCCATAACTTACTTGCTTATTTGGCACAATTCAAATCACATATACAGTACTTAATTATCTTGTTCTTATGTTAAGAATATGCTTCTCAAATGTTTATTTAATGTTTAAAATTTACCCTTGCTACACAAGTGAATCTAACGTGATGTCAAGATGAAATCTTGGGATTGAGGGAGACTTAGATTCAAAATAGCTTGTTCCCAAGAACATCCTTTGATCACGGAAAAGTTATTTTGCTACCATTATTATTATAGTTCAATAACTTGTTGAATTCCAATTTTGATTTATATATATATCTCTTTTGTTTTCTCGAAGTTTGATCACACCAAAGCAATACATATTCTTGAAACACATAAAGATGTTTAAATTAAGTTATAAGGACTCCAAGAGTGACCTTAATCCTAAACTCCAATCTCGTTTTCATCTTACATGACATGCTCTTACATCACACTATGGTCTCGTTCTTAGCATCATCTCAAAACAAAAGAGTTACGAAAGCACTTGTCTGAGATCTTAAGGAAGTACATGGCTAGGAGCATTATAAACTACACATGAACACAACTGATCTGTGTTCACGAAGATCCCATATCCTTGCATTACACGATTCCACATAAGAATTATTCTTTATTCCTTAATGCCATAAAATGACATAACAAGGGATTAAGGGACAAGATTACAATTTCTAAGGTTCTCTAGAATCAACATCTTTCAACTCAATTTCACATGCAAGGAGTTAAATTATAGTTTTCTACCCACAAGTTAACATACAAAATCCACTAGGGTTTAGTTTAATTCCAATATGCACCTAATGATCTACGCCTCAACTATATATGATTTTAAGGCAAGTGGACATATTTATACTAAACCACCTTCAAGAAGATACCAAGATGTTATTTTGATAGAAACCAAGGTAGCACCGTTTAGTCGTTCCTTCGAACAAGGACTCATAAGGTGACTTCCAAAGCGGTCTTCGCCACTCAACCTGGTGTCGGACCTGAAGAGAGGGCATTCTTCTCATGATTACCAAAACTAGAAGGAAACCGCATACTCTGGATAAAGTTGGACCATGACATTCCTAAAATATGGGTTCACGACCATGTCACTAAACATAATGACTATGATGGTAAACTCCAACTAGGGTTTTATTTACCTAACCTAGAGTGTTCCATTGAGTGCAAAGCTTAAGTTCATTCTATAGTCTTAAATTTCTTATATGGTAAAAAGGATCACACATGCAGGCAAGTTATGCACGAATATTTTATTAAGGTTGAGTGTTCCCATTAAAACTCTTTATTATGTTTGCAAGGTAAGAAGATAACCCAGTAATTAATTTAATCGTTTATTGAATACTAAGAAAGTACTACAATATATTAACTTCAATTTCAATTTACTATGTATAAATCAAACCCTTTTTGCCATACACAACTAAGAAACAAATTGAACCGGTGATTAGATGCACATTTCCTAAGTATCCCTAAAACTAGCATCTCATGCATATTAACAAATTTCAATTATAACTTTTCTGTAACAAGAGACTACATTAGACAGTTATTCATTTTACAATGACCTATAAAAATTACAATAATAATAATTAAATTACACATCACCTTTTTTGTTGTTGTCATTCTTCCATCCTGCAAAACCCACGTGAGCATGATATCAGCGATAATTCACTGGCATGGCATCCACCCTAACCTAACATAAGTATCATTTTTCAGTTTCCCATTTACATCTGATAATAATTACAATTTGCAATCGAAATAAAAAGGTCTAGAAACATGTATTCATTGCATTTCATTTTTCTTCATTTTGTAACCTAGGAGAGAGAGAGAGATGGGAAGAGAGAGAAAACACCATTTTGTCAAAAGTTCTATTTCACACAACAGATACACTAAAGGGTTTTAAATAGTTATTTTCATGTGTTAAAAGTTTCTAGGGTGGTTTGGCAACTCTACGAGGGTCTGCAGCTTTCTATTTTTACATTTTCTTACTAGCTACAATAACGTATAAAATGGGCTCGGAGGCTAAGAAACCACTTCCAAAAGTTATCTTCCGATGAGAATGCACACCACGATCAAATTTCTACGTGTCCCCAGATATACCAAGAGTTCATAGCAACTGATAGAATTGAAAAAGAGTGAACGGTTTGCGTTTGGTGGCTAGTTTTCGGGGCCACTGGTCATAGTTCACCTAGTTGTAAAATGACAAAAGTTAGCTTGAGGGCCTAGAAAACCGCATCCAAAACAAATGTTCGATGGAGGAGCATGCAATGAGACATCTCCTACTAGTTCCCCTATATAAAGATAATTCACCAGAGTCGACGGGACTGAGAACTAGAGAACCATTTTAAAACGACAACAAGTTTTCTGGAGCGACAAGACAAAATTGTCCAGTTTGACCTTGTCAAACTGCAACCGGAGGCCTACAAAATGGCTTCGCCAAACTATCCCAAAAATTGCTCTTTCCTATACTAAATGTTCCATGCATTTTCTAGTATAAATGCTAGAGGTTTGCGAAGACGGGACATAATTTCTCCATTCAGGTTTCAAATGGCGGTTCAAAACGAAAGCCAACTTTCTAGATTTAACAACTTTCTACTGTTGTAAACCAATGTAACAGGCTCCTATAAGAGCGTCAAAAGGATGTCATATGTTCATTTTCAGGTCAAACCAAAGGTCAAGGTGACTTCTCATATACCAAGGTACACGAATGAAACTTCACATCTCGTTTCCAGAGTTGTGAAGGGTACTTAGTGAGTCTCCAAAATTTCAAAATTTAACTATTTAAAACAAGGAGAAGGTCAACTTTATCAATGGGGAGTCAAATTCATCTGGTCGATAAAACAATATTGGAGTGATCAAGATGGGTAAGAGTTTTCTAAATCATCTCGAAGTGAGGGTGATAGTTCATGGTTTAAAGTAGACGAGTTATAATGACTTCGAGAGTTGCGACATGACACTTTATTGTTTTGCAATGAGTTGAAGGGACATTTAACTGTATTAAAAATCCTAATAATTTAAAATTCTATTTAGTTGCAAAAGAGAACTAAAACACGAGAATTATGAGAGGTAAGGGAAGAAGAACCATGCCTGGAGAGTGGAGTCGGTCGAAACTATGGGATTTGGTTCAGTAACTTGCTTGGGCACATCGTCAACTAGATCATGAGCATCCACAGCTCCACCATTTAACATACACGTCTATCAATAAAATCTGTAACTACATACTTGAAAACCATTCCGCTACTCTGATCACATTTCTCCTACCTTCTGGATTCGACCCACCACTTGCTTTGAGCATGATCAAATGGTTTCTTATTGTTGTTGTTTGGGTAGGATGAGATCTTCCTCCTTTTGTGCATAGCCTCAAATCTTGCAACCATTAGACCATGATTTTTGAAGGCATTTAGTCAAACACTTCACATGCCTTAAGCATGCCTCCACATTTTGCACATTCTCATGTGCTCATCAAAAACCAACAAACATAATGATTAATTCTAGGCATGATTCTACAAGAGGCACTCATGCCATCGAAGTATTTACAACCCTCATGCACTGAACCTACATGTCTGAAAGCTAATTAAACCAAAAATGAAGCTTACAAGGTCAGGGTATGTTCCATAAGACCACATCTCTTGAGGCATTCTACCAAACAGACCACAAGCCTTTTCTACACATCCATTTTGTGCATATGCTTGCCATCATGGCATTCCATGAGACAACATTTCTTTGAGGCATTCTATCAAATAGTTCAACACCTTTTTAACATACCCATTTTTACATATCCTACTATCATTGCATTCCCTAGAACTGCATTTCTTCCATGCATTTAGTCGAACAGTTTGCATGGTTCCACATTTTACTACGTATCTGCAAGGCGCTTCTTGCGTACTTCCACATTTAGCATACTTATCTACCAGGGCACTTTCATGCTTCCTCCTAATCCCGCTCATGTGGGCATAATATTCTTGTCCATCTTCCCTGTTAGGAGCTAAAAATAATGTGTAGAGCCTAAAAATCAAATAATATGTGAGCAGAAGGAGGAAACCCACCATCACCCAATGGTCACCACTATTATCCACGCAAATAACTCATCTGACAAAATTTTTCTTTTTATGCGCTGAAGGAAGTCACGTAGGTCTGGGCACATTTTTTTTGACACAGGCTGGGGGGAAGTGCTAGCACAGGCTGCAAAAAGGAAAAACATGGCACTCCAGGGATGACATTTGGTGATGCATTTCTTTGGAAAGGTAAAAATGCCCAAAGCACACTGGTTGGGTGAAAAAAGTTGTGGCCAAGACTGGTTCCAAGCTTCCATGGTGGCGGCTGCTGTCTTTCTTCAGCAAAAGATAGAAAACAAGACCATAAGGCATCTCCTTGCCCTAATCCACCCTAAAATTTCACGGGCCTTCATTTATTTATTTTTAATTCCTTTTAAATTTATTTATCTATTTCTTTTTGTTTGTTTTAATCTAAAAACACCATAAAACCCTAAAACGAAGTAGACAAATAAATAAAATATAACTTAAAGTCAATCCATTACCAGAGGTAAAATTTTGACACAAAAGCGACTGATCAAGTCAGCAATATGAGTTATAATAGTGTTATAAACATTATTTTAATGATTTTATGGCTTAATAATGGTAATAATTATTAATCCTATTAATGTCGACGACCCGAAAAACTCGAAGAGCTGAGAACCAAATTTTCCTTTAACCGGATAGTTGTCCATGATGCTACGAGGTCCACAGTTTGGGGTGTCGACAATGACCCGAAAGGCAAGAAGGAGAGGGAAGGTGAAAAATATTCACTGCGACCTGGACAAGGTCAACAACGGTCAATGAAGGCACACACACACTAGTCTCCTAGGCTTAGCAACAAGGTCGTCATGCCAGGACCG
Source organism: Taxus wallichiana var. yunnanensis (assembly GCA_018340775.1). NCBI lineage: Eukaryota > Viridiplantae > Streptophyta > Pinopsida > Cupressales > Taxaceae > Taxus > Taxus wallichiana. The sequence continues at coordinate 287,580,882 of CM031238.1, forward strand.
GGGGAACATCGAACAGGGCATTAAAAGGAACCGGCCTTGATACTGGAGACTCACCTCAAAATAAGTATACCCACAAACCTGAGGTGTTTCTATTGTATCTATGAAAGAGAGAGATCATTTTACAAGATTAGAACACTTGCAGCCATCTCTCTACAGGGTGCACTTTCAAGAGATAACAATTTTTAGCATGCCCGGTGGGACACTCACAGAGCTCAAAGTCCTACTTTTCAAAGTTGTTTCATCATTCAAGAAGATCAAACACCACTCATAGAAGTTTTTGATATAAATATTATTGATGAAGTCAAACAATTGATGATTCAAAGATGAATTCATCTGCAATTCCTTAATCTGATTTTAGATCAGTACAACACTTTTCAACTTAACCAATTTTTAGCTGCAATTTTTAGGTATTTTTCAAGAAAATTGGATTTGTTATTTTGTTGTTATCAGTTGTCCTTTTGAGTGATAGACTTGTTTTTCATAGTTTTAAAATTTTATGAGGTCCCGCTGCCATGAAATCTCATTTTAAGCAATATTATCAACCAAACTAGCAATCTTTTTATCCACCTTATCCTTCGGTTCAATTTTATAACCCCTATCAGAATGAATATCCTTATAACCCAAACCTTTCTTATCAATATGATCATGAATATGAGTGTTATGTTATTCAATATCAAGGTTATATAGAGGGTTATGTTTATTATACACAACAAGAATATCTTAGAATCGAGTTTAATTGTTTGAAGCAACAATATTTAACTATTAAGGAACAAATTGAGAAATCAAAATAGTGAAGATTGATAGGCATCAGTTTAAGGAACCCTATCAAAGGGATGTTCCCACTTACCTTCCCTATCAAAATCCAGTTCGTATAAATCCTCCTTGTCAACCAATGCAGCCTACTCCTCAGTTTCCTAATTATCAAGCTACTGTAATTCATGATTTTTCTAGACTAGAATCATATACTAAAGTCAAAATATAGTTCCTTTAAATTCTCCTTTTCCAATTTGTCATTCAGATGTTGTTATAAAATCAGATCTTATACCCCTACCTCTTGTCAAAAATTTCCAATAAAAACTGAAATTAAGCCCACTCCTCCTCCTTTACTTGTACTTCTAGTTCGGGCAAGAGAGAACCAAGATATCATCAAGGAGGAGAAGCCAGTAGAAGACAACAATAGGTTGGAATTTTTGCAGAATTTACATGGATGGGTGTCAAAGTTTCAATTTGATTTCATTCTAGAGTTGGAGGAAGAAACCATGCAAAAGATTCAATCTATTTTTCCATCATATCAAGAGAAGTTGGAAGATGATCAACAATCTACATATTCTAAGTGTAGCGTGCATGAAGGCACCATACTCACACAACTCATAGTCTTATCAAAAGAGGATGGATCAGTTTCAAATAAAAAGGAGGTTGAAATTCAAGGAAAGTATGTTTCATATTTACACTTGAAGAGGTTGATTTCTTGTCAAATTTGGAAAATTGCATAGGTTAAGAACAACCTATAGAACTCACTGATTTTTTAGTTTCTTCATTCAAAGAGTCTTTGGTTACGAAGGTTCCCCTTGTACTTGAAAAAGAGAAAGAAGTGTTATTGGATGCAAATATTTATTATCCCCTCCTGGAAAAACCATTTTTGGAGAAGAATATGTCAGAAAAGTAAGTTGCCCAGATCAGATCTTATGTAGGAAAACGATACAAATTTGATCTTATTGATTTTGTGTCAAACCAACATAATTAAGAGGAAAGATAAATTTTGGTACAATAGTTTGAAAGAGCTGAAATATGTTTAGATCAACTTCAGAATGTCCTAAAAGAGGATAAAGAACAACAATTTCTCATAATTGTTGATGAAGAAGAAGATGATCTTGATTTTTGAATGTACCATGTATATGGATAGTGCCTGCGAATAAGAAGACAAACTTGAGTTTTCAAACTACATGGAGGATCTGAGCATGTAGAAGAATTTGATATTACTATTGAAAAATCATTCATATTAGTCATAGAACAACAACTTGTAGAGAAAAACAAATCTCAAATTAGTTTCCAGATGAGCTACAATAGTTGGGAAACACAAAACAATTTTCAAGACAACTTCATAATGGGATTATGGTTGAAGATGGTGTTCACAATTCAGATCAAATCAAAATAGTCATCTTATTTGCTACTAGGAGGCCTTGTCCTATCCCATATTTGAATGATTCTTACCCAACTACAACATTGCTAGACTTCATGCTTGTCTTAGAGCACAAAAGTGAGTTTCATGTTCTCAACGAAAAGCCCCAAATCATGTGAGAACAGATTATAGATCAGATAGAGGTGTTTCCTAGCTCTTGGACTGATTTGATTAACAAAATAAAGGTACATATCTTGTTTTCATCTATGTCACTTTGCTAGTTTCTAGAGCTGAATTCATGGCCTCGGTTTTGGAGGAAGGGGATCTACTTTTCACTACATGTTTCAGGTTTTGTTTAGCTTCAATTGTTGTTGGTTAGAGTAGGGTAGATTAGGATTTCCCTTTCAATAAGTGCAGTTCATGCACATTGTAATATTTTTCAATTCAATAAGGTGCATTTATGCACGTGATCTGTTTCCAGATCCTTTCCCAGCTTTAGTTTGTTTTCAGAATGGAAGTTTTTGGTTATATTCTTTGACTCCATGCCCAATGGAGAAGATAAAGAAAATGGTTTACAAACTAGAAGGAAGCTTTCCCCGTAGGATGGCTAGAAACGTTGACATTTTTAGCACCTTGTACAGAAAAGGTCAACTCGAAACTTTTAAGTTTCTCGAAGGGTTGAGTTAGAAATTTGACTATGTTTTGGGCAGCCATCTTGGAAGGGGGTACAATCTAATAATGTTTTTAAGGACAAAATTAGAATGTCATGCATCAAATTAATAGTTGAAAGTGTTGCCCTAGAAGGAAACACTCTGCGCATACCACCTCTCTAGTTTATTGTCTTCAGTAAGACAATGTAATAGCCTAGGAAGACAACTACAAGGCCTTGGTGAAGGCGGGAAAGATGGCATATGCAGGGTTTCACTTTCTGATGCAGCAGCCTCACTTGCAGGTTTGAAGCATGGAAAGGTGTAGTGTTATAAGTCGTTTGCATTCTCAATGAACATCAAAAGATACACTTGATTTTAATTTATTTCTATGATTAAGTGAATTACTTAAGTTCTCTAATTTGTATAAGTTCATTTATTATCCATACAAATGAATAAGGTTCATAAAAGAAAATACATACATCTCATTACATGAAAATAGTTCATTTATTCATGAGGAATAATAGTACAATAAACCCACATAGGCCGTGGGAATAACTTTGAAAAATAAGTACATAAATGAAAGTGCATATACGTAAAGTTGTGAACACAAGAAAAATGGAATCCATCATTGCCTGGATTTCCATCAATTTGGGTTGTGTTGTTGTCCTTGCTGCTCCTCTCCACCATCTTCACCAGTTGCTGACATTGTACCTGAAAGAGAAAAGAGATTTTGTTAGAGCTCCGATTTCGATCTTGTTGTATTCAAAACTTTAAGTAGATGAGCTTTCAAAATGAATTTGAAATCATAATGCAGAAAATAATTAAAGAACAAAGTGTCTTTCTTAGATCATGACAAAAAGAAGAAAGAGGAAAACTATGAAATAAAAGAGAGGCCAAAAATCCTAATTTTTCGTAACTGGTTTATCTAAATGTGCAGATACAGGTAAGAAGAAAGAAGTGATACATTCTGTAACTCAAATTAGGAAAGTACATTTATTTGAGTTCAAATAAAGGTTGAAATTCACTAAAATGAGATAATATTACAAATGAAATGGAATGAAAAAGGAAATCTGAGAAAATTTTGACAGGGCGTCGCCATGTAAAATGTACATTTTACATCTTTCCATCATGCTATTTAAAATAATACATGTTTTAAAGTTGTATATAAATCAAAATAGTAATGCAGGGAGTAGACAATGCCTGATAATAGTTACCAAAATTTAGCTTTCAACAACAAGCCATAATTAAATAGATGAAGGATACAATTACTAGCTCAAAGAAAAGAAGTTTTACATCTTAATCAAATACCATATTCACATTTCCAAAGTAATCTTTCCCAAATTTTATCAAAAAAACTTAAATAATACTTAAGTAATGCTCAGACATCAACTCAAAATGGAGTATAAACAAACAAGTGTTAACATGGAAATGAGCTCTCAGAAATGAGTAGATTGATGTCATCTACAGTATTACAGAAAGTGTAGGATTACAGTATCAAGAAAAGTAGTATTTATATTTTGACTGTAAAGGAAACAACACAGTAGATCTAAAAGTCATAACAACCATGCAATCAAATGAATATTCAAGATACAAAGTTGATACAAGGTCTACATGGTTGCAGAACAAGTAAAGCACTCGAGTAACAATTTTAGGAGGGCATATGATAAAGCTTCATGATTTACAATTGGCCATTCCAATCAAGTGCACCTATTTAATTGGTCATTTCAGACTTCAAGTCTTCATGAATTCAAGTCAAACAAGTGCTTACAGTTTCAACACACAAGTGAATGGAGTAAAGATAAATAGAGTATCAGAATCACATAAAGAAATGCATAATATCAACTTCAAAAGCATGATAGAAAGAGATCAACCAGATGATAAAAGAAAATCCTATGGCTTTCATATTTTCTAACAGATTGATAAGTGCACATGTACAGTTTACAAAAGATCACATATAACAGTGGAAAAATCATCAAACTTTCAAAATAGAAGTTATTTTTAGCAATGGTATAGTCAAAGAAATTAATAGTAGACATCAACCATTATAGGAATCCACTACCATTTCATGCAAATAAGATCAAGTAAAGACTGAAGAAAAATAGTATTTACACTTGAGGACAAAAATTAATACTCCTCACTCATATCTTGGAGGGTCATTGAATAAAATATGCAGTCACATAATAGAAATCTGTGTCAAATATTTTAAGCTCAAAGCATCATTCAAGTACATCCCAATTGGCAAGGAAAATATTAGGATACATATTTCTAGCAAAATAAAGATGCAACGAGATACAATATTACAATCCCAACAAGCTCACAGGCCAATAACTAATGTACAGTGAACTTGATGCACTAGAAGCTAACTTCAAATCTATAACAACAACCACAGAGTTTCAGAGAACATTTTAAAAGAAAGTTATTCAGGAGGATGATTGATTTTCAGCTCACAAAGAAGATGAAGTCCTATGCTACCATTAAGAAGATTCTTACCTTTTCCAAAAGAAGAGATATGCTTTTTTATGCAAGAACATCAATGATAAATTTTCTGCATATATTTACAAATTATTTCTTTCGAAGTCTGCACCATACATTATTTGAGAATTTTTGTTAGAAACATGGATTAATTAAATGTGAATAGAGTAATCTTTGAAAAGGAAATGCAAGCATTGTTTCCATTTCAAAGTTAGAGGTAGTCAAAGTCATCCGAGCATTAGCCAATTTTTTTCAAAATCAACGTTAGCCAAAGTAAAATGTAAACCAAGAAAGCTTCTATATCAATATCGGGTAACAAAAATTAGCTAAAAACATTCCACAAAAGGAAGTGATGAACAACTAGATCAAAAAATTCTCAAATTATATCATGAGTTCTATAAAAATGTCACAATGACAAGGAGAAATAACACCTACCCAGCTGAAAAGGGGAAGCCTCTCAAACCCTCAAAATCGATCTCAAAATATAGTGAAAGAAAAAGGGTTTTTGAAGAGGATGATTGAATGAAAAACTAAATAATAATACCCAAGTCAAAATCCTCTAAGAATCTCATATTTTTGGGTTGTTAAAATGAAGCATTCAACTAGAATGTGGGTTGATTCAAAGTATCAACAAACATTTACAACTAATTCAGAGTAAACCCAGATGGAGATTCATATGAATGAGAAAAAATAGATATAACAACCCCAGTTTCGAGAGCTTCAAGAAAAGTAATACGAAATATTGAATACCCAGAATGGAAATTACCTAGCAAACCCTCCATAGTCAGTTCAAAGAAAGCCAATAGTAATAATCATGAAAACCATGATAATAAAATCTTACCAGTATCAAGCAAAACAAAATATTCATATTACTGAGCCATTTAGAAAAGGATGAACCCGAGAGTTACCTTCAAAGGAGTTCACATTCACTAGTTAGGAAATGAAGTTTCAATGGTAATGGCCAAGTTTTTGAAATGAAGAAGACCATAAAACAATCCTCAAAGAGAAATAACGACCCTCCTTCCACATTGTAGAGCTCTAAAATCTCAAAAAACCCATTTAGAACTTCAACATTGCTCGGCCAACACAGAAACCAGAAAAAAAATCACTCATAGCATGATCACAGAGAAAGAAGGTATGAACAAAAGATCAAAAATAAAAGGAGATCCATGTTCACTCTCCATGGATGCATATTTAAACCTCATAGGAAGAATCTCGAGAATAAGAAAAAATAGCGCCTCCATCAAATCATGCACAAATCTCAAACAACAACAATGGAAGAAATTTTCATGATCAAAGATTCACAATAAGATGGATTTGCTGAAGGAAGTGAGCTCAGGAGCACATAGAAATGGTGGCATGAAGAATTTTTCTAGGGATTCACCGCTCTGAATGAGAAAATGATAGAGATCAAATGACAAGCTTGACGAGCTTATACCCAACTCACCTGAAGTTATCATTAGTGGCCAAGATCAAGCCGCACAACGATCGACGGTCAGAAACCATGCCCAATGCTACTAACCACATTAAATTCCAAGTCAAAACTCTAACCGAGGGTCAGAGATATCAACGTTTAAAATGGAATAGGTACAATAATCGACAATCAAGAAATAGTGATCAAACAGAGCTCAACAAACCCCAACCTAACTAGATTCATCAAAGTACACACGTGTCAAACTCCAACGAAGCCCTAATTTATCTGAACTTTGGTTAAGTTTCCACCGACAATAAAATGTCTATCCTTCGTCGAAGGGGACCGAATCTTCCATAACATATCAAATATGCAAAAGATGTAATGATTTACCAATATCATGCTTAAAACCATAGTCTACCGACTATATCATTGGAAAATTCGCCAAAGTCAACAAAGGGGACCCAATTATTGGCCAAGGTGACCGAGTGACTAGTATAATCATTACTCAACCTTGGTTAAAAGTCTTATCTATAGTGCACATATCAAGATCACAAAAAGGGGCCCAATAATCATGTGATTATTATTTAAACTATGATGCATGCCCATGACTGAATCAAAAGGTGAAGACTTGTCACATGTTATATGCTCCGAAGGTCAAAATTGATGACCAGGTCCCTTAACCTATCTTTTACAAAGGTACTTTTTCCTTCAATAAAGTAACCCCAAAAGTGTTTCAAATATAGAGTTATGCAAAAATAATTACCTTAATTTTGTCAAAAAATCCTTATTTCTCCAAAAGGTGGCAAATAAAAGAATGGTACAAGGTGTGCACACATCAAAAGTGGTCCCCACAGTGGAAGGGTTTGAAAGTGAACAAATTATACTTGCACGAGATAATCTTATGTGTAACCACAAGAAGATAGATGAGATGTTGACATCAGAACCAAAGGTGGTCCCCATCATGATGGAATACATGGGTAAATTATTTTGCCAAGTATTGCAGATAAAAGAATTTATTTTTCTCACACACAGACAACTTATTTTACATGTGCATCCAAGGGGGCAAGTGGATAAAAATAAAAAATGTCACATCAAGAATTAGAAGATATAGACTGCATGCACATGGGAGAAGACTTGCTCATCAAGCAAGCTTTATTATTAGTAGAATTATTCACCCAAGCTTTATTAAAAATAGAATAGTCAACTGCTGTCTGATTGAGTTGTATTTTTGTATTCAAGGCTATTAATGCCTCAATGTATTAGCATGTTTATTTTATTCATTTACTTATTAATAAATAAAGGATAAAAATAGGATGCATGGCGAAGTACAATTTTAGTATATTTTTAGGAAGGGTGTGGTGAATAAGTTTTCTATATATTGTATGCATTGGAAAAGCACAAAGCAGGACTTTTGGTCATAGGAGTGTTGAAGCATATTTTTCCAGTTTTTGCCATTTGAATGAGAATTATATTCTTCCTTTCCAATTATTTGTAGTCTTGTGTATGTTTATTAATCCTTGTGAATGTCAAATTCCCTAGTTAATCATCCTACCCTGTTGGAAAATTAAGTAATTTTTGCATGAATATTAGTGTGCATGTGTAGCTTAACATTATTGTTGTGAGACTTTCCCTCAATGCAACAAGTGTTTTCTTAATATTCTTTGAAAACTTGTTGGTTTGTGTATCTAGAATATTTTTCATATCAGTTGTGCATATACTCAGTCAAAGACCCCAAATAAGTTTGGTGTATCACCCAAATTTTGAATCCATTTACAGTCATATTTTACCCTAAAACCCCAAAAAATTAGTTGAGTATACATCAAAAAGTAACCGACCTTGATACCGGAGACTCACCTCAAAATAGGTATACCCATAGACCTAAGGTGTTTCCATTGTATCTACAAAAGAGAGAGATCCTTTTGTAAGCTTAGAACACCTACAACCATTTCTCTACATGGTGCACTTTTGAGAGATATCAACTTCCAATAAACCTTAATTTTTTCAGCTTGCTCACTTTACAAATTCACTCCTTTTGTCATCAATGCAACTTGTCATCAATGAAAACATATATGACACATGAAAAAGGTCCAATAATCTCCCCCTTTTTCATTGATGGAAACACCTTAATGAATCTATACCACATCAGAAACCTAAAAAAATTGATGTAAAAATGTTTTCCATACCTAGATTCTGGTAACACCCTGTCTTCTTCCTTTTGGCTATTACATTATAGGTTTCCCCCTTTGATAGTATGATTTTATGACTTTAGTTTCTGTCCCCCTTCTACAATAATTACAAAGGGTGAGTTATTCCACATAAAACTAAATATTATGGTAAGCTAGATACAACATGTTTTTACCTTAAAATGCTCCTCATAGGCTTATGCTTCTCATACATCTGTCTTAGTATGTCCATGGGAATGCTCCCCCTGAGTTAAAGCATGCTTTGATAAATTTGAGCTTAGATATTTTCTCTATTTTACTTTGGCACTATTTAGGAGTTGATAATGCTTGAGAATGCTCCCTTTCCTTTTATGCATATCTTCTAGTTGTTAGCATGATTAGGAATGAATCCTAATTCATTCCTTAAGTGCTCAAATGTTGCTTTTAGTAGCGGATTTGTCATTATATCTGGAATTTCTTCTTTAGTGTTCACACATTCTAGAATGGTCTTATTTTCATTCACTTGTTCCCTCAAGAAATGTTATCTTATAGGTATATGCTTAGTTTTTGAGTGGAACACTAGGTTCTTAGAGATACTTATTGCACTTGTACTATCACACAACAAAGGAATTAGATTATTAGATTTTACCTTGAGGTCTTCCAATGTTTTATTCATCTAGAGAACTTGAGTGCAACACATCACAACAAGTATATACTCTACTTCACATGTTGAGATAGCCACTAATGATTTTTTCTTACTTAGACAAGATACCAAGAAATTTCTCACAAAGAATACTCCACAGCTCATACTCTTCCTCTCATCAATGCTTCCTCCCCAATATGCATATGTATATGCTTTGATGTTTAAATAACTCCTTTTGGGGTACCATAATCCAATATTCAACTGTTCCCATGAGATATCTATGAATTCTCTTAACTGCCTTGAGGTGTGTTTCCATTGGATCTTCTTGAAATCTTCCAAAAGACCTACCACCTGCATAATATCAGGTCTTAATGTTGTGGAGTAAAGTATGCTTCCTATGATGGATCTGTAAAATGTTTTTTCTACCTTAGGAGAGTCATCATATCTTCTTAGCTTGCATCCAACTTCCATTAGTGTACCAATTGGTCTCCATTCTTCCATTCTCAATCTTTTCAACATCTCCTTGATATACTTAGTCTAGGATATGAATATATCTTGATCTATTTTACTTATATGTAAATCCAAAAAGAATGAAATATCTCCAAGCATTGACATCTTGAACTCTTCTTTCATCATGTCAGCAAACTCATATGTAATCTTATCATGGTCTCTGCTAAATATGATATCATCTACATACACAATGAAAATTAGCAAGTGGTCTCCTTCTTCCTTGATGTAGAGATTAATATTAGCAACACCTTTTCTGAATCCTTTCTCAATGAGGTATGAGTGTAATCTATTGCACCAAGCTTTGGGAGCTTATTTTATTCCATATAAATCTTTCTTTAACCTGCACACATAGTCTTTATCTTCAGTTAGTGAAAATATATCAAGTTGTTCAATGTGTACCTCTTCATTCAAGAAACCATTTAAGAAGGTTGATTTCATATCTATCTAGACTACTTTGATATTCTTGTATGCCGTGTAAGAAAGGAACAATATTATTGCTTCCATTCTTTCCACTGGTGAAAATGTCTCAATAAAATCAATTCCTTCCATTTACGCATATCCTTTTCACACTATCCTTTCTTTGTTCATTGTTACTTCTCCTTGCTCATTTAGTTTGTTACTAAATACCCATTTGGTGCCAATCACATTCTTGTTCCATGGTCTGGGTACCAGTTCCCATGTCTCATTCTTTTCAATCTAGTCAATTTCTTCATTCATGGTGTATACCCAATGTTGATCCTTGCTTACTTCTGTAACATTCTTGCGTTCTATCATTGACAGGAGTCCTATGTCTTCATGATTTTGCTGTTATTTTATCCTTCTTCTTGTGAGAATACCGCCATCTTTTTTTCCAATGATATAATTTGCAGGATGGTCCTTTTTGACTTGTCTAGAGTGTGCATTAGTGTCTGGCCTTTCTTCCTCTTCATATGCTTCCTCACGGGACTATCAAAATCTTCATCATCTTCTTGTTCTTCATGACTGCCATTGTGCTGAGTGCTGGTTTTGGCATATGGTGTCTCATCCACCTTCACATTAGCACTTTCAAAAATATTTTTTAACATTTTATTTTAGAATTTGTAGGTTGCGCTACTGCTTGGTTATCCAAGGAATATCCCTTCACATCTTGAGTCAAATTTTTCCAGGTTGTCTTCATCTCTTTTGATAAAGCATTGACTACCAAAGAATCTTATGTGCTTTACATTTGTTGGTCTCTTCTTCCACAGTTCATAAGGAGTATTGTCACTAGTTTATTCTTAGTTGAGCTCTATTAAAAAGATAGACCACAATGTAAACTGCTTCACTCCAATACCTATCTGAAATTTTGGATTCATTAAATATTGTTCTTGCAATCTCCTGCAAACTACTATTTTTCCTTTCAACAACCCGATTTTGCTGAGGTGTCCTCATGGATGAGAATTGTATCCTGATTCCATTTTCTTCATAGAATTCATTGAACTCATTTGACACAAATTCTCTACCTCTATCTGATCTTAGGCATTTGATCTTCTCATTTTTCTCATTTTCTACCAGTGCCTTGAAGTTCGTGAATCTATCTAAAGCTTCTCACTTTTGCTTCAAACATGCTACCCATGTGATTCTTGTGTAGTCATCTATAAACAACATGAAATATACCTCAACATTTATACCTTTCATTCTAGTGGGACCGTAGAGATCTATATGAATCAACTCTAGTGGCTTGGTTGTAGAATATTCTTTTAACTTGAATGATCTCCTTTTTTTTTCCTATGTAAATAATCCTTGCATAGTGTATCCGTGGGTTTCACAATGGTTGGCATATGTATGATGCACCATTTTTCACTTAGTTTTACAATATTTTTAAAACTCACATGCCCCAATCTTTTGTGCCACAACTAGTTGTAATCTATCTTACTTGTGAAGCATTTCTCTTTGTTTATCTTGTTTAGAACATACATGTTGTTCTTTGTTCGCTTGACCTTTGTTGCTTTCTTTAATGTTTTGCAGTTTAGAATATCACAACCTTTATCATGGAATATCACATTGTATCCCCTCCTGCACATTTGAATCACACTCAACTGATTATGTTTAAGACATGCAACATATAAAAAATTTTCAGTTATAGTCTTTCCATTATCTAGACGCAACGTTCCTTTCCCAACTATATTTGCAAAGTTATTATCACCAAATCTCATAGCACCAGATGCATTTTTAGATAGAGTAATAAACTTTCTTTTGTCACCTATCATATGGATAGAGCATCCACTCTCCAAGTACCATATTTTGTCTTCATTTTACACATGAAATGCAGTCTACACTATTGACTATGACTCTTCTCTCTTGTTCTCACCTTTCTCTGCAATATAAACCATTTTCTTTTGTTAAGGCGGTTGATGTTTGTTTTTTGAAACTGCACTACTCTTCTTATGATAATTGTGTTGGAAAACATTATAGTTTGATCTAGTGGAAGATGGGCCAAATTTTCTTCTATAGACTCTAGAGAATTTCCTACACTTGGCGTCTTTATGTCCAAACTGATTACATAAATAACAATAACCATAAAAATAATGTGTGTACCTTATAACATATTTGATTATGGGGGAAAAATTTATTCTCTTCACGGAATTGATAACTTTCTTGTTTGTGGCAAATGAGATGTTAGATGTTTATGTAACCTAGTTTTCTTTATTCTTTGTAGGCTCCTTTTCTTTATTATCTTCTTTTAAACAATTTGCATACTTGTCATGTGCATCATGTTGGCTGCTCAGTATATTAGTCAAAAAAATTGAGCTCTTTTCAATTTTTCCATATATGTTTAGATTGCTACTCATTTTCACTATCTCAACTTTAATTTTCTCCAGTTTCTGAGTTCATCTTAGTGCATTCATCCTCCTTTGATTTGTAGGAGTTTGAAATCTTTTCCAACTATGTTTCCAATTCCTTGAGCTCATTTTCCTCTTCTTCTTCTCTTTGAGATTGTCTTCCTTCAAAGATGTGGATTTTTCTTCATAATCCTCTAATATACATCTCATTTTCTGATTCTTTCTTCTACACAACTTTAATTCTTCAAGGGCACATACTAATTTTGGTTCAATATTTACTTTAGCTTCTTCTTCATCAAGTCTTGAACATCAATTGTGTTCTTCCCTTTGGAGCTTCTTTCTTCAGTTACATCCATGGCTATAAACATAAATTATGTTTGATCTATATCATTTTCATTTTCAGATATACGAGGATTGCTTGATTCAGAGTCACTTGATTCTTCCTTTGAATAGAAGTTCCTTTTTTATTGTAGAACATTTTCTTGTTGTTTTTATTTTTATATCCAGTTTATCTCTTGTTATTTTTATGACTATCCTCTTCATGTTCTGACTAATTATCTTTATTCTTTTTCAGACACTTTCTAGTAAAATGACCTACTTGTCCACATGTAAAAATGTTAAATGGGATTTTTCCTTAATACTTACCTGAACCACTTTTCAGTCTTTTGATGAACATTGCTTCAATATTTTCATCATCCAACTCATCTCTTAAATATTCTTCTTCTTATTCTTCTTTCTTGGATTGGGTTTATTTCTTGACCTTGAATGCTACTTCTTTCTTAGAAGTTTTTGATCCAATAGTCCTCATCTCGTATGTTGAAAGAGTGCTATGTAATTCATCCATTGTGAGAGTCTTCATGCATTTTGATTCCTAAATAGCTGATACCTTTGCATCATACATTTTAGTCAGATATCTAAAAATATTTTGTACTATGAAATATTCTTCTAGTATCTCTCGTAGACCTATGATCATATTTATGAATTCATCTATTCTTTGCATGTAGGGTTCTATGCTCTCATCATATTTCATCTTTATATTATCTAACTCAACTCTATAGGTATGCAATTTTGCTAGCTTGACCTTTTCATGTCACCTTCATAGACACTCTGCAACTTGGTCCATATCTCCTTTGTTGTTGTGCAATGCATTACTTTGACAAATTTTATTTCAGTCAGGCTGCATAGAATGACGTTCATTTCTCTTGAGTTACATTCCTATTATTTCTTATATGAGAAATTAGTAATTGGTGTAGTTGGAGGATTGTATCCTTTCTCAACGGATTCCCAGATATCAAAACAAGTGACATCAAATATGTCTTCATCCTTATTCTCCAGAATGCATAATTTATACCAGTGAAGAGAGGTGATCTTGATAGTGAAAACCATGTTGTGCTTGATTTTCTACCATGCTTGTGATAGGAGGATCTCCTTGAAGATGTTAATATTCTGTTATAAGAACATTTCTCTGACACCAATTGTTAGAGATCACAAGCACTGAGAGGGGGGTGAATCATTACAGATTAATTTTTTTCACTTAATGCCAATTTTAAACCCTTTAACAATGTGTGGCTTTAAACTATGAGTAGTTAATCATACATATGTCATGCATAATAAAATTCAACACAAAGATTACTTTGGTAAACCCTTTCCGAAAAAAAAACCCACCAAAAACCATTGCTTATATTACACAAAGCAAGGACTTGCAAGAATATTATGCATCCTACAATATTTATTTAGTGAGACACCAACCCCTACACCTTTATTGATATTACACACAATAATGAACTCAAGTGAATATTACGCATCAAAAGAGATTTATTTAGTGAGGCACCAACCCCACAAGGAACACCAACTCCTAAATATGCTAAACTACAACTTATACTTAATTTACATATTCATTTTCATCATCTAGTTACAAAAATCACTTTTGCAATAATTATGTTCACCTTTTTTATCTGTGTATATTCTTCTTTTCACTCTCTTCTACTCATTTGATTTGATCCCTTTGACTCAATAAATCTACCACCCTGATGCTCTTTTCATTTGATGAATCTTTTCTTCATCGATCCGTTTTCCTCTTTCCTCTCTCTTTTCTTATCTTGCTCTTTCTCATCTTGATTGCATTGTATTCTCTCTTTTTCAGATCTTTCATAGCTCGATTACTTCTTTTATTTCTTGAGAAACACAAAAAAATGGCTCCAAATTCTAAATATATTCTCAATCAACCCATTCCTTCATTTTGAGTTCCGTGTTGTGCACCTTCCTACTTGGTCGCCTGAGAATCTAGACTATTAAATGTATGCAAACTAACACCATATTTTGTTCCTTCTATATTTAGCTTGATTACACCATTATTCATGCATGTGCAAGAGTAATTTATTATGTTTTTCCAAAAATAGATTTTCCATCTTTTTAGAATTTGCAACATGACCCAGATGAGTGATCTGTTTCCTTCTCCAATATCTTATTCCACCTTGAAGCTCGAGATCTCATAGAGAATGTAACTAGATTTCCACAAAGTCAATACGCATTATATGCTAGCAGTAGAACAATGGATTTCTTCATTCTTTGTGGAGTTCAAGTTGTGCATCTAGCCATAACCACCTGGCAATATATCTTTCAATGTTTCACCATCTATTTTTGAGAACCAAATCTCACTTCTACATGTTTGCATCAATTTTATTTCCTTGACCCTTCTCCAATCCATCTTCCATCTTTTCATGGCTTTCCTTTGTACCTCTTACTTTCTTATTAGTATCACGATCTTTTCTTTGTCCTGTGGCATTTCTTCCTTCACGAAATATTTATAGTTATGCAACTCTTCTATGCTTCTCACGGATTTCCCAATGTCTTGCAAATTTCTTTCTTTTCTGTTTCTTTTTGTGGCTTTGTTCGATGTCCACAAATTTTTCTCTTTTACTTCCAGATTTTATATTCTTCCGCATCTATCTTTCATCCTTAGTGGCTTCTTTAATTCTTCATGGATTTTTCTTTGTCTGCGGCTTGCTTCTGACTCGTTTACATTCACGGTTTTACCTTCACCTCCATGACACTTCCTTCAATCCACATCCTAACTATTTACACTTTGTGGATTTTCCTTTGGATCTATTTTGTTTTGGAAACTTCATCCATTTATCTAGCGACATTCACTTACCTTTTACTATTTCTTCTAGAGCTCCCCGGATTTCTACAGACTTTGGTGGATACTCCAAGTCTTCGGTGGCTATCTCTATACTTTGGCAAATATCTCCTCATGTATGTGACATGCAAAAACATTGACTAAGTCCCTTAACACTTAACCTTATTCATCCCGAGCCTCTGTGAGTTGACACTAACAATCAACCTTCATTTTTTTAGCTTTCTCACTTTATCAATTCACTCCTTTTTCAATTAATGTAGATTGACATCAATGAAAATTTATATATCACATGAAAAAGGTCCAACAAAGTGTACTCAAAAGGATGGCAACTTATCCTAACACTTCACATATAGGGGACAAAATAGCATATAGATTTTTTCCATCTCAAATTATAAAACCCTACAAAGTATGTAAACCCTATAATAGGTATATCAAGGATGATACCATAGGGAAATAGTTATATATAGTTAATATGTAGAGATTACAATTAAAAAATAAAGATCAAACCCTTAAAGAAAATATTAAACCTTAGAGTTGTTACAAAATGTTTACACATAAAATTAAATAATATCTATTTAGCTACTTAATTTGGATTGAATCTTAACACTAATGCATAATCAGAATTTGTATATAAATTCTCCAATATTTTAATTTAACAATACATGTAATTGCTATAAAATTAGACATTCAAATATTACACATGCTAAATTATATTGAAATAAAAATGGAATGAGGTGACTTCTATTTTATAATGTTTTCAGTTTTTTCTTGATCGAGAATTTGGAAAAATAGGATATGTTAGGTTGAATTTTTCTTCACCTACGAAATGGATCCATAAAAAATCAATGGATGGTAGCTTTAAACTTGGAGATTATTGTCTGGTACTGCCATCCTTGATATTACTTTCTAGATCCATTTTACACCTACATTTCTTTATAGGTTACTTCATAATTATCTTTATTAGATTCATCTACCTCAATTTCTTCAAAATGTTTTTGCATGCACATGTTATGATGATAACCATAGTTTCCTACACTATTACTCAAATTGGAATTAAATAAAAAATAAGATGGTGTGTGGTGGATTTGGATTTTTTTTTCCAGGGATCTATTGATTCTGACCAACTACTACAATAAATTTCCTAGATGAGGGGATCAAATACCATATATTTCTCCTAATACATGTGAAAGAGTGGATGCAAATATAGAGTGCCACCCCCTATTTTTTTCTTCATTCCTCAATAGAAATAGTTTGATGATTAGGTATACTTATAATGTAACCTTTGTGAGACTATCGAATGTTACGACTAAGTAAAAAAGTATAATTATTGTAGATAGATAAATACAAGAGAAAAGACCCCTTTTGATAAATAAATACTTGAAAATTCCTAATTTCATTTTGAGATGCATTGGACTTGGATTAATATACTCCTAACCTCATTTTGAGTGCTTCATGCATAAATATAGGCTACCGATAATTATTTCTCTACATTTATGGATTTTTAAAGAAATGTTTCTTAATATTTGATAGATACTACTAGAGGAGTTCTTAAGAAAGATAGGTAAGTTCTATTTTAGTAAATGATGATACTTTATTTTATTTGTTTTGAATCCACTGGATGTAACTTTAAGGTAAGTATTTTTTTGACTAAATCCCATAAATTTTTTGATGGAAAATAACATAGAATCTATAAGTCTTTCATGTATAAAAATAAATACAAATAATAATGTGAAGACTATATACTTATCAAAGAATAAGGTTTGTATTGAAATTTGTGTTAAAAACATATTGTAATGAGATATTGCATCCATTTGTAACTAGATCTTCCACCTTAAACAGTGGGTAAAAATTAGAATAATATGTATGTGTGACTTTTATTTGAAAAGATAAAGGAATTCTAATTATCTATAAGGTAAAGGGTAGGAGACATATAACAAGAGAAATGAGATGAGCTCCATAGAGTGGGTCCAAGAGTAGGAAAAGAGTGCACTTCTCAAAACCTTACAGTGGGTCCAAGAGGAGGAAAAAAGTGCACTTCTCAATACCTTAGATAAGGCTAGTTTGTAACACCAATTTATTTTGTTTCCATTTTTTGAGTGTGGTAAGAGTGTTGGCTTACGTGGAAAACTTGTACTTGAATATGTTTATCTTCATATACATATTTAAACTTGGAGTTATTAATGAATGTTAATAATATTGATCTATTGTCATATGATTTATAAATATGATTAAAATCAACTTTTATCAATGTATTTCAATTTAAATTGGTTATATTCTATCAAATTATTACTGTATAAAAAAATCAAGGATCTAGATTCCAGAATTAAGTAGACTAGATTTGGTATCAAAGCTTGTGATCTTAAAGGATATATGTTAAAATTAAAAGGCCTATGTTTCTCAAAGATATATATGATCCAATGTATCCACCTTTCCAAAATACGTTTCTCATTAAACATCTCTATGTGTATATAGTTTAATGGAATTTTTTTATTTTAATGAGGATAAACAAATGAGCTAAATGTCCTTTAATTTTATAGTATATACATGATGTGCTCCCATTTCTGATATGAAACATACAGGCATATTTCCATTGGTCCATATATCCACAACACTCTTTGCAATCACTAAGCCACAAGTGGTGAAATCTCAATTTTATCAATGTATTAGGCCACTTCCTCTTAAAAACTCTCAATTTATTGATCTCTGGTAAGTCGACAAATTTTCCACGCAGCCAAATATTTATAGCTACTATGTTCTCATTTTGTAGAGTTCTTATAAGTCATGCAAGGAATTACCTTTTACTTTGCATGATCCTGAGAGCACATGTTTGGTAGATAATGCTAAAACGTCAGTGGTTGAAATATATCAACACATGATTGGGCCATGTATCTTATATCATTGTGAAATTAATACTCCTTTTTCCCACTCATAAATCAATAATTTATTTCAACACTCTTGATCTCAACCTTATGTTCACAAAGGCTTCAAAATAATCCCTTAAATCCTAATACCGTGAGAATATTGTGAACAATGACAACCCAAGCATCCCAAAACCCTATGAAATCTTGAGAACTTCAAGCATATGAGATTCTTCCATATATGTCAATACCAAAACAACAAGTCTTTGAATTTCTAGATCCCCAACAACCCAAACCCTTATATTTTCCCTCTCTTTTATGGTCAATTTTCATCACTTATTATTGGATCCACCCAAACTCAATGGCCTAGCCCAAGCTAATATGTGATTAGTATAATTATCCAAATATATTCGTTGGCAAACTTTTGCAAAGCCTTCATTTGGCAACGTACAAATCTCGTGATTTATTTATTTTCCTCTTTTCCCTTGCTAAGCCTTGAACCATATTATCCATAACCCTCAGTCTCATGATTGGCTGGAAAATCCAACTATAGGATTGGTTTTAGAATGTGACCACATTATTGGGCCACATGTCTCTTCTATGTTTAAATATATCCAAGATCTCATTCTAAATATTGATGTTTATATCCACGATACCTATCCTTGGTCTCCATATTAGTATATATTTGTTTTTTATTATAAAATTTTAATGTTCACATCATTTTATCAATGTAAGATTAATTTTACATAAATATTTTGTTTAGATGAAAATCCAAAATTTTATTCGTAATGAATTTTCTAGTTTGGACATTGTATCAATGAATAAGGAAATATCCGAGATTATGAAAAAAAGATAATTTTTCTATATTAAAAATGGAAGTTAGCATTTTAGGAGACGATTATTGAAGTTTTATTTTCATAAATATTTTCATTTCCACATGTGGAATGACGGTGACCATATATTTAGAAAAAAAGGGTTACTCCATCAAATATTAGGATCATGAATAACCAAATCAATGATCGTAAGGAGAAGCTCAAAAGCTAATGGTAGAAATAGAAAAACTTATAAGAAAAATGTAAGATAAAAAGGAATAAAAGGAATAAACTAAACAAGAAAAACTATATAAAAATAACACAATTTAAAATTGAATATAGATGCGGATAAAATCTATAAAACTAAAATAATAAACTATTAAAAATACTACATTAGAATATTTCTCTAGTGATCCCAACATTGAATTCAAATCTTTTGATTCCTATGAGAATACAAATCATAAATAAATTGATAACTTTGTAATAAAATTTAAATTTTTTGAATACTCTGGAAAAGTATGATTCGGAGAGGAAGTAGAACAATGACTATCTAGCATAGAATGATTGTAATGTCAATAATTCGACACACCAAAAATAAGTCAAAACTCCATTAATCTCTTAGGAAAATTACGGGGATTTTTTTTTAAAATGTTGCAAGGGCGATACACATTAACTACGTTTAATTAATTCCCGTCTAAAATTTTCTACACATCCTAGAGTTGTCAAAACCAATTTATTGATTAAATATTATTATTTATTTCTTAAAATCCATTTCGAATTTAATCCTCTTCTCAGGTTTCCATTAATTTTTATTTAAAATATTGGCTAATTTAGTCTCGTTATTTTACCCAAATAAAATCCTCTTAAGTTTATACAGGAATATTTTCCTAAGTTGCTTTAAATTTATTACACATAATAACTTAACATCCATGCCCATCATTTAGTTATTCAACTATACAATTTACTTTTAATTAATTTAATCCTTTTAGATCATTACCTAAAATACCCATGCACAATATTTATTATTTAACCCAAAATCAAATTTCCTTTATTTATTTATTTGATCCATAATGAAAAAGGGTCACAACTTATTCAAACCCACTAATACCCATGTCCAAATACACTAGGTGGCCCCATTCACTTAGTTTTTAAATGTCCATTCCCACCAAAATGCCAACAACTTAAAATGTGTATAATTAAATCTCTACCCTATGATTAGACATATATGGGCCCTTAGATTTTAGGTTTTCCCTAAAATCCCTAATTATCCTTATGTTGTATTTTCATTCTTTCTTTTGCCCTAATCTCTTCATTTATTCATTTGGGTTTTGCAGGTCAAAGGAGGTGGAGGCCATGGAAACTTGATGAGAAACCATGGATGTTTTATTTTGGTTCAATATTTGCAAATGGGAGGAAACCTTTTCTCCATTTCACTCTCCATTTTATTATTTACTTCTAGGTTTGTAGTGTGTAGTTATCTCTTTCTTTTTGTTGAAAATATCCAACCTTAATTTGCTTGTGGGTATTTATTTGCTCACATTTTTCTTGATTTTAATCAATTGGAGAAAAACCATTTTGGTTAATCTAGGGTGTATATAAACTTATATATATACATGCATGTATATATGTATACACATATAGATATATCTATATCTAAGATAGATCTACATTCCGTTCATTTACATTAATTTAAGATACTGGTCTGGATTGAAAATCACGTTTTTAAAATAAAAAATCACACACATGTGACTAGTGTTGGTAGCTTAACTAGTAGTGGTTCCGTCTGTTTTACCGATGTCGGTTACACTACCGATGCCGGTTATAATGAATCTGGTGCTCTGTATATAAACATATCTACAAATATATATATTATCAAATATATAGATCTGTATACATATTTATAAGGTTCATCCATGTTACAATCTCTGTTATAATGTTTTTGAAGTAATATTAATACAACGAAGTTTATAAGTTGGAAAATATAAAATTGTAAACAGGTTTCATTAACCGATGTTAGTTTCAAGGTTGCCGATGCCGGTTGACAAACTGGCATCGGTCACTGTGGAAACATAATGTTGTATAAATGGGTATATATAAACATATATATAATGCAATATATATATTTTTATATATATATCAACAGAGTTGTAACTTATTGGTTTAATTTAACTCCATACACAAGTGACAATAAAGAACCTCTTCCCTGATTAAGAGAACTAAATGTATAAACTTTTTCATTTTTAATAATGGCTAAAGTTTGACAATAAGGCTATATTTCAACCACAATGAATCTATTAAAAAAAAACAAATAGATGTACCCATCAACTAAGTATAATTTATTTTTCTTTTATAAACAAGAATGACAAAACATTTACAAGGGAGAAACAAGCATATCTTTTCATGTATTTCCAATTTAAAGAAAAACCACTTTTAAGATGGAAACAAAATGTAAAATTTTGATTAAATTCCAAATTTGGAAGAGTTACATTTCCATTGAAATACAACTTACAAAATTCCTTTTTCAACTATTACAATAGATGGTTTGATAATCCATTTACAAGAACTCACTTTAAAATACAAGAGTACAAAAGCCTTCCACTCAATAGTGGAGACACCATGATAAAATTTACAACAATATCCTCTTTCTTTTGCCTCAAACACATAAGTCTTCATCCCAAGAACTACTTGCAACTCCAAAGCTTTTCTTCATCATCAAATCACAATAACAAGGAAGGGAGCATAGGAAATAGTAACCTCCCAACCTTATTCCAATGAGAATGTGAATTCAACCTTCTCATTGGCCCATGAGCCCCAAAAATGAAGAAATAAGGAATGTTTACAGCCATGAATTTTTTTACAAAGGCTTCAACAATACATACATTCATACAAACAAAACTTGCAACACATATAAGCACACTAACATTAATAGCAACAATAAACAACTTTCCAATAAACATGCTTGAAATCTAATCCAAAGGAGAAAATAAATATGAGGAAACCCCTCATGCCTCCCGGTGTGATAAGTTTCCACCTTGAAACCTCCAAAAGATCCATCCACACATACAAAACTCTTATACCTCAATCAATCTCTTATCACTCCCTCATGTAAAACATATAAAGATAAGAAAGAAATCTCCCTTATCT
Organism: Taxus wallichiana var. yunnanensis; assembly: GCA_018340775.1. Taxonomy (NCBI): domain Eukaryota; kingdom Viridiplantae; phylum Streptophyta; class Pinopsida; order Cupressales; family Taxaceae; genus Taxus; species Taxus wallichiana. The sequence continues at coordinate 287,603,606 of CM031238.1, forward strand.
TCACAAGGTGGAACACCCAACCCAAACTCCCTCTATATATACATAAAAAAATCTTATCCCTCCCTCAAAATTCCCCATTTTCCTTCTCCCAACACCATCCTCAAGGTCATACTACCCCAAATCCAAAATATACACGTGAAATAAAATGTAAGGGTAGAGGCCCTACCTTGCCATTACAAGAACTTTCAATCCTTTCCAAAAAAATCAAGCTTCTTTCAAGTCCAAGTCAATCCAAAAGAAAGTTTCCAAGCTCCAAAACAAGTCACTCAAGCAAGATCACCAAAATATGTAAGTGTGTAACTAAACCAAGTAACCCCAAAACTCCAAAATAACTCAAATAAATATAAAATGTGGAGAGGATGGTGAGGTGGCTCCATGTAGGATGCCACATCAATATTCCTCTAATCCACCTCACTAAGTCAAACACAAGGAAAAAAACATCATAAATGGGTGGGTGAGGATATGAAAATTTCCATTCAACACACAAACATCCACTCCATACTTCCAAGGACACAATTAAGAGGGTTTATTAGAAAGTTGAATTAATTACCTCTTTTTCCTTCAAAAACACATAATGAGTGTTAATTTGGACCCTTCACTTTATAGTTACAGTTGGTGCGTGAGTTTAAGAGGTATGAGACCAACATAACTTGTCCCATAAGCCTCCAAAAATGGGCTCAAATCCTAAATTCGAGATTTAAAAGTGGGGATGAGTTCATAACTCAAAATCAATAAAATCCATCGCAAATCAATAAGATAACAAGGACTATCTACCACAATTATTTCCTACATAGCCACATCCCAAATTAGCATAATCAACATGATTAATTAACTAGACAAGCGCACATTAATTAAGAAATAATAAAGTGATAATACTTTACAATAAAGGAAATCACATACACAACAAAAAAATAAAATAAAAGAGGGAAAGGGAACACACCAACCCATGGCCACATATGAGGTCATCCCCCATGGGGTCCTCCTAAAAAGATCAATAATAAATGACAATACGTACGAACAAAAAGTTGCCAAGGTGACCTTTTTGCAAACACTCGATATTCTTCCATGGTTAGTCTCCTAGCCCCTTCTTGTTTATTGTGATATAATTTCCTACAATAACTGAAACAATACCCCTTCGGCCTCGAGTCCATATCAATTACATCATGGAAATAAAATGAATATAAATCATCCATCATATAATCCTCAACATAGATCATAGTTATGCAATTATAACATAAATTAATCATTTATAATTACTAATAATCACAATTTCTATATTACAACAACCATGAAATTCATATAATTGTTGATCATCTAATATCATCACATGATTAATAGACCACAATATCAATGTACACATGGTTAGACGATACATCAAAATATAATCAAAACTCTCATGAACCCAAGATGTCGGTGTATAAATAAAGCAACGCTAAATACACATGTACTGTAACATCTACCAAAATTAGCTCGGCATAGATAAAATCCATGATAAGGGCCAAATCAAAATAATAATCAAATGTCTATATCAGGTATCAATATGCTAACCAGAGTACTAGATACATATCCATGTCTCTAAGTAGCTAATAAGAATAATCAAATCAAAATAGTGTCGAAGAGGAGTGGGAACTACACCCCCCTCCCTTTAGACTCTACTTCCTCTTGGAAGTCACTGGAATAAGTGTGGTAACTGGGCTCGTAGTAAAGTGACATCCTCCCATGTAGCAGATTTATCTTCATAAAAATCTCACTATATGTGCACCTGATCAATCTCAAGCACTCAAAAACCTAGGGTTCTACACTCTATGATGCGCATGGGCTCTATAGTCACCTATCCCTACTCATGTACCTAAAAGTAGTCGAATTTAAGACATGAGAAGGATCTGGTATGTATCTTCATAATACAAAAAAATGGAAAACATCATAGATGTGAGAAAAGTTGGGTGGCAAGTTTAAGCGGTAGGCTACGAGACTGATCCGCTCCAAGATCTCAAATGGACCTAAAAATTTTGGAGCTAGCTTAGATATTTTTCATAGTGGATGGGGATCTTATGAGGTCTGACTCTTAGGAACACCTTCGAGCCCACCTCATAACTGCGGTAAACTCTCTTTTGGTCTACATACTTCTTCCACCTATCTTGTGTCTCTTGTAATCTTTGTCTAATCAAGATGACATGCTACTCCATATCTTGTAACATGGATGGTCCAAGAAAAATCCTATCCTCTAACCTATCCCAACTCAATGGATTCTTGCACTCTCTACCATATAATTCTTGAAATGGTGCCATGTCGATGGAACTCGAAAATATTGTTATAAGAAAACTCTACCAGATATAGGTACTCCTCCCATCATTACTGATGATCCATAACATACATGTGAAGTATATTCTCTAATATTTGGTTAACCCACTCGGTCTAACCATCTATCTTTAGGTGATAAGATATACTGAAATTAATCCTCATCCCAAGAGAAAAATGCACGGTGGTCTAAAAATTAGAGTTTTATAAAGGATTGAGGTCACATATAATCTTCCATGGAATCCCATGAAGTCTGAAAATATCATCCAATTAAACTTGCGCCACTGCACTAGATGTATAAGTGGTCTTCACCGGAGAAAAATGAGCCACTTTCGTCAATCTATCCATAATGACCATAATCACGTCGCGTTGATATCTCTACTTAGGTATCCCCACTATGAAGTCCATGAAATGGTGTCCCACTTCCACTTCAGTAAAACATGTGGATAAAGAAGTCTAGCTAGATGTTAATGATCGACCTTCAACCTCTAACACTCCAAACACTGAGACATAAACCAGGCTATATCCCTCTGATGTCCTCTTTAATGATATAATTGTCTCAAGGTAACATGCATATTGTTCACCCCTGGATGGGATAAATAAGGTGCATTATGAGCCTCATCTAATATATCCTATGGAAACCCTCCATCTCTAGGTATATAAATCTAACCCCTGTGTCAAATAATCCCATCTGAATCCAATGAAAATCCCTCAAACTTCCCCTTAAGGGGTCTGTGTGACTCAATCTCTGCTCAAGATGAAGGATATAATATGTGGTGTGGAATTTGTTGTAAGATCATGGTCCTCAAGTCTATACATAGTGTTGTATCAATGACAAGGTGCCTCAGTCAACTCAAGGCATTTACTACCATATTCTCCTTCCCCTTCACATGCTCTATCTCCATATCATACTCACATAAAAGCTACACCTAATTCTATTGACGGGAATTGAGATTGGGCTATGTGAAGAGGTGTCGTAGGCTCAAATGATCTGTATTGAGTGTGAACCTCATGCCTAACAAAAATTTCACCATTGAACCAAAGCATGAACTATTGGTGCAAGATCAAGGTCATGAGTCGAGTTATTGAGCTCATAGTCATTGATTTTGTGAGACTCAAAAGCTATAACTTGGCCATCGTGCATCAATACTCCTCCTATCCCTACCAATGAAGCATTTGTACATACAATGAATTGCTAGGATAGGTTCTGAAGTAAGGCATTCCTTGAGATTCCTAAAGGCCTTCTGACAATTTTCTGACCTTATAAATTTTTTACCCTTTCCATTGCAGGGAAGTGATGGGATGACTTATGCATGAGAAGTCTTGTACAAATATCCTATAATAACCTATTAATCCCATACAGTTTCGTACCTCAGTCACATTGGTCGGTACTAGCCAATCCATGATAGCTCTAATATTGGAAGGATCTACTACGATACCTTCCTCAAAATTGATGTGATCCAGATACTGAACCTCTATCTGAAATAATGCACACTTCTCTAGGTTCTCATAAATTTGCTTCTCTTGAAGACACTGCAGAACCTATTGAAGATACTCCTCAAGCTCCTAACATGTGCATGAGTAAATAAATATTTCATCCAGGAATATGAGTATGAAGTAGTCCAAGAATATCCAAAATAGCACATTCATCAAACTCATGAGCACTATGGGGTCATTTGTCAAAACAAATGACACAACTATGAACTTGTAGTGGCCATATCTCATGTGGAAGGCTGTCTTATGAACATATTCCTTCGTAATCCTTAGCTGATAGTACCCTGACTTAAGATATATATTAGAAAACAATGTATCCCCCTTAATCTGATAAAACAAATCATCAATGTGTGGAAGGGGTAACGATTCTTGATCGCTACTTTGTTTAGTTGTCTGTAATCAATACACAATCACAAGGATCCATCCGTCTTCTTCAAAAAAATAAAAAATACACGCCAAAGATATACAATTGGATAGATTAGAAATTTTTCAAGAAGGCCCTCCATCTATAACTTGAGCTCACAAAGCTCACGGTAGTCATCCTATATGGCACATGTGAGATAGGCTCTGCTCCAGGAACCAAATCTATATGAAAATATATCTCACATTGGGGAGGTAGGAAAAGTAACTCACTAGGAAATACATCTGAAAACTCCCAAAAAATGTTATGATCATCAAGTGAATGCCCATTAGTCTCATCCTCTGACCTGTCACTTACTGTAATAGCATACAACTGACATTCCCATCACGTACACCGCTTAAGTTGCATAACAAATATAGTGTGAATGGATATAGGTATCCTAACCATAATTATCACTAAATCAACTCCCAAATCATCGACACAAGATATCACCTTACTATAATAATAAACCTTATCCCTGTGTATAGATAGACAATCCATACCCAAAATAATCCCATAAGATCACAAGGGAAGAATGTTAATATCCAAGGTCGTGGTCTAGGGTCATAGGTCTACTACACACTCCTTGACTAAGGGGTCCACTATGAGCTTGGTCCCGCAAGACATCTCTACATCCCAACTACGACCCTGCATAACTTCCATCATCCTCCATTGCTCTACTAATTATGGGGAAATGAAATAATCAAAAGATCCATAATCAAATAAGATAGAGATAAAAATACCACCGATGTTACCCGTGGTCTTGATCATAGTGCCCTGGTGCTCTGCTTTGTGGTTCTTGAATGCTACATAAATAATGTGAATCCATGCCATGCCACCAACTATAGGATCATAAATAGGGCCCTTACCCTTGTTATTAGGGTTCTGTGGACAATCTCTCTAATGATGTCCATGTACACCACATCCATAACAACTACCAGATCCCTTTAATGAGAAGTGACTCACCCAGGTACTCTAGTGTTTTTTGTTTTAGACCCTGATGATCCTTTTATAGAATATTGTGGCCGCTATAGACAAGCTCCAGGTTGAATGAGATCTAGGTAGTGCATGTGTCATGACGGGTCCTTTAGGAGGAGGCTCCATACTCCTCCCTCTCTATTCATGATATCTTTGTGGATGCCTAAATGGTGGACAAGTATCCTAGTATTGTTGTTGTGTCTTTTTCTAAGGTCGCAAAGAGGAATATGCCGATCTATATCTGCCATGAGGAGGGGCTACCCCCTTCGAATAACTATCCTAAATCTATTGTATGTAGCTCCTCACTCTATCTCTCACCTTCTATGTCTTCCCCTTTTCTCCTCTGTAATATAGGCCTTCTCAATGACCTCAACTAATGTCTGTGAACAATGCATGTGCACCACCCCTCCAAACTCTAAATTCAAGCCCTTTATGAACTTGTGAATCCTAACCTGCTTATCCTGCATATACTCCACATACTGAAGCAAGTCTAACAACTAACTCTTAGACTCAGCCACTATTATAGATGTCTATCGCAGGTCATGGAACTCATCAATCCTCTACTTGATGAACCGTCTAGATAAATATCTTCTCCATAATCACTCCTCAAATATCTCTTATGCCACCATTTCTAAATCCATGTGGATTTTCTTCTCCTATGTCCTCCACAAAACTCTTTCCCCATCCCTCGAAGATGTATCTTAACATGATCCTTCGTGTTGTTTGAACACAGACATAGCTTTAAGCATCTGCTTAAGCTAACTAGCCAAGCCTCAGTCTGGAATCCTCCTATATCTATAGCAAATTGAGATGGATGAAGCTTTAGTATCTATCAAATATGATCAACCTCTATCATTTGTCTACCCCTAGGTCTCTCCTCATGTTTGTCTCTCTGTCTAGGGCTCCTAGACCTCTCCCTTGATCTCGTAGCCCTATCTTTATGCTCTCTAGATGGTGAATTTTTTCTAGATTTCTGCACATGGGAGTTCTCCACCCTATTCCCCTCACTATGTCATGGATGGTACTCAACCTCCTATGATGGCTCCCTTTCTCGCTAGCTAGGTTGTCTCCCAACTGAACCTCTACGTATACCGGCATTGACCTCCTATAAGGTCTATAAAATCCAAGGTAATATAGTAGTGACTACCTACTCTTGGGGCGGTACCTCTAACTCAACGTACAAGAACCCATAATCTGTTCTACGCATCCTACACAAACCAAGGTGAGAGTTAGTTAATCATCATCTAAGTTGGTTTCCATTTTACTAAGTTCCTACATTTTAAGTTATCAAAAATGTTATATGTGCTAAGTTTAGAGTTGCAGTAAGTTTACTAGTTGTGTTTCTTGTTTTCCCAGAGTGCAAGTGTTGCACCCATGACTCTGATACCAAATGTAACATCCAAAACTTGATGCACTAAAACCAAGTCAAAAATATATTAATCTCTTAGGAAAATTATAGGAATTTTTTAAAAAAATGTTGCAAGGGTGATACACATTAGCTACGTTTAATTATTTCCCATCTAAAAATTTAGACATATCCTAGAGTTTTCAGAACCAATTTATTGATTAAATATTATTATTTATTTCCCAAAATCCATTTCAGAATATAATCCTCTTCTAAGGTTTCCATTAATTTTTTTTTAAAATATTGGCTAATTTAGTCTCGTTATATTACCCAAATAAAATCCTCTTAAGTTTATAAAGGAATATTTTCCTAAGTTAGTTTCAATCTACTACACATAATAACTTAACATCCGTGCCCATCATTTAGTTATTCAACTTTACAATTTAATTTTAATTAGTTTAATCCTTTTAGATCATTTTTTTATTATGGGCAAATAGTTTTTTGAAAGGGACTATACCCTTATACAAGAGTGCTCAACAACAAGATTTCATCTCAAAAAGCCCAACAACAAAAAAATCTGTCAAGGAAGGAACCAGCAAAAGCAAAACAACTGCTACAAAATAGCTAAAAAACATCAACATAACAACAACACAGCTGTACCTAGCAGCTGCGTAACAGGCCATTTGCCTAAATGTAGCAATAATAGCACCCAAAAAGATAAGAATCAAACCTTGTCCGATATGGTGGGGGATTTAGATTTGGCATTTCCCTTCTTTTTCCTATCCACCACTGTCCATTCCTGATTTCCCACATCCACTACAATCGGAAAAACTGCAATAGGTTTGATGGGGAAGTGATCCATATGGGGGGCTGAAATATCTTTAATCACTGAATCAACAACCTGTAAAGAATAGTCTGGAGGCTTCTCTGTATTGGTCTGTGAATCAACCATGATGGGTGAGTTAACTTGCAGAGGGGGCACTAGATTCCTTAGCCGGATCTGAGTCAATTGTAAGATGTTCAGGTAGAGAATCCTTCCACCAGGCTGTTTTGGTCTTACGTTTGGAGTGTTCACAATCATCTGTAACATGACCAGTTTGGAAGCAACGCCGACATCTGAAGGCAAGTCTCTCATAGTCTATCCTCTGCACCCAGAGCCTGGCACCAATCTGTAGATTGATTTCTACTGGTAAGAGTTTGGAGGTATCGAGATCAACCAGGATTCGAGCATAAGTAGTATGGGTTTGAATGGAGGTCTTATCATCAACTGCCACACATGAGCCTAGAGTATCCCCTATAGCAATGAGACAAGATCTGTTCCAAAGCTGCAACGGGAGTCTTGGTAAACAAACCCAAATCGGGTAGGTATCAAAAGACTCCTTTAATGGGTCGAAAGATGGATACCATGGTTTGGACATAAGCCCGTGTTCCCCCCAAACCCAATGTTGGCTAAAAATTAAATCCCTATCTTTAGGGGTTTCAAAGACAACAATGAAGTAAGCTTTAGCACAAGGATAAAGCTCAATCTTACCTTGTATTTTTCTCTCCATCTCTTGGGATATCTAGTCATGAAGCTGAGAAAGTTTAGGCCAAAATTTGTGAAATCTACATATGAGACCTAGGTGGGAGAGATTTTCCTCCTCCTTAAGAACCTTTAGAAGTAGATCCTCCTCAATTTTTAGCGTCGGGACCTCCTGGGAGGGTTTCAAGAGCTCATTTCACATTCTCCTTCTGTTTGGAGACCGCTGAAGCATAAGATCTAGACCTATTGTCGTTGTTTTGTTTGTCCTGGTTCTGGCTGACCCCTGTTTCTCTCCCTCCATCACCAGATCCACTCATAGTCCCTTGCAACCTGCAGTTACTAGTGTTGAGTTTTAAAGGAGATGATGATTCTTTGACTGAACCATCTTTACCTGTCCCATGAGAGAGCACCCCTGTTTTGTGACCAAGCAGAGAAGCTCCAACTCGGTTTTGTTGAATAGGGGGTCTTGGTTAGTATTGAAAGCCATACCAATCCATGAGATTGGTGTTTTATTTTCCTCTACATTTTTGTAGCCGCCGCCCACAGATATCACTGGTTTCCCATCTCTGCCTCCAATGATAGGGACATCATTACGAATTTGTGAGAGGAGTGAATCCCTGGCAACCTTCGTGCCTTCTCCATCATTCCCATTTTGAGACTGGTGCGGTTCAGCAAGCCCAGGGCTCACAGACCTGTGTGAGGCCCACGTGGACACCATGGATCTAGGGCACGCCGGTGCTTTGGCACGCGGAGAGAGACAACAGCACGTGGAATAGTGATATCAAGTTATTACTTACCCCATACCCATGCACAATAGTTATTACCTAAAATACACATGCACAATAGTTATTATTTACCCCATAATCAAATGTCTTTTATTTATTTTATTGATCCATAATGAAAAAGGGTCACAACTTATTCTAACCCACTAATGCACATGTCTAAATACATTAGGTGGCCCCATTTACTTAATTTTAAGATACACATTCCCACAAAATTGCAAAAAAACTTAAAATGTGTAAGATTAAATCTCTACCCGAGGATTTGACCAATATGGGCCTTTAGATTTTAGGTTTTCCCTAAAAGCCCTAAATATACTTATCTTTACTTTTCCCTAATCTCTTCATTTTTTCATTTGGGTTTCATTTACTTTTGGTTCAAGATTTTCAAATGGGAGGAAACCCTTCCTCCATTTCACTCCCCATTTTATTATTTTTCTTAGGATTGTAGTGTGTAGTTATCTCTTTCTTTTTGTTGAAAAGATCCAACCATAATCTGGTTGTGGGTATTTGTTTTATCACATTTCTCTTGATTTTAATAAATGGGGGAAAATCCATTTTGGTTGATCTAGGTTGTTTATATATATATATATGATATATCTACATTCTATTCATTTACATTCATTTAAGATATCAGTTTTGATTGACAATTATGTTTTTAAATAAAATTTCATGCATAAGCGACCGATGTCGGTCACTTAACCAGTGGCGGTTCCTTCTGTGCTACCGACACCGGTTACACTGCCAAAATTGGTTACAATGAATCCGGTGCATTGTATATAAACATATATATTATCAAATATATAAATCTTATAAGGTTCATACATGTTACAATATTTGTTATATTTATTTTAAATTAATATTAATGAAACTAAGTTTACAAATTAGAAAATATAAAACTGTAAACAAGTTTCATGAATCGATGCTAGTTTCAAGCCTCGCCAACATGGTTGAGCTACCAACCGGCATTGGTCACTGTGGAAACATAATGTTTTATAAATGGATATATATAAACATATATATATGTTTATAAATGGATATATATAATATAAATATATATATATATATATATATATATATATATATCACAACAAAGTTCTAACTTGATAGTTTAATTTAACATAATACACAAGTGAAAATAAACAACCTCTTTCTTGATTAAGAGAACTAAATGTATAAAAATTTACATTTGTAATATTGTTTAAAGTTTTACAATAAGGGTATATTTCAACTACAATTCATCTATTAAAAAAATAGAGAGGAATAAATGTACCCATCAACTAAGTATAAGTTCCTTTTCTTTTATAAACAAGAATGAAAAAACATTTACAAGCAAGAAACAAGCATATCTTTTAATGTATTTCTAATTTCAAGATGGAAACAAAATGCAAAATTTTGATAAAATTCAAGATTTGGAAGAGTTATATTTCCAATAAAATACAACTTACAAAATTCTTTCTTTCAACTATTACAATTCATGGTTTGATAATCCATTTACAAGAACTCACTTTAAAGTACAAGAGTACAAAATCCCTCCACTCAAAGGTGGAGACAACATGATAAATTTTACAAGAATATCCTCTTTCGTTTTCCTCAAAAACATAAGTCTTCATCCCAAGAACTACTTGGAACTCCAAATATTTTCTTCATCACCAAATCAAAACAACAACGAAGGGAGCATATGCAACACTCACCTCCCAAACTTATTCCAATGAGAAAGTGAATCCAACCTTCTCATTGGCCCCTGAGCCCCAACAATGGAGAAATAGGGAATGTTTGCAACCATGCCAAATTTTTACAAAGGCTTAAATAATACATACATTCATACAAAAAAACTTGCAAAACATATAAACATAATAACATTGATAATAACAATAAACAACTTTCCAATACATAGGCTTAAAATCGAAGGCAAAGGAGAAGAGAAATATAGGGAAACCCCTTATGCCTCCCAATGGGTTAAGTGTCCACCTTAAAACCTCAAAAATCTCCATCCAAAGATACAAAAATATTATCCCTCCCTCAATCTCTTATCACTCCCTCAATTCTCTTATCACCCCTCATGTAAAACATAAAAGATAAACATGAAATCTACCTTATCTTTATAAAGAGGAACACAAAACCAAAAATACCTCCATATATATATATATATATATATATATATATATATATATCTGTATGTATATCTATATATAACTCTTATCCCTCCCTCAAAATTCACCAGTTTCCTTCTCCCCACACTATCTATAAGGTCATACTACCCCAAATCCAAAATAAACAAATACATTCATTCATTTTACAATACAACACACAAAAAGTAAAATAAAATGCAAGGGTATCGACCCTACCTTGCCATTGCAAGAACCTTCAATCCTTAAGCATTAAAATTCAAGATTTTTCCAAGTCTAATACAATCCAAAAGTAAGCTTGCAAGCTCCAAAACAAGTAACTGATGCAAGACCACAAAAATATGCAAGTGTGCAACTTACCCAAGTAACCCCCACAACTCCAAAATAAATCAAATAAATAGAAAATGTGGAGAGGATGGTGAGGTGGTTCAATGTAGTTTGCCACATTACTTCTCCTCCAATCCACCTCACTAAGTAGAACCCATGGACAAAATCTTCATAAATGGTTGGGTGAGAATATGAAAATTTCCATTCAACACACAAACCTCCACTCCATACTTCGAAGGACATGATTAAGAGGGTTTGTAAGAAAGTGCAATTAATTACCTCTTTTTCTTTCAAAAACACATAATGAGGGATAATTTTGAACCTTAACTTCATATGTATGATTGGTGGGTGATTTTAAGAGGTATGGGACAAGTGTAACCTATCCCATAAGCCTTCAAAAGTGGGCTCAAATCCCAAATTCGAGATTTGAAAAATGGGGATGAGTGCACAACTCAAAATCAATAAAATCCATCTAAAATCAATAAGATAAAAAGGACTATCTACCAAAATTAATACCCACATATTCACATCCAAAATTAGCATAATCAACATGATTAATTAACTAAAGAAGAGAACATTAACTAAGCAATAATAAAGTGAGAATAATTTTCAATTAAGGAAATCACATACATAACAAAATAAATAAAATAAAAGAGTTAAAGGAAACACAGAAACCCATGGCCACATATTAGGTTACCCCCCATGGGGACCTCCTAAGAATCTCAACAATAGATCACTATACGCATGAACATAAAGTTTCCATGGTGACCTTGTTACAAACACCCGATATTCTTCCATGATTAGTCTCCTAGCCCTTTCTTGTTTATTGTGATATAATTTCCTACAACAACCAAAACAATACCCCTTCAGGCTTAAGGACATATCAATTACATCATGGAAATAAAACACATATAAAGAATCCATCATATAATCCTCAACATACATCACAATTATGCAATTGTAACATAAATTAATCATTTATAATTACTAATAATCACAATTCTTATTTTACGACAACCATGAAATTCATATACTTGATGATCATCTAATATCATCACATATTTAATAAATGAAAATATCAATGTACACATGGTTAGAGGATGCATCCAAACACAATTGCAACTGCTATGAATCCAAGATGTATGTATATAAATAAAGCAACACTAAATAAACATGTACTGTAACATCGACCAATATCAGCTAGGCATTAATATAATCCATTATATGAGTCCAATAAAAATAATAATCAAATGTCCATATATTCTATCAACACGCTAACCATAGTACTAGATCCATATTGATGTCTCTAAGAAACTAATAAGCATAATGTAAACAGAATAACATCGAAGAGGAGTGGGCACTACAATGATATTTTGAATTATAAGGAACTAATAGTTATGGAAGATCCCACATACCTAATTTTTTAAAACTAAAAGATATGACATTAAACTGGTGGTAGGATACTATCAGTACACATGAGTTAAATATTAAAAAATTAAGTGGATAAATTCAAAAATATATTTGAAAAGAAAAGTTTTTTTATTACTTTTTTCAAGTATGATAAAATGAATTTTTCAATCTAATAAAAGATGACATTATTTCGGGAATATAAATGAGATTCTAAGTATTTGAAGCATTTCTTACCATTTATAAAGGGGGATAGAATAGTAATATTTTTCAATGGGTTAAGAGAAGATAATAAAGCCAATGTTTAGTGTGGAAAACCAAATTCAGTTGATGAAGCTATAAATATTGCCAAAAAATTTGAAACACATTAGAAATTCCACGATAAGAGAAAGGATGATCAAAATAAGTTACACCATTTTGTGAATCAAAGAGAACTTATAAATAAATATGATCATAACAATGCATAGCTTTGATCGATAAAAATTTTAAACTTTGACAAAAATGATCAATCTCACAATCACAAAGGAAAAAATTCTTTGAAAATGTGTTGGACTTGTGGTAATAACCACTATAATTGAGACTGTCCCATGATTAAAAGGGGAATTTTTCAACCTCATAATCAAGAAGATAAATAAAATTACCAACTTTGCATAAAAATAGATGTAGCATTTGATACATGTATAATACACCTACAAAATTCACTAGTGGAAATTAAAGGAAAAATCAATGATCAAGACATTAAATGTATTATAGATTTAATCAATAGTCATAGTTTTATTTCTCTCAACATAGTTTCTAAACTTTAGTTATCTTCAAAAATTATCAAACCCATCTCAAGTAGAGTTGACAGATGTGAGAATGATTAATCAAAATGGCTCACTTATTGAAGATTTAAATTTATAATTAGATGAAATAAAAACAAGTGATAATTTCAATGTCTTAAACTTAGGTAAATAAAATGCTATCATTTGGGTGGGATGGTTAGAAAAGAATAATTCCTATATCGGATGATAGAATAAATATGTAATTCTAGGAAACCAAATGGGGACATTTGAAGTCCTACTGGGGAGAAGTAACCCATACCCTTAAAAAATATCTCAGCCATACAATTAAAACATAGTGCAAAGAAACATTGTAAACATTTTGTGTTATGTAAATTAACCAATGTGATAAATTCAAGTTATATATTAATATCAAGCTTGTAATTTCATAATTCAGGGATGTATTTCTTGATGAGATAAATGATCTAGATATTATTAGAATAGTATAACATGTCATAGACCTAGTTCCTAGAGGTGAACCCATATAAAATATCCTTATTGTTAATCAATTCTAGAGTTAGTTGTATTTATTAAAAATGAAAAAATGACCTTGTGTTTCTCCATGGGTTATCCTATGTTAGACATGAAAAAAGGGATGGTACTATGTGGTTATAAATTTATTATTTCTAGCTAAATAAAATAACCATTAAAAAAAAACACACTTTACTAAGAATAAATGACTTGTTAGATGATTCAAATGGTGTTATGTGTTTTTCAATAATTGATCTATGATCAAGTTATCATTAAATATTAATCAAGGAAACTTATATTTTCAAAAAGGAATTTAGGACATGTTAGGGACATTCTGAGTTTGTATTATTCTTTTTCAAATTAATAAATGTCCTCGCAACCTTTATAGCCCAAATGCATGATCTTTTTTTCCCTATGTAGATGTGTTTGAAATTTTATTCTTGGATGACATTTTGATATAATCTAAAATTGAAAACTATCATGAACAACATCTAAGATTAGTATTTGAAACATTAAGGAAAAATAAAATATATCCAAAATTAAGAGAAGGTGAATTTTTTAAATGAGAGGTGTCATATTTAGGACACATAATATCATAAAAATGTTTTTCACATCATACTGAAAAATTAAAGGCTATTAAATAATTTTCCATACCCAAAGATTCTCATGAAGTTAGGAGTATCTTAAGTCTATTAATAGTTTATCAAAAATTCATTAAGAATTATTAGATAGGATTGTTACTCCTTTACAAATTTAATAAGAAAATATAAAAAAATTAATATAATTAGTTTGTAGTTCTCATATTCTTAGTATTTCTAAATTTATAAAGCCTTGAGTTATAATTATTGATGCTTTTAGAAAAGGTACAAAAGGATTCCTTACACAAAATGATAAGGTGACTTGCTATGAACTTGAAATTTACTCTGAGCTGAACCCAGCTCATAGTGCATGACGCATTCCCAAAGTGATCAAGAAGCTCCTGCAGATGCATAAACTTTAAGGAGACCTTGGCAACTTGAGTTTGAATATGTATGTGGAAAGTAGCTAGAATAATCACTTTTTCATTAGTGGAAAAGAAAATAATAGATAGATCTTGCTTGAAAATTAAAGCATTGCAAGCCTTCCAGATATGAAATAGAATACATGCATGAAACAAATTCCAAAGCATATCAATATGACGAGGCCAAAGAATGAAGTCACCAAATAAGGCCAGGTGCCATGGGAAGAAGTCAAGGTGGTAGGGTTGTAACAAAGAATAGATTCACCTCTAGATTGATTGAGCACAGGGACACGAACATAAAAGTTTTTGAACGACTCATGGAAATAGAAAAAATGAAAATTAGGAGTAGAAATTCCAATATGAATAAATTTTTCTCTTGCAGGAAAACCTTGGTAAACTAGACACCAAATAAAATGGTTAAATTTAAACTCAAGAAGAGGGTTCTAGATATGGTAAATTTGGAGAATCCAAGTGGACTACTTAGAGTGAATTCCCCATCAAGCATTACGTTTATCCACAACTGGTGAGAGCGGGCTCAACAACTGATAACTGGTCTGAGTGTTGTATCAGAGGAACTAAATTTTCCAATTCCACCCAGAAAATTTTAAGACCCCCAAAAAATCATAGAAATTCATAGGAGAATCTAGAAAAATTGACTTTTACGGTAATGGTGAATCTGGGAAAATTTACTTTAGCACTAATATGATGTTGGCATAACATCTTTTATGCTACCAGCTCACAACATATATTATTCTTTTGGCTGATAGTATATGATGTCATCCAGAAATATATGTAATTTTTTTAAAAATCATTTTTTGACAATAATAGTTAAAATGATCAGCTTGGTGGAAAATATGTCCTCCCAAAATATGGCGCAAAAAAATTAGAGAAAAGTGTTTTTTGTGAAAAAATACAAATTTCGCTAGTTTTGTATGGGATTTTTTTTTTATGTTAGCAGTTAAAATGATCATCTCAATGAGAAATATGTCCTCCAAAAATATGGCGCAAGGAAAAAAAAATCCCCTACTCTTTTTTTTTCTATCTATTGCTACGGACAATAGCTTTTTTATATGCTACCAACCAACAACATAATATATGTTATCGGTTTCTAGAATATTTTATGTTACCGGATGATAACATAAATATATTCTGTCATCTGGTAGCATAAACTATACTATCGGCCAGTAGTATATTTAATGTTACATGGTCGACTACATAAAATATTCTACTAACCAGTAGCATATTTTATGTTACTACCAGTATCATATTTTATGTTGTCATACGGTAGCATAAAATATGCTACTAGTCGGTACCATATTTTATGTAACTGACCGATAACATATATTCGGTCGGTAGCATAAAATATGCTACCGATAGACAATATTAAGGTGAATATTGGGAATTTCCCTTTCGTAGAGATGGCGAATAACTCCTAAAATCAACATGTACCCAAAACATTTTGGTTACCCCAGTCTACTTCCTTCCCAAAAAAATTTCCTGATTCCACCACCAATCACACCACCATGTTGTTAGAGGTTGGAGCCCCAAATTATGGAGCATAACATCAGGAAGAAGCTCTTGAATTTTGTAGATAGAATAGAGGTCCAAATTAGCCAGATTGAATTTGATCTTAAAATCAGGCCAAGGAATCAAGTCCTTGCAAATCACAAGATCCTGAATAGTATCAATGCCCTTACGGAAGAGACAAATTGATTTAATACTAGGGGTTTCTTCAAGAAAAATATGGCCTTAAGTGATGATTGTAGACCACCAAATGTTCTATGAATTAAAATAAATCCTAGTATGAAATTCATCTCCAGTCCACTACATCAAAGGTTTCACCTTCTCGAAGGATTTCCATATACTTTTGGCGATAAAGGTACAAGTAATTTTGAGAGGATCCAAAGTGATAATAAGAGTATACAACCCAATATTGTTCTAACCCTTATTTCCAGAAGGACATCCAAAATTAGTACAATGGCACAAAAGAATTTTCCATGCCCAATTACCTGAAAGACAATGGAAGACCCATTTGGCACTTAAGGCCTCACTCTTTCGATAAACATCAATGATCCCCATGCCACCCTGATGACAAGGAAGGAATTAGACATCCTAGATAACCCTATGAAAACTAGCTTAAGCAAGAAATTTTACACCATAAA
The DNA here is from genome assembly GCA_018340775.1 of Taxus wallichiana var. yunnanensis. Lineage (NCBI taxonomy): Eukaryota > Viridiplantae > Streptophyta > Pinopsida > Cupressales > Taxaceae > Taxus > Taxus wallichiana. Next base: position 287,620,739 of record CM031238.1, read on the forward strand.
ATTTCCTGAAGCATCTTGGCAAGCTGGTTAAACAAATTGTGAGAAGAACACCAGCTCACAAAAATAATAACATGAGTAGTAGAAAGGATCTTAATGCATACTTACAATTTACCAACAAGAGATAAGGGTTTCGAAGACCATTTATTAAATTTTTGATCCATTTAGTTAAGACCGTAATTTTACAAAGTGGTAAAGTCACTGTCAAAGGAAAAGGGAATGCCCAAAAATCTAAATTACTCGCCATGGGGAATCCATTTCTAGGGGTAGGCCTTCAAAAGTATGGAAGATGAAAAAAACTACGTCGATAACCCAAAGTTTTCTCTATTTTAATATTAGAGCATGAAGCCAAGAAAAAGTGTCAAGACATTCAAATACCGTAGCAAAATTCTAGCCTGATTCAACAAGTGTAAGAAAAGAATCATTAGCGAAGTGTCTCTTGATTAGTTATATCACATGATTTGGAAGAAAAATCCCTTGATGTTACCTTAGGTATCTTATTGGGTGATTAAGTAACCCAGGGAAAAAAATGAGCACAAAAATTGTTGGCACAAGAGGGCACCCTATCTGATAGAGAAGAAAAGGATGTTGGAAGTGGACTAGTGACCATTAATGGTGATCCGGGTGAGTCGAGAATGGAAAAATAGTTGGAAAAAAGAAGTTGGTTTGAATCATTATGCTTAACATGGAGGTAGTGGCATTTGGCCCCATTATCTCCTCGCACGCCAAGTGAAACCTCTTGAGGTTGATTGTGTGAATGTCGCAGGTGAAGAGAAGTTGAAGAAAAATTCCTAGTCTTCTTTGAATTAAACTTAGTAACCTAGCTCTGCGACTATTTGGAAGGAATAGAAATCAAAGGGATAGGTTGCGCCACTCTCGGCTCATCCCTCGACAATAGAGGGGAAAAATATGATTGTGAAACTTTAAAATAATATTTCCTCCCCAAGATCTTCTTAGAACCAACCACAGTCTAGCCAACAACGAGAGGGTTAACCTTAAAATTTGAAATGGTAGGTTGTGTTAGTGTAGGCTTGGATCGGGCCAAATGTTGATAGTCTCGAATGTGGTGGCCCGAGGCCCGACAGTGAAAGCACGTGTTGGGGAGGTTAAAATAAAAACCTTTTGAGAGATACATAGAGACCCTGGTTGAATATACAGATGGTCATGTATATCTTTCGCAAGGTCCACTTTTACACCTCGATGGCCACACCCTATAGGACCACGTCAGAGGATCTACTTGCAACAACCGTTCTACCTCCCTCATGGCCTCCCTTTAACCCCATCCTCCTCTTGACCAAGCTGGAGTCTGCCTTTGTGTGGGAAATGTTTTTTCATCTCTCTGTGGTGGGGTTCTCCACTATCGACCATGTAGACTATTGCAAGATCTCTACCCCTAGTTGGGGATTTATGCTTCCATTGCAAAATATGTAGTATCCTAATCACGACAGTTGGTAGGTTGATCCTCCTTTGACATAGTTAAATAGTGGAGCTTTCATCCTTCCTTGGGATGATCCTCCACTCCTCCTAGTGCAGCAAGCGTGTACTTGATGGTAGATTATTTTGTTTTGTTATTTTGTTTCCTTGTGGGTGAGTTAATTTATCCCTTGTGGCATTTTCTTTTTGTTGGTGCCCTTGTGGTGTTTTGTGGGACTGTGTTATTTGATCACCCTTACAATGTAATTCTCTTTTATTTTATTAATATAAAGGGTAGTTCTAATAGAACAATTACTCCAAGTTGAAAATAAGTACCCCATGATATAAATTTTCTTAGAATTATACATTCTCCTAAGATATGGAGAAATTATTTATTAGGAAGTAAGTATATTGTGAGAACAGGTCACACAAGGCTCAAAATATATTGACTTGACCTGTTTAGAATATGATATAACTAAGATGGGTAGAATTATTAATAGAACATGATTTTGATATTCAATATGTTCAAGGTAAAGAAAATGTGGTAAATTATGCTTTAAGAAGGATATCTGTTTATGTACGTAAATTATATAACGCTTGAATGAAGTGAGGTTGAATGATCTGTAACATTTAAATTAGATATGGATGATTTCTTCTAAGATTTGTATAAAGCAATACCTGATCACTCCTCTAATTCACACTTATAATATTGTCTTACTTCTTATATCCTTATATCAAATGGATTTTTAAATTATAAAGGATGATTTTGTATCCTTGATTTTCCTAATATCAAATAAAAATTGCTAAGAGATGATCATTACATACCCATAATTGGCTACTTGAGTTTTCAAAAGACTTACCTTTCAGTTAAGAAACATTATTTTTATCCCAACAAGAAACATGATATTTGTAAATATGTACAAATTTTCCTAAATTGTTAAAAGGTTAATAGAAAACAATGCAAAAAATATGTTCAAATCTATCCATTCTTCATAACCAATTAGAAAATGGAATATGTAACTATTGAATTTATTATATGTTTAGAAAACACACACATAGAGGACATGACACTATCCTAGTTGTAGTTTATTGATTAGCAAAAAGGACACATTTCTTACCTATAAAAATTACATCCTTCATAGTTGGTATAGCTCATGTGTTTATAAAGGATATTTTTAGTTATATGGTGTTCCCAAGAATTTCGTATCTAATCATGACCCTAGATTCACATCTTATTTTTGTAAATATCTCTTTGGTAAATTCAAAACGTGTTTAAGTTTTATTGGTACTTATCATCACAAATCAAATTGTTAAACTGAGAAATACATAGAATAATTGAAGACATATTAAGAAGGTATACTTCAAAAATAAACAAGACATGGGAATATTATGTACATTTGGTTGGATTTTATTTTAGCCATGGGTATCAATCCACCATTAAAATGTCTCTTTTCTAAGTATTATATGGTAAATACTTTAATACACCTATTTCCTCATCTAATGATTTTCAAAGAGCCTTGCTTGAAACTAAATAGTTAAAGGAAATTGAAGAAATATTTAAAGAGAAAAATAAAAAGTGAAATCCTTTCAAGATCACTATAAAAGATGGGTTAATTCTAAGAGATCTATTAAGACATTCCAAATTGGTGACCAAGTTTTTCTTTGAAGTAAAACTCAAATGGATCTCATTACAATTAGGAAAATATAGAAAAATTATCCTCATTTTGTGGACCTTTTGAAAAATTTAGAAGATAAGGGAATTATCTTTAAAATGTTTTTTTACCTCTCATATTATCCATAATTAATAATTTTTTCCATGTTAGTTAACTTTAAAATTATGTTTCTAAATATGAACATGTAATTGATTGGAAAAATATAAATATTGAATCTAGCTATGAATTTATAATCAAACCAAAAGAAATTATTGAATAATGAACCACGAGATTAAGAAATAGACAATTTGATGAAGTGAAATTTATATGTACTTTTATGCCACTAATAGTAGAACAATGGAAAGAGATGAGTATATTTGAAATTAATACGGATATTTTATAACTAATCATCTATTATATTATATGTTTAAGATCTAACCAATACTATACAGGGAAAAAGGGAAGAAATATAGATCCTAAAATGCATTCACGTCAACAGAGTTTCACTTTGAATGGAAAAGTGTAAATGCTCCAAGAAATTAGCAATAAAAAATAATCTCAAGGAAATTTTGTATAAGAAAAATGGTTTTTTCATTCTCATAGATAAAATAAAGGGATTACAATAAGGAGTGTTATTTAAATCCCATACCTTGACTTGTTAGACTCAAAAAAGGAAGGGAGGAATTACAATGCTATAATAACATGTAACTCCCATATGACAATGACATATATAATGTGTATGCTAGAATCTTTTGTATGTCGTATAACTCCCTAAAGGACTTATTACTCACCTAAGTAAGATGACTCACTATGTGTGAGGTGTAAATAACCTAATAAATAAATGAAAAGGTAAATAATGCCCTCACACCAAAACCCCCCTTCATCAAAGCTTATACTGAGGAAAGGAAATTTAGAAATAGAAAGAACATACCCCTAGAAAAACTATGAAAGATGTGTCATATGGGTCTCAACAATAAGGCTTGATGAGTTAACCATGTAAAAACTACAATATTTCTATAATAACATGAAGAGGAGAAGAGGAATATAAATCCCAAGGTATATGTGCTATTATAGTAGACCTTACCCCAAGAAGAGAACACAAGTGAAGAAATTTGGCTTTAGTGAAGGGTTTAGTAAAGATGTCTGTAATCTAATTTGATGTGTCACAATACTGAAAAATCAATGATATCTCCAAGGATCAAATCCTGAATGAACTGCATGTGTATCTCAATGTGCCACTATTTTTGTTCTTTTGTATATTTTTTCAATCCTAGGAAGTACTATCAATTGAAAAATCATTACAATTAGTTATAGAAAAAGCATCTTTGTATCAACATAGATACAACATAGGAAGAGAGATTACATATATGTGTAACCAAAGACATGCAATTTTCATTTCATTAAATGGATTTGAATTGCATAGTGCCTGAAAATAAAGTAGATAAAAATTGATGCATGATATGGTAGCGTTTAACTCATGAGAGATTGCACACACATTAACTTCATTGAAAGTTTTTAAGTGTAAAATATTAAAGACTTAATAGTCAGAAATTAGATGATTTATAGTACCTAAGATTGAGGCTTGTTTGAGACATATTTTTGTGTTGTCTCATCTATCTCCAATCTATCATTGACTTCTTGTGTGATGTCAAGATTAACACTACTTGTTTTGTGGCTTCCACCAAATATGTCAATTTTTTGATTTATTTAAGGATAAAACGAAAAAGAACATTTCTTAGAAAATAATAAGGATATCCATGGGAATACTTTCACCTATTTACGCAAACTAGGGTTTTCCTCTTTCAATGTTTCATGATGAGTCACAATGAAATTTTCAGCCATTGCCAAAATAATGCAAGTAATGTTTGACCATGTAAAGAATATACATAACCTTTCTTTCCACCAATTCAAACACAATAAAGTAAAAAATATAGTGTTAATTATTATATATGCTTTCAATCAATGTTTCCCACAAAATACAACATAATATGGAAAGTACTTAGATGGTTTCAATGCCCTTTTGTCGTGCTAATTTCTCAGTATTTATTTTTACCTTTTCTCTAATAAAACGGGGGATTTTACTTAATTCTAGTCGACTTTCAGGATTCCAAATTAGGCCTGTATCCGTGGATAATGATTTAGTTATTACTTATTTGGCCATTAGATTTTGTTTCTTAGAGTGATCCTATTGATGGAATCTAATACTCTAGGGATTATGTCCTCTTTTTGTTTTGGGAAAAAGTAGACTAATATCTTCTCTAGGAGATCAAATCTCAAGTTATTGTTAAATGAAGGGCCATCGATATGGCTAGTTTAGTTTAGAGTTAGTGATTCCCGTTCCCATATCTATATAGAGGGCCCCATATAGAGAGATATGGCTCCCAACTAGATATAATAGAGAGAGAAACCCTACTCTACTCTACTATATGTCTCTCTGTTGAGAGGGCTCTCCCGATAGATAGAGGGCCAGGGCTAGGGGAGGGGGCGGGTATATTGTTCACTTATAACATGGAAAAAGAATATGGAAACTATAAGAAAATATAACTATGGTGATGCATGATAATTAGTTTTATTTCTTTATTCTTGTTTTAGTTTATCCCCCAAAAAATTATATATACAAACTAACATAGTTAAATAATGTATAAACAATAATACAAAAATTGAATGGAACAACTAGGTTATTGAGAAATAAAAAAGCTGAAGGAACAAGAATACACAACACCTTTTATTTATTATTGAAAAGAGCTACATACAATTGCATGAAGAGGTATTTGAACATTTGCATACAACTAAAATATAAGGCTAATCCATTGTCAAAAATAAAAACAAGAATTTAAGTGAATTCAAAGACTATTTATTCATACTATCAATAATTTATATTTGTTACATATTTAGAAGAAGTGGATGAATGTGCAACATTCACTATCTCTGAAATTCCTAATTATTTTAAGATGATTATATCTATCCTTTTCCAAGACTCTTGGAAAGATTTGGGGTTATTTTTTGACACTTAATTGATCATTAAAAAAATATCAACAAAAGAAAAAATAGGAGATCATAGGAATTATCATAACAGTAATAATGTTATGCAAAAAGGCATGGTTTCTAACCCCAAAGGAAAATCCTTCAAACAAGAAGTAGTTCAAGGAAAATATTCCATTTCTAAGAAAGAAGTTAGAGTGATCCTGAATACAATATGGAAAAATGATGGAGGAATAAAAACTAGGGTGGAGTATTTTCATTCAAGTAATGGAGGAAACAATCACAATAAGCTTGAAGGAAAATAAAATCCTAAATAATGTTTGAACTTGGAAGAATGTTGGGGAAAAGCATGATTTACATAAATTTGGGAACTGAACTTCGATTGGAATAAATTTATGCATATGATTATCGGAAATGGTAGATAAAGGGAGAAGTAGAGCTAATAACATGCCCCAAAAGATATTTCATTGTGATTTATTCAAATGAATTTGACTAAATCAAGAATTTAAAGAGGGATTGTACCTTGTAAATGAAGGGTTAATAATGAAGCACATACATTTAGCATTTAATGTCATGAATGAGATTCCATCAATAACTCTAGTATGGATAAGGATGTACATTATTCCTATAGAGTAAATGGTTAGGTATATATTCAACACATTTTTAATTCCATCAGTAAGGGGTCTATAGACCTATAGAGGTACTATATAGATCATTATATATGTAATACAACTATGTTGTATTTGTTTGTATATCGTCCTCTATCCAATAAATAGAAACTTTCAAACCATACCATGGGAAAGGTATTTTTATTTATATAAGAATCTGCATAGAAATGGAACTTTCAAACCTATTTCTAAAATTATAATGTTAAAAGTGGGAGAAATTAATTGGTACCAAGATCTAGTCTCCATAAGCATCCCCTTTACATACAAAGGTTGTCATGAGTATGGACACCTAATTAGAGAATGTTCTTTTCTAAGAAAGATTCATACGAACCACAATAAAAATGAATAATGAAAAGGACTCAAAGGGTTTCCTTAAACCAAATAAGGAACTAACATGGAAACATGAAATTAAATAATGTAGAAGAGTGAGAGGAAAAATGAACCGAAAAAGTGGGATAAGAAGATCAAAACATAATAGAGTAAAAAAATCAAAGAAAGCAAGTTAAAGTGTTGAAATCCACAATATATAAAATATTTTAATATTTCATAGGTAACTACGTTTTATACAAGAATTAGATAATATTTTGGGAGACCAAAGTGAAAGCGAGAACACAATGAAAAAAACATAGAGAAAAATAAGATAAAAAAATCAACAACAATGAAGAAATTAAAAATCAAAAACTGGTGTTGAAGTATTCATATCAAGATAGGAACGATGGTAGTGTTAATATACAATAGTGAAAGAGGTAGAGGAAGAAAGGAAATATAGGAAACAGATGATTAGGGAGACTTGAAAAGACAAAGAAAATAATAAACAAAATTATAGAAGGGAATGTGTCACTAATAGAAGTAATCTTGGCTTCCCCAAGAGAAATAATTCTTCTAGATGAAATTGATCTCTTGAAACACAAGGTGCCTTAATTCCCATTATAAAAGGAGGATTCCTTGAATACTATCTTTTAAACATACATCAGATATAGTCCTTATGTAAGCTCGATGAAGTTGGAGTAGATTGAAGAAAAGTAGATTTCGAAAGAAGTATAAAGATGAAGGTAATAAGATCAAGTTTTAGTGGAACTACTATATAAATTAAGATTCACTGAAATCCGCAAATGACCAAATAATGAGGCCATCTAGAAAACCAAAACACGTAGCATCCACACAGTGGTATTTTAATTTGTAAACTCTAGTATTTTTCTTATCAATTTCTATGTCCCTCACTCATCACGGATAGGATTTATTATTGGAATAAATTATCTCAAGTTATGGGAGAGGTTATATGAAACAAATGTATTAGAGGTAGAGACTTCAATAAAAAACTTGAAGTATCAGATAATCAAGGGGATAACTATTTGACTGAGGATGACATGGTGTTTGGAGGGTTTTTTCATATTAAAGACCTCTCAAACATCAATAGTATTAAAGTCTTGTAAAAATGGACTAACATAAGTAGCAACATCGATATAATTATGTATTGAATTGATAAATTCCTTGATACCAACAACTAGTTGGAAACATCTAACATCCTAAGAATGGAATATATGATGGAAGAAGGTCCAAAGTACTAGCTAGTATACCAATGGATACAAGAAAATTCTCAGAAAAAAGGAATATATTTAACGTTTGAGAAGATAAAGATATAAAACATTGATTTAGAAAAGGTAGTCAATAATTTCTGAGGGAATAAACTATAAATCTTCTCCCAAATACTAAAATAGCTCAAACAAAGGCTTAAAGAATGCAAAAAAAACTTCTTGAAAGTTTTTTTAATTAAAAGGAATCATTGGAGAGAAAAATAAAAGTCATCCTTGAATCATTGAGAGGAGGCATAATGAATGAAAATATTGAGGTAAAAAGGGAGATTTGTAATGAGTTTGAGGAAATTTATAAATGTGGTGAAATCTACTCAAAATAAATATTAAGGGTTAGATGAATCAAAGATGTAAACAAGCACACCAAATTTTTTCATCTTACTTGTAACAAATGTAAGAGAAGGATCTATATAATCATATTTGATAGAACTGAAGGAGAGATTGTGGGTGAATCCTACATGATCCCAAGAAAATTTAACAATTTTCGGTTAACTTTTGGAAAGATATTTATATGTAAATATTCAAACTAATTCATTTGGAAATTGATAAGTTTAATTTTTCCTTATATCCATTATGTATGACTTGTACCTATAACCAATCATGCACATAGTATTTCACTCTATCCTAAATCTTGTAATCCCTCATTTAATTGTTCATTCTCCTATGTAACACTCTTATTAGGAAAAAAATTTCATTTGCCTATAGAACACTCTTATCAAGAAAGGATGTTTATACATGCTACTTTACCAACCTCTCTATATTACTTGTTTCAGCACTCAACTATAATAGAATAAATAATCCAGTAGTGTAGAAACTCAAATTTGGTAACTAATATTTTGAGAATGACATATTTATCTCTACTTCCATGCTAAGATAAATTCTCACATTCTCATCCTAATCAACACATCCTTCTATCTCTCCCATGACTTGCTCATATATACACTGTGCGCTATCATTCATTTAGTAAGTATTAAATAAACCAAGAAATAATTTAACAATAAGATTCATTCCCCAACTCTACTTGTATCTAGCCATCTTTCTAGGAAAAATCATAAAGTTCTTCTATAGAGTGGAATATGGTCCTTCCCATATTATCTAATGACTATATTGTCAATTTTATTATATTTTGTGTTCTTCCATCTTGATAAAAACAACCTTAGGAAGACAATTAACATATAAAAACCTCTATAAGCAAGTCAATATCACTTCATAACAAACATGACACTTTCATAAGACCCTATTGCAAATATCAACAGAAAAAGCTCCTAAAGATCTATTAAATCTTCCTAATCTAATTGTACATCATGTATAACATCCACTACATTTTCAATCATGAAAATTTCCTAAAGCCATGTCTTAAGAGAAAGTAACTACAAGAATTGTCAAATTCCTTCAAGCAAGAATAATGTTTAGTCTAATAACTAAAACACATTACATCACACTAATACCATTATCCACATATATTTGTGTCAAGATATATGAGGGCACACATAGGGTGTTGGCTTAAGTCACATTCACACTTGCACCTAAACTAGGATAACTACATTCGGCTTGCGCCCACTCATAAGACATAATGCAATAATTGGATTAGTTCCATAAGGGTTTAGTGATAAGGGTAATCTAGCCTCACCTACAAGATATTTAATCCTTTTGGTATCTAATTCTTTTGTTTTTTATGAAATCCCCATGTATTAATAATTACTTAAAATTATATGTATGGAGTAAAACTAAAGAGTTATTAAATAATTAACCAATAGTTTTATGGGTATGGGGTGAAAGAAAAAGGTTATGTAACAATAAATTAAATAATATGTTTAAAATTATTTTAAAAATCATTATTTAATATATGGATAACATTAGTGAAAATAAAAAATAAAAGATTTACCCATGAAAACTTCGGTGTGTTTAATATATTGAGAACACACATGAAAGGGTGTGACCCTTTCGAGTATTATATGTAAAATTGAAATAACCCTTGGTGAGGGACGTGAAATAGGTGAACATACTATATGACTTGGATATAATCTAATTTGTAGAAATAAATAAGAAATATGAATGTATATGACAAGAAAAAAGGGTAAAAAGAGGACTTATAACACTCTAAATAGAAATGAGATGGGGTCCACAAAGGGGATCAAAAGGGAGGAACATGTGCACTCCTCAATATCCTGGCCAAGGACAGTGAGTGCAATTATTGCATTGTGATGCAATTTGGAATTTGAATTTCAATGTTGAGTGTGGACTTGGATTAGATTAACGGTTGTGAAATATTTTCATTCTAAATAATCTTAATGGTTATTATTCCAACTTGATTCAAATAAAAATATTTGTTTTACTTATCCTATAAGTATTCAAATATCTGTGTTTGGTTGTATGTTAATATATTTACTACATTGAAATATTTTGATAATACGTATTTACTCATATTATAAGATAATATAATGTAAGAATAAATTTTACATGTAATATGATTATATTTACTTTTATTAGTAATTTTATCATTGGTATTGTAGGCATATAGGGTTTCCACTTGTTGCAGGTTATTATAGATTGTGCAAACTAGAGTTATATATAATGACAAATATTTATCGAAAAGTGAATGGCATAAAAAGTTATAGAAACCCATTAAGTAGGTGTAACATGGTATAAAAGAGAGAAGAAAGTTACAGAATAAAGGTAGGACCATATGGTCCTTAAAAGAGACATTTTCTAGTTACAATATCATACACAAACCATCTTCATGTTCAGATCAACTTACTTACCCATTCTACACATTAGGATGTTTGATGTGTCATTTTCTACGACTAAGTAGTAATCTCCTCTTGTGTTTCTAAGGTATCATTGTATCCTTTATAATTTTTGTCAGTATTAATTTGCTATTCTTATTATGCATTCTTAATTATAAATTAATTAATTCAAAATAACCCTATAGAATGCACCCTTACATCATGTATATTTACACATATCGTATTCTTATATATTTCAAGGTGTAAACATTTGTTGAGATCAAATCTTGATCAAATCTATCATTTTTACAACTCTAGTGGCCCTAGTGTTTCATATTATTTTTGTTTATGTTTCAAACTCTTTGCATCCATATGGTATCAATTTTTAAATTTTCATTTTTTTAATCTTTTCCCTTTTGGTGTAGAAATAAACTTAATCAACAACCCATTGTATATACCAAAATTCATCCTCCTACTTGCAAACTGAAGTCATCATATCCTATTTTTCCCATCACATATCCATAGTCCCTTCTATACTTGATCATAATGATAATTAGGTTCCATTGAATGAATTAAAATAAAATAATTAACATTATTTAGATTATGATCAAAATGATGATGACAATGTGAACCAAGATCCATTTTCTCATCTATCTAAATTTACTTTACAACATCATGAGTATCCTCATCATATTAAGACTCTTATCAATATTATTCTCATTGATAAACTTTCTCATGATTAACAATCTAATTTAAATTCCCTTTTCTAGTTTCCCTATCCTAAAACATTTACTATGCATAAATATACTATTCCTACATCTATAGTGCTTCTTTCATAAAGTGCACCTAATATTCCACTTCACAATTTCACTATGTCTATGTATGTGTCCAATAGTATTTCTACATATACTATATATACCCATAGTGGTTAAAATTATTCTTCTTCTATCATTCATGATCTTGAGACCCTTGAACATAATTGGCAATCTAAAATCTTACAGCTACAAAATGGTCTACTTTTTCTACTATGGATTCTACTTAATTTATTTATAACCCTCTTTCACAATAAGTTACTTTGTATTTATTTTATATTAGTTCATTCTCATAATAAATGGTAGTATTTAGGAGCACCTTAAAACATTTGATGTTACTTGGTTTGATTATGTTACAATTGTACATTACTTGGCAAGATATTTCACTGAGTTGAAATGATTTTTCTTTAAAATGGTTCTATAATATCCCCATCCATTTTGTATGTACTTTCACTGCCTTAGTTAACCAATTGCTTGTACAATTATTTATTAATATCAAGGACAATGTTTACTATGGTCAAATGTCTAAAATTCAATAAGGTTATAATAAATAAATTAGTGTTTATGTTCTATGGTACAAGACTATACTTACTAATATGAACTAAAATTTTGTTGATAGTGAGCTCAAAGATATCCTTAAAAATATTTTTTTAATCTTTAAGAATAAGTTATCTTTGACAAGATTTAATCTTTAGATCAACTATTTTATACATTGAAAGAGCATGAACATAAGCTATTTAACATGAAAAATGTTAAATATGTTTCTAACACATCTAACACATCCAATCATGAATTTAAAGAAAAATATACTCTCAAAGGAAAACCTCATGATGATAAAAATAAAGGTTAAACTAATGTCAATGTTGTATCTCAACCAAAATCCTTGATGAAAATTCACATCATTTCATTTTGCACCTTATATAGTAATTAAATAATTACTACAATGCAAATATTGTATCCCTCCCTCCACAACTTGAGGTTGATACAAATAAGCATTATAGAAAGAAGTTTGATAATAAAGCTTATTGCCATTACCATAAATGTGTTTTTGTCATTCTATTAATTAATGTGTTAAGCTTTCAATGTTATAATATATCTTATTAATGTCAATTCTAATGAATCAAATGTTTTCAATGAAACATTTAATCCTATTAAAAAATAATTAAAATCCAAAAATGTTTAATGAACCACTTCTTGATAACAATAATTCTAAATATACTGCAAAAGAGTGTCATACTCAACATGTTATAACACCTCTACCTTTTTAGATTACCCATTGGATGTTATGATTTGTACTATTACTACTATTATATATTCTCAACTAATTATTACCTTTGATGATACCAATATGTCTTATGATCTTATTTTTGATACACTTTATATTTGTGCCTTTTTCGACATACATCATATACACATTATTTTCGTTGATAATAATTCTAACTATAATGCATGCACTTTCAATTTGCTTTGCTTTTTGTGATATAATATATAACAAGTGACAAATGATACTAAGAAACAACATGGGAACATATTTCTCTCCCTCTCAGAGTTTCCTCTACAATTATTAATATTCCATTTTTAGTTGCATTTATTATTGCCTCATGTGACATGTGTCTAGGTTGACATTGGCTATGTGATTTTATGGATAACCAATCTATATTACACTAATATCTTATATTTATGTCTAATCAACAAGTATTTAAATTTATGGGTATACCATGTGAGGATCCTATCTATAAGTGGCTTATCCAAAATGATACATTTGCAACTCCCACTCCTAGTACATCTACATAAAGATATTCTAGTTTATATTTTTCTTCTAGTGTGTCACTCCCTGCATACCTTGTGCTAGGCCCTCTAGATCATTTGCTACTTCTAGTGGGTCACTTCCTCCTAGGCCTTCTAGTTCACAAATTACTTCTATTGGATCACTCTCTTATAGGTGTCATACTAGGTCATTATCTACACATCCAACTTTTTATAAGCCATTCAACCTTAGGTATCCTACTGTGTGTACTATGGTTTCATCACATCTTTCACAAGATCATCCTTCTTCTCTTATGAAACATGTGAGGTCCAAGCCTCCTTCATCTTATGGTTTTCCCGAGCCTCCTCATGAGGATTTTATTGGGTAGTTATTTTCTACCCCTTCCCTGTGCGTAGCCATTTTTCATAATGGAAAGAAAATAAAAAAAAAACTATTATAATTAAAAAGCATTCAGATATTTAGAAAATACAAAAAAAATCATTGATGTTTTATTTTTATAAATAGTTCCTTTTCATGTGGAGTTTTTCATGTTAGTTTGATAGATATCATATATCTTAATATATTCTCTTTACAAATGTATTCATAAGGTATCTTGAGCTTGATATAGGAACACATATTTTCATAAACAATTGTATTTGTCAAATTCATCCCTTCGCAACAAAAATTTAATATTGTGTCATATACTACAATATATGGGTGTTTTATTTCATTAGATTTATTTTCTACTTCCTCATTATGCACACTTATATATATATATATATATATATATATATATATATATATATATATATATATATATATATATATATATATATGTATATATATATATATATGTATTATATATATATATATGTATGTATGTATGTAATTTAAATGCTATATTTTGAACTAATAGGAATAACATGTGTCTTTTGCAACACTAACCTATCTTGTCCCATGTGATATGTCAACTACTAATATTTACTATACATTCTTGTTACATTAATTTATTACTTTAGTACATGACTACTAGAGTGATTATCATTAATAACATGAGTTCCTTATTTTTCTTGCAAAATTGTGGGTGTCCCATGTTTTAATATCTATACATCTCTTTTGGGTGGATCTAGGATAATGAGATTCAAAAGGGGGATAAGTGGCCACATTTTTTCTTAAAAAAGCAACTTGTTAACTTGGAGATACTTATAGAGATAACTAGTAAAATAATGTTTTGATAGTGTAATAAGATAAATTTTGAAAATTTAAATATAGTTTCTAAATATTTGCATTATCCAGATGAGATAAGTATATGAAATTTACTCATTTTGACAGTGATATTGCATTATTTGTGAAAACATAAGAAAAGTGCATCTGTATGGACACATTTTTTTAGAGAAAATAAATGAGTTCTTTTAATGAAATTTCATGCAAGCATTAAAAAAATTTTGATAATTGGTGAGAATGCTATTTCATATTTTAAAATTAATAGAATAATTTTAAATTATTTTACAAGTCAAGAAAGTAGGAAAAATGAAAATGCATGTGTACAAACACACCATTTTGAGCTTAATTTCTTATATTTGAATTTTTATTTTTTCAAATAGATACCAACCATTACTATATATTTGAGATATAAATTTTCTAATCCATTGATTGGTCATCAAAAATTATTAAACTATTGGTAGTGCTAATGGATAAATTATGATTAGCTATGTTAGGTAGAAATTAAGTAATAATTAAAAATAATAAGTTAGTCTTTAAAATAAATTGAAAACTATATTATCCCTTCTACAAACCCTTCTTTTATTTTTAAAATATTCATAAATCTAATGAATATTTTGTGCCTACAAAGGTGAATAAATGTTCAAATTATTTTATAAGCCTTCTTAGCTTATTTAATGCAGGTACAAAGCTAAGGTTTGAGTCCCCTAGCCATAATATAAGGTTTTAAAGAGGGAAGAACAATAAAACATATTGAAAATAAAAAAGGGTATATGCCCTTTGAAAATTGTGTTCATCCATTAAAAATAGTGCACGTCCTTTGAAAAGGGTATGCACCCTTCAAAATGTTAGTTTTAATTAATTTAGCACTACAATGGGTATATGATCTTTGTAGTTGAAAGGGCATGTGCCCTTTGTAGGTAGTACTTTTTCATTTCAAAATTTGTATACCCTTTGTACTAAAAAGTACATACACCATATAAAATTTGTGAAGGGATTTACAAAGGGCATACACCCTTGCATAAGGGTATATGTCCTTTACGAAAAATGACCAAAATGGCAAAAAATTTGACCTCCAAATTTGTGCATTTAACCTTGCATGTATAAAATTTATTCTTCACACAAGGCTTATTTTTCTTCTATATAATAATTTTTTGACACCATGTTTGTAACTTTGTGCCTTGATCTTCCTTTTTTATGATATCGTTTATGTTAGCTTGACTAAATATATCTTCAGTTATATGCATACTTTATTCTATATAAATGTACTATTACTTCTCTTTCTTGTTGTGTTGCATGTTGTTATATTTGTTTTCTATGATATTCACCATGTGCAATTCCTTTGTTAGGAATAGGTTCTCAATGCTGGCCACCATTATAACCTTTTATGTGATCCAACACAAACTATTAAACTTATCCAACATAAGTAAATTTTTTTTTATCTAAGCATTCAACCAATCTCTCACACGTATCTAAAAGAGGGATTTATTTATATGTATTCTACCTCCATTAGAAATACAATAAAATTACAAGACACAAGTATAGTTATTTACAAGGTTCAAATACTCCAAAATAGGTACAAATACAAATAAGTCATAGAATTCCACACTAGATGGAATTGTACACTTTAGTTCAATATTGTAATATGGTATAAGCCCTACTGGATATTCCCAAATATGGTCCATATTATCTAAAGTTTCCAACAATTTCAAATTCTTAGAGCTATGTAGAAAATTCTTGAACAAAGTTAGACACATATGACATAGTTTAAAGCATCATATATAATGGAAAAGAGTACATCATTCCTTCTTCATTAAAAACTCAAATATAATTACAAGAACAAGGTTTTGGGGCATGAGCCTTCTTCTAAGAATTATTTCAAATTTACATAATCATAATTAGTTTTAAAGCACATAGCGGGGAATGGTGTATCCATTCCATTTCGACCATGTGTTTTATTTACTAGATTTATCCTAGATCCCTCTATTGTGGACATAATATGTAGGGTTATGGAAGGTATAAAATCAAATATGTTCCTTATATGATATATAAGTTTAAATCATCTTTCACATTCATAGGAGAATATATTAGAGTTACTGAATATTCTTATTAATATGGATATTAAATAAGTGGGCATAGTTTCCTTGAATCTTTGAGACTCATTATAGTATGGTAGAAGACTTTGAGATATTTATCTCACCTATTCAAACGTGAAAAACAAACTCCATTGGAGCAACTTACCATCCGCAGATGATTCTTGTTAAGGGAGAAAAAATATGAACAACTGGTGAATCACACTATGAAATGTGGCAAAATGGAAATGGAGAAAATGTAAAAGAAATTAGTTTTTTGAATCTTATCTTTTACACTTGATTTCAGATGAGTTTTCTCTTCTATTTCATGGTTGGGGGCCCTTAGCCAAGGTTGACACATTTGTTTATGACAGGGATGTATTTTCCTCCATTACTTCATTACGCTATTGTCATAATATTTTATATATTTACCTTTGAGTGTATTTGTAGGATGAATGTGTGATATATTGCATGGAATTGTAATTCATGGTGATTGATTTGCATACAACTCATTGTGCTTTATTTTTGGGCGAACTCACTAGCTCAGAGAGTTTCTACCTCACTTCCCACATTACTCATCCCTATCTCCTCGGTCACCCATCATAGCCATCAAGCCCCAACTTAACATCTCCACACAAGTGTCGGAGAGCCAACACATCCACATCAATCCATTTTTAAAAAACCTCCAAACATATCCCGAACAACACAACTCGTGTTTATAAATAGCCACCGCGACATATGTGGTATAATGAAAAATTGACCCATCCATGTGGGAAGATAAAACAAGTAAAATATAGCCACAACGAGTGATAAAAAGAGAGGTAAAGCTTAATTTTATCCACAAACTATCCTTATCTCCTATGCATGTGGGATTTTAATCCCAAAATGGGAAAAACCAAACGGAGGTGGAAGATAAGGGTTGATGTGAACCCTTGACCAACTTGGTACAAAATAGTATATTTCTCATTAAGTGACACAGTGTTGACAGCTATAAAAATAGATCACTTGTATTTGAAATTGCTAAGTAAGATGACTGTGGTAAAATCCATAACAAGGTAGTTTCAAAAATTAGTAATTTTTAAGCACTTAAGGATAAAACCATAACTCGAAGTGAACTAATAAGTTTCTCAAAATTTTGATATCCTATTGATGGTATATTCATTTTCCTAATTTGTATTTTTCATGACTTCATTTTGATAAGAAAGAGTGACTAGAAGATAAGAAGATATAGGGATGTTCACCTAGCGAAGATGGGAATAAAAATGGAGAGTGAAACCTGATTGTTTTCAGATCTCATGGGTTCTCAGGGTCTTCTTATATAGGTTTTGGAGTTTTATTAATGTTTCTAAGTTTCTTTTAAATTCTACTTGTAGGAAAAAATTAATAGAACAATTCATTTGAAACCATGGAGATAGGAACTCTGAACCCCATAAACAAGTTTTGTGACATTATTTCTATTTTACATTTTGTTCTCTTAGATATTTACATTTTTTTAATTAGAATTCATTTTGGATGCAATATTAAATCACTTGAAAAATTTTATGGGAAAATGATTAAATCAGGTAAAATAGAAATTTGTAAATGTTTGAATGTGAAACGAGATGAATGTTTTAATTTAGTTTTAGATCAATTTTTCAACATTTGAATCGTATATTATTTATATTTTAATAAGTTTTGAAGTTGATAAGAGTTAAGAAACTTATGAATTACAAAAATCTTGGTAAACAGTTGAAAAAGTAGAGAATTTAATTGTGTTTATGGATCATGTTTTTGTTTTCAGAGCAGGCTGATTTGATAGTTTGATTGCTTCAAATGGTTCAGATGTGATTGGAAAGGTAGAGGTGCACTATGAGAAATTTATCAAAAAGGAATCAATCGATGATTTTCAGGCATATATTAATGAAGTCTAGGAAGAAAACTCTCTCTTGAGATCAATTTATTACTCCTTAGAAGATGAGAATACTCATTTGAAATAAGAATTACAAACGAAGGATGATATCTTGGTAAGGTTGAAGTGTGGTGAGAATAAAAATGAATTAGCTTCAACTTCAGATGCATAAACTATGACTGATGAGTGCAATGTAAGTTATTCACCACGTGATTTTCCTTCCCATTTGAATTAAGATTCAGGTAAATATGTTTTTAGTTCATTTGAAAAACACACTAAAGGGATTATATCTCGATTATTGTTGAGAATGGGAGTTGATGGAAGAGGTCCTAGTCAAAATGGCCAAGGTATGAATAACCCAATATAAGTCAAAGATCATCCTCATTTTGTAGGTTTGTGTTTTCCTAGTGCGGGAATTAATATTGGATATGTCTTAAACCATACTCCAATATTCTGAAAAGAAAGAGAATACCCCACTAGTATTACAGGATGGATTTGGTAAGAGAACACAGAGAAGAGGTAATGAAATACCACCTCTTTGTTATCATAATCACAAAATAAATTGTAATACTTTTGATCCTCTTTTTCAGTTAAAGAATTTTGGCTATAATATTTAGAAAATGTGGAATGATTTGCCTTGTACTTTATTTGGATTGCATAACCATTTAGTTTAAAGTTGTTTTAAGAGGATGACATTGTTAAAGAAGTTGGTGTTGTTTGTCAAGAACAAGGAAAATGAAAAATACCAACCTCATCATTCAGACGTGATAAATGGAAAAAATAATTCCTCTTGTCCTAGGATTTTTTGAACTCATTTTCATATGAGTGAACACTAAGTGGAAAATTATTGGAAACTTCATCAATCACACGATCAGAGTAATGGTAAAATGAAAATAGAATACATACCTATTACAAAAGTAAATAAAATTCCTATACCACCCTCGTTTATAATATAACCCTGGATCGGGTAATAACTAAAAATGAAAATCCATTTAAATGGGTTGGAAAATAATTTTTAATTACATATTGCATAGCTCTTGATTGTTGAATAATCATGTAATTAATTCATAGTTTTTGGTTATGGGGCTCCTTTTGTATTGTTATAAGGAAATATTTTCCCATTTTTTTAGCTTTGAATTTTGGAGTTCAAATTTGTGAGAAAACAAAGAGAAACGTTTACAATACCTGATGAAGGAGAATCATCTTGGTAGTTTTGAGAGAACCATAAAGGTTGAATAAGCCTTTCTTAGGCACTGAGCATACAAAAGGAATTGTCAAAATATTCTCTCTCCATTATACCATTGTTCAAATTTAAATGTGTGTGTACATTGTTGTAGCAAAGGTGGAAAACCTTGTAGTAGGGGAAATATATAAAGTTTGACTAGGTATGAGTGGTTGAATAGGTAAGAATGAGTTGTCATGGGTTTGATAAGGTCTTGAAGACCATAAAAATGAATATGTAACGCATGTGATGTGTTCTTAGATAAATATTATCCACTCTTTCTATGTTTGGAAGCATGGTTGAGATTTGTTAGGATAGACTTAGTCATTTAGGGAGAAATTTGAGTTTCTTAAGGAGGTGGAATAGGTAAAAAAGAAAAATGAAGGGAATAATTCAATAGAGCAAGCTGGTAATAGGTCAAGGAATGATGAACAATGTATGTATGATTTTTGGAAAGATGAAATTGCTTTTGTTTCAATGAAATTGCATGTTGTTTATGGACTATGAATGAAGAACTCTGCGAGGTAGTGAGGTACAAACCCTCCATGACATTTATATGTTGAATTTATTTTCACTACTAATGTGGAGGGGTAGTGTAGGTGATATAGATTGAGAACATTATTTTATAATTTTTAAAATTCTTGTCAAGAAATTATACTATAATTTGTTCCTCCTCAGCTCGATATAGGGCTTGATATAAATTTTGTTTTCATCATTGAAACAAGCTATAGATTTCAATTATTATTTATTTCTGCATGAAATACGGACCTCAAGTTTTGAGGTGATTTGTTGTGTAGTTGAATATCTAGATAACAATATTTTTGAGTAAATTTTAATGTCATACTGTACAAAGAATGAGATAGTTTTAGAGAAATTTGAACAAATTTAGATGTTTCAAAGAAAAGAACAACCTAAAGGAGATCTCAGAGCCTTAAGAAGGAATTGGAATTAGTTTATTGATAATTTTATGAAGATATCATCACTTTTTTGGAGTAAATGTTCACTATACAAGGTATA
Organism: Taxus wallichiana var. yunnanensis; assembly: GCA_018340775.1. NCBI lineage: Eukaryota > Viridiplantae > Streptophyta > Pinopsida > Cupressales > Taxaceae > Taxus > Taxus wallichiana. Next base: position 287,641,748 of record CM031238.1, read on the forward strand.
TGATTGTACTAGTTTCTACAAATTTAGGAACTCTTCAAACATAGTAAATGGAATCTATAACCATGGAACAATGCCATGATGTATTTATAATTGTATTTTTGGCCTAGAATTGACAATTTAGAACCTTGAGAATCATGGGGCAGAGTATTAGGATGATTAGAGGAACACAAGTGTTTGACTATTTATAGGGAAGTATGATGATTACAAAGGATGTATATAACATGAAAAATAGACATATGAATTCCTAATGATCCTATGATCATATAACTTAACTTGTATACTCAAAGAAAGAGGGAGGCATAAATGATTATATATAGTAGTAAGAGACCTGTTTGAGTCAATGTTGTAAAGAAGAAGATTTTATAGATCATAAAATGAAAAAATCCCAGGGAATTGAGCATGTAATGGGTTAGCTATGATCATATTGGACCTCACATATCCAGTGGTGAGCATCCCATAGTCTTGAATACACAATACTCATCTACAAAGAGTAAAGAAAAACACTTGTATAGATGGATCTTAATGATTGGATTGCAACCATTTATATATATCGGGGATGATGTGTTATAGTTGGATTTTTCAAACACTCTAGGCTATGCACAAATATTCATATTATTGTTTAAGGAAAGGGTATCCTTCAAGTTTGGTATGGTGTTCACTCTTCAGGAACACATCTCATGAAGGTAAGTAACTTGATTCCCAAATGAGATAAGAGCATATGATGTTATAGTGGATGTATTCTTCACATTTTGTAGTAGGGTTATTATATAACTAAGATAAGGTATGCTAGGTTTCTTGATTTAATAAGAAGAGTTTTGGATAGAAATTAACATGTAGGGGTAGACAAGTAATTTCGAAGGCATAATTTGAATACCTAATATCATGATTAATTGTGTGCCCTGGCGTGACATGAAGGATTATTTCCAAAAGAAAACAAAGAAGAAGTCTTGAACATGTAGTGGGAAGTACTGAGGGCTCACTAAAGGATGAAGTTATGCTAAGATAGTTTGTACACCATGGAAGTGTTTGCCATTTCTTATATGCCTGGAAATAAGTCTTAAATCAAACATGACAATAGAGATAGGTGTATGGATAGTATGAAGGGTATGAGGTAAGTTGGAAATTGAAGCATTGAACATTAGTATGAGTTGACAAGGACATAGTACCAAGGTGAGTGAATATAAACTTGGAGTATAATATGTAGAAGAAGGAACATATTGTTATACAGGGTTGAGATTGTGCTAAGAAGGATGCATCATTTTTCGTATCAGATTCGGTCTCTTATTTGATTAGTTAATAAGAATATAGACGTTTTTTATGAGTGTCATTTTTGTTTGATTGTGCTAATTATTGGAGGACAAGGTGATGCAAGGTTATAGGTAGGTGAAGGATAAGAAAGACTCAAATAGCCAAGAGAGAAGAATTGAAAATAAGCCTAAGAAACTATAGCTAGAAGAGAGGAAGATTGAGGAAAGAATATTGGCATAGGTGCAACTAAAGCTTGCATAGGTAAGGAATTTTTCATGAAGAGGAAGAGGTAGTCAGATATCCAAGAAGAAAATTGGATAAGAGACAAAAGAAAGCTACAATCCAAGGTGATAGAGACTTGGATAAGAGAGACATATATCATGGAAGCTATACCATGGAGATAGGTAATTATAAGAAATTAAGAGGATGAGAGTGGTAGAAGGAAATAAGAGAAAATAAATGAAGAGAGAAAGTGAGATTATTGATATAAGGATGTAGATTGAACTGTCGACACTAAAATTTTCCTCCATAATTTCTATTTCATTAATGTATGTATTAGAATAGGATGTTGTTAAATATAATTAGTAGTAGCGTCGATAGAAGATAACGGCGCCGCCAAGATAATAATGTGGAGTACGGTAGATAAAAGTACAATAGGAATGTTGTAAAAAGTAAATATTTGTCGTAAGTGGTCCGGTAATGTTAAAATGTCAAAGTTTGGGTAATTAGAGAAGTAGGGTCTACATGATTAGGAATTAGAAATATTATATTGGTAATAAAGACAAGGAGTGAGGTCATAAATATTTTGTGTATTTTATTTGTAAAAAGTCTAAAAATGTGGAACCCATGTAAAATGATAAGGTTTATCTTATCTTAAGAGATAAGCTTACATGTATAGATAAGAGTTAAGGTATGGAATATGATTCGTCAGAGTGGATTTCTTATCCTATCTTAGAGATAGGATGGATAAGCCTGGAAGTTCTATAAATAGAGAGGCCACCCCCCTCATTTAGCATAGAAAGAAGTAGTGAGAAATATTGTAGGAAGTGTGCAAAGGAAGCCATCGCTTAAAGGTGTGTCAAGAAGCCATCGAGAGGTGTAATTGTAAAGTTTCTCCCATAGTCTTGTCAAGTACCTCATGGGTGAGATTGTAACAATTTCATGTTAATATTATAATTTACTTTGATATTTCAGATTTGTCATCATTCCGTCTTATCATAGTCGATGGTATTCTTGTGTTCGTTCGTTGTTGTTTTGTTTCCAGATTACATCCACCAAACTAAAGGTCATGCATTAGTAAATAATCATAAAGACGAGGAGTTCCCGTGAAGAATTATCATAGTGCCGGATTGGTGATGACATTTTGGTTCCGCTGCCGACCATTCCTCGTTGGTGGATTTTCTCGAGAGATATTCCCACTTAGTCAAAAATCAATCGAGGGTAACCTTGTTTTTACTGCGTAGTAGTTACCATGGTAAAGTCATTTTTACCGTGAATAGTAGTTACCATGATAAAGTCATTTTTGCTGTGAATAGTATTTATCACAAAGAAAGTCACTTTTTACCGTGAATAGTATTTACCGTAAAGAACTTCACTTTTTACCGTGAATAGTGTTTACCACAAGAAAATCAAGTTTTTACCATAAGTAAGTCAAGTTTTACCATAGTTTACCGTGGTCATTTCTATAGTAATTCCAATTATTTGTGCACATAAGTCTTGTTGATTGTACTTGTGGGTTGGTATTTCACTATGTGGTTACTTTTGAAAATGGGAAAGATTCCTATTTTTTCAGCTCAATCTAATGAAGATGCTTCTTCTTTCATTCAAGAGTTTAAGCGATCTTGTATTTGTAATGGCCTTATAAGAAGGGAACAATGGACTGAATTTTTCCTACCTTTTGGATGGTTCAAAGACTTAGGTGGTTTGAAACACTAGGTGATAATGTGAAAATTCATGGGATTTATTAACTCGAAAGTTTTCTTGAAGAATTTGGTGAACAATGTAAATATGCAGATCTCATGATCGAGATCACAAAGCTATCCCAAGGAGAGAAGGAGAAGATAAGGGATTATCATGCTCGTGTTCTAGAGCTAAGGAGGAAGCTCGATGCCCGTAGATCCGGAAGGAAGGATTAGCGGATGGGTTGATGAATGGCGTGGATAATCTCCTCTCGTAAGCACTTCATTCTTGGGATGAAGCCGTAGATCGACAACGAGTGAAGTATGACCGCCCAACTACCATTGAACAAGCAAAGGAGATCGCAAGAAGGCAAGAAGAAAGCATGGAAGAGGAGCCCAAAGAAATTGTTGTTAAAGTAGAGCCTACACCAAAGACCTTTGGTCCGTAATCCACAACCACTCCCGGTGAGCACAAATATTTCTCCTAGTACATCTACCGAGTATGAAGATCTCGCTTAGGAAGATGGGCCAGCTTAACTATTAATCTTCTTCAAGGAAAGGAATTTAGTTCTCAGGAGGAGATAGAGGTCCAAAAAGAAATATTTCTGAGTTGTTTGTTATGGTTGTTATAAAAGGGTCATTATAAGTATAATTGTCCGATAGAGCTTCTACATCTGGTACAAGAGATAATGATAAAGGAAAAGCACCTGTGAATTCTCTTGATGTAGTAGATAAGAGTAGAAATAATGAAGTAGATGTGTTTGTAACAAAAAGAAAGAAAGAAAAAGATAATCAAGATGGAACTGATCCTAAGAAGATGAAAGGAGAAACTAGTAAGAAACATAGAGAAGAAAGTTGGGTGTGCAGGATTTTCTCGATTTCACAGGGGCAAGGACCATACTCCATCTTGGAAGATCTGTCCAAAAGGCCTCGCAAATATTACATATGGTCAACTCTTGGCTATGTCTTCTCGAGAAGAGGCGGGAGTCATGCGAGGTGGACTCAATGCTCAAGAAGGAAGGAGGTTGAGGTCCCCGCTTTTGGAGGCAGAGGCAGATCCCTATGCTCCACAAGCCGAGGTATTATGTAATGGTATTTCAATTCATGATGTCTTAGTTGATGGAGGTGCTGCAGCTTAATGTAATGACCGAGTCCTGTAATGAATATGTTGGGTTTAAAATTGATCGCCCTTCAACACTTATGTTAAGGTCATTAAATAAGGGAAAACTAAACCAAAGGTGTAGTTTCAAATGTGGCAATATCTCATTATGGGTGTTGTATGTGTGGTAGACTTTCAGTGATGAAAATGGTACTGTTGCATACTCCAATGCCGCTGGGAAGACCATGGCTAAGGAGAGTTCATGCAAGAAACTACTGGAATGAAGGTTTCATGACACTTGGACGTGGTAGAGAGAGGGTGAAGATAAATGTGATCCTCGACATCATAAAGCGTAACCTCGTGGATTCAAGTGATGAAACCGATGATCGACATCCTCTCGATTACTCTAGTACCAAAGTGAAGTGGACACCAAGATGAAGAAAGTGAGGTGGATGTTTCAAATCATGGATATCCTTCCAAATACACCAACTCATGACCCCATAAAATTATCTCAAGAAGAAGTTGATGATCGTCTCCAACAAATAAAGATTGGTGATGCTCATGATGGAGAGTGAGAAGGAATCCTACCTCCACTCTTTTCAAGGTACATACACCTATTCACTTTTGATTACAAGGAACTCCATCAAGTAAGTTGGGTAGAACATTGTATTGAGCTGGTAGATGGTGCTAAGCCCATAAAGCAAATGCCATATAGAATGAATCCTAATTTTTCCAAGACTCGTAAAAAGAAGAAATAGATAAGTTGCTTGATGCAGATTCATATTTGTCATGGAGAATTCAGAATGGGTTTCTCCCATTGTGATCTCAATAAAAAGAATGGGAAGCTACGCATTTGTGTTGATTACAGAAAGCTCAATAAGGCAACAAAGAAGGATCATTACCCTCTTCCATTTTCGATCGATCTTGACGGCGAAGTAGCCGGCCAGAGTGCTATAGTTTTGCTTGATGGATATAAAGGCTACTACAACCAAGTTCGTATAAGCAGAGAAAGATCAGTCAAGACCACGCTCACCACTCCTTGGGGAACGCTTGCTTATAGAGTTATGCCTTTTGGGTCAGTGTAATGCTCCAAAGAACATTCCAAATGCTTGATGAATAGGGTGTTCAACCCTACATCGGGACCTTCATCGAGTATTTCGGATGATTTTTGCATCTATGGGAGCAAGTCGACCACCCGCACTAAATGGAGACAACATTTCAAAGGTTAGATGAAGCACAAGCCTCACTAAACCCTACAAAGTGTGTCTTTGGATGTTCTAAAGGCGTTTTGTTAGGGCATGTCAGATCCAGAGATGGTATTGGTACTCGATCCCGATAAAGTTTCAAAATCAAAGATTTACCATTTCCTCTTATGAATAAGTAAGTTGAGATCATTTTTAGGCCATGTGGGTTACTATAGAAGGTTCATCAAGAATTTCTCAAAGATCGCACAACCACTAACCCAGCTTCTTGAAGAAGGATGTTACTTATGAACCAGAAATAAGGCGCATGAAGCTTTTGGACAATCAAGGAAGCCCCGTGTCTTCACCGCTTTGAAGAATCCAGATTGAGCAAGCCATTCATCAGGTACACCGATGCCTCGGATGCAAAGACTAGGAAGTACTTTGAGCCAAAAGGATGAAAATGGGAATGAACATCCAATTTACTTTGGGAGCAGATAAATGAGCAAAGGCTGAGGTAAACTATACCAGAATCAAAAAGAGGCTCGCTATCATTTTTGTTGTAAAAGAAGTTTAGAAATTACTTGCTAGGGCAAAAATTTATAGTCAGAATAGATCATCGTGCTCTAAAATATATTGTCAATAAGCCTAACCCATCGTGAGGATAGCAAGATGGATAATTTTGCTACAAGAATTTGAATTTGATATTATAGATAGGCCAGAAAGAAGCATGTCAATGCAGATGCACTCTCTCGAGCCTATGATGGTTTAGGATCATCTTGTGATGATGATGATTTCCCGATGCAAAGATTGTTATCCTCGACACAATCCCTAGTGAATACATAGATATTTGGAATTATCTCAATGAATTCAAGTTTCCCGATGGTGCCAATGCAAAGACTAAGAGAAAGATTACTCAAGCCTATCCATATTCTATTCTCGCATGGAGCATTATTTCGAATAGGACCCGATGGACAAGACAAGAGGGCAAATGACGTGATCAAGGAAAGGAGCTGCTAGAAGAATTCCACAATGGTACATGTGGAGGGCACTTCTCCTGACAACTTACAAAGCAGAAGGATCTTGATGCAAAGTTATCACCGCCCACTCTTTTTAAAGATTGTTATAATTATTGTAAGACATGTGATATTTGTCAAACACATGGTAACCGTAAGACTTCATCACTCCATTATGTCCTATTCTTCCACTTGGTCCCTTTGAAAAGTGGGGAATAGACATCAGAGGTCCACTTCCAACTACATCACGCCAAAATAAGTATATTGTAGTTGCCACAGATTATTTAACCAAGTGGGTCAAGCTAGGCCATCAAAATAACTTCCATGGATGAAGTGGCAAGGTTCATATATGAACGCATTGTCACCAGATTTGGTTGTCCATTAGAAATTGTAATGATCAAGGAAGCCACTTCATTAATGAGGTGGTAGAAGCCCTAGTCAATAAGTTTTCTATTAAGCACAGAAGGCAACAACATACAAGCCAAGCACAAATGGACAGTGGAACGAACAAATTTTGTGTCAGGTCAAATTCTAGCAAAAGATGCAAATTGCAGTACATAAATGGGATAAAAGGATTCATGCAAAGATTGTGGCATATAGGGCAACATCAAAGTCAGCAACAGATACTCCCATTTCAAATATTGGCCATGGCATTGATCCAGCTTCCTATTGAGTTTGATATTCCCACCGTGAGAGTTATGAAAATGAAAGGATGGATGAAAGTGATTCAGTAAAAGAAAGGTTGGTACATCTTCATTTGCTAGAGGAAATGAGGGAAATAGCAAAGGATACAAGCCATAAGAAGAAAATGAAGCAGAAGGAATACTTTGATCAAAAGATCCGATGGTCTCCATTTCATGTGAATGACTTGGTCCTAGTATATGATTCCATATACAAAAAAAAGAAGACAGAAAAATTTTTCCAAAATGGATGGGGCCCTACAAAATAAAGAGTTGCATGAAAATGGTACGTGCACTGACCGGAGGAATTGATGGCACTCCCATTACGAAATGGGTCAACCACGACAAGTTGAAGATTTTCCAAGCACTGTAATAGTCTACTCCGAGGACGAGTAGAAGCTAGGAAGGGGGAAGATGTCGACACTAAAATTTTCCTCCATAATTTCTATTTCATTAATGTATGTATTAGGAATAGGATGTTGTTAAGTATAATTAGTAGTAGCTGCTTGATAGAAGATAACGGCACCACAAGACGTACGGTGTCGCCAATAATGTGGAGTACGGTAATACCAAAGTACAATAGGAATGTTGTAAAAAGTAAATATTTGTCGTAAGTGGTCCGGTAATGTTAAAATGTCAAAGTTTGGGTAATTAGAGAAGTAGGGTCTACATGATTAGGAATTAGAAATATTATATTGGTAATAAGGACAAGGAGTGAGGTCATAAATATTTTGTGTATTTTATTTGTAAAAAGTCTAAAATGTGGAACCCATGTAAAATGATAAGGTTTATCTTATCTTAAGAGATAAGCTTACATGTATAGATAAGAGTTAAGGTATGGAATATGATTCGTCGTAGTGGATTTCTTATCCTATCTTAGAGATAGATGGATAAGCCTGGAAGTTCTATAAATAGAGAGGCCACCCCCTCATTTAGCATAGAAAGAAGTAGTGAGAAATATTGTAGGAAGTGTGCAAAGGAAGCCATCGCTTAAAGGTGTGTCAAGAAGCCATCGAGAGGTGTAATTGTAAAGTTTCTCCCATAGTCTTGTTGAAGTACCTCATGGGTGAGATTGTAACAATTTCATGTTAATATTATAATTTACTTTGATATTTCAGATTTGTCATCATTCCGCCTTTATCATAGTTGATGGTATTCTTGTGTTCGGTTGTTGTTTTGTTTCCAGATTACATCCACCAAACTAAAGGCTGTGCATGCATAGAAGATATTTTAAGAACACATGGATACATATTGCCCAAATGGATCAAGAAAATAACGTCTAAGAAAGCATGTGAAGATTAGGAAGATGTAAGAACATTCCAAGGTGATGTACATGAAGGTGAAGACACTAAAGAACCAATTATTGCTACAAGAAACTACTGGAAGAAGCATGATATTTTTTCAAATGAGGTAAGAGAAATGAGAAAAAGAGGTAAACAAATTGCATTTGATACGTCAGCTAATGACATTATAAACATGACTAGTGATAGTGATGAATGCATGATTGAATTTTGTAAAGAAAAGATGGGATGGACTAATTTGGAAGTAGGTGAATGTTCTCATGAATGCTAAAGGGATGAAATGAAGGAAAATGTAGACTTATTTGAATAAGTACAACAATGTCTAAATGATGGACCAAATTTTGATGAATTTCAAGAAGATATTGATGATTTTCTATGGTAGGAAGAATTAAAGGTGAGAGAAATTTTGTATGCAGGCATAAGTCATCTTATGGGTGAAGAAGAGGTGGAAGCATGGAATAATGATAAGGAAAAATCACAAGTTGATGAGGATGAAGAGGTAAAACATGAAAATTTTAAATTAGGTTTTGTTTATTTTGATGATAGTATAATTGATACAAACCTTGCTCAAGAGATATTACATTTTGAACAAGAAGAAAATGAATTTGTTTATGACAACATGGAGTAATTACAAGATGAATTAAGTGCATTAGATAATGACCTTCATAATGAAGAACTTGATGAATTTCCTAAACTAGCGGAGATGTAAGATTTTGGTGAATGGAAGAAGGAAAATGAGTATCAAGAAGGGATAATTATGAAAGGAGTAGCAAGTGCAACATCATAGTTATAGATTGGGATGAAAATCTCATTGACAAGCCTAGGAATGAAGAAAAGAAAGGAAAAAACAAATATGTGAAGACCAAATTTCAATAGTTCAATGAAAAAACAAAATAAAAAGAAGAAGAAAAACAACATGCAATCAAGCAAGAAGTTTCATTGCTTCAAAAAGTTGTGTCTAATTTTTCTTTAAGTGTCGTGTATGCAGCTATAGCACCTGATAAGGTAAATGAAGCTCCTGATTACATGAGAGATATATTGAATACAAGAGAATAAGAAGACCTTGAAGACCCATATGAATATTAAGAAGTAATATGGATCCTAGCAAATGAGAAACAGACAAGAAGAGGAAAATACAAGAAGAGATAAAGGAGCAAGAAGATGAGATATAGAGAATACACCAGGAAGACACCAAAACTAAAATGGCCAACGATAACATGGGACCCAAGTACAAGTCAAGGAGAATGAAAAATATGAAGTCTCATGAGTAGGAGCTCATGAAAACTTTCAATTCAGATAGCCTGATGTAGGAGCATCATCCTGGTAGTTTGGAGAGAATAATAAAGGTTAAATAAGCCTTTCGTAGGAACTGACCATATAAAAGAAATTGTCAAAATTTTCTCTCTCAATTATATAATTGTTCTAATTCAAATTTGTGTGTACATTGTTGTAGTAAAGGTGGAAAACCATATAGTAGGGGTAATATGTCAAGTTTGACTAGGTATGAGTGGTTGAGTAGGTAAGAATGAGTTGTCATGAGTTTGATAAGGTCATAAAGACCACAAAAAGGAATATGTAATGATTATGAGGTTTTCTTAGATTAAGATCATCCACTTTTGTTATGTATGGTTGATCTTTCTTAGGATAGACTTAGTCAATTTGAGAGCAAGTGGAGTTTCTTAAGGAGGTGGAATAAGTAAAGAAATCCCAATGGAGGGAAGAATTCGATAGAGGAAGCTGGTAACAGGTCAAGGAATGATGAATAAAATATGTATGATTTTTGGAAAGAAGTAATTGCTTTTATTTCAATGAAATTCCATGTTGTTTATGGATTGTGCATGAAGAACTCTGCCAAGCAGTGAGGTACAAATCCTACATGGAATTTATATGATGAATTTATTTTGATTGCTAATGTGGAAAGGTACTACAGGTGATATGGCTTGAGAACATAATTTTTAATAAGTTTTAAAATGCTTGCAAAGAAATTATACTGTAATTTGTCCCTTCTCCGGCTCGATATAGTGCTTGATATAACTTTTGTTTTCATCAGTGAAATGAGCTATAAATTTCAATTATTCTCTATTTTGGCATGAACTAGGGGACTTCAAAATTTTGAGGTGATTTTTTTTGTGTAGATTAAGATCAAGATAACATTATTTTCAAACCAAATTTGAATGTCACAGTGTAGAAAGCAAGAGACAATTTGAGAGCAATTTGAACAAATTTAGATTTTTCAAAGACAAGAACAACTTGAAGGAGATCACAGAGCCTTGAGAAGGAATTGGAATGAGTTTTTAGATGATTCTATGAATATATCATAGCTATTTTGGATTAATTGATGACTCCGCACAGGTATATGACAAAGTATTAATTCATTAGTAAAGGTTACAAAGGATACTGAGATGGGAGAAATGTGTGAATGGCTAGTGCCTACAAGTTTGGGAACCCTTTAAACATATTAACCAGAACATATAAACCATGTAACAATGACATGAAGTATTTATAAATGCATTTTGGGCCTAGAATTAGCAATTTACCACCTTGAGAAGCCTGGGAAGAGTATTATGACAATTAAAGGAACACAAGTGCTTGACTATTTATAGGGAAGTTTGATGATTACAGAGGACATATATAACATGAAAAAGGGATGTATCAATTCCTAATGATTCTATGATCATATAACTTCACTTTTAGATCCAAATCAAGAGGGAGGAATAAAGGAGTATATATAGTTGTAAAAGACATGTTTAAGTGAATGTTGTAAAGAAGAAGAGTTTATAGATCATAATGAAGAACTCCCAAGGCATTGAGCATGTAATAGGTTGGTTATGATCATATTGGACCTCACATATCAAGTGGTGAACATCCCATATTCTTGAAGACACCATACTGATCTACAAAGAGTAAAGACAAGCACTTGTACATATGGCTGTTAATGATTGGATTGCAGTAATTTATATATATTAGGGATGATGTGTTATAGTTGGAGTTTTCAAACACTCTAGGATATGGTCTACTATACATCTTGTTGTTAAAGGAAAGGGTATCCTTCAAGTTTCGTATGGTATTCACTCTTTAAGAGCACATCTGATGAAGTTAGGTAACTTGATTCCCATATGAGCTAAGAGCATATGAAGGTATAGTGGATGTTTTCTTCACATTTTGTAGTAGGGTGATTATATAACTCAGATAAGGTATGCTAGGTTTCTTGATTTAATAAGAAGATTTTGGACAGAAATTGAAATGTAGAAGGCATAAGTAATTTGAATGGCATCATTTGAAGATCTAGTATCATGATTAATGGTGTGCTTAACAGTGACATGAAGGATTATCTCTACAAGAGAAAAAAATGAAGTCTTGAACATGTAGTGGGAAGGAGTGAGGGCTGATTAAATGTTGAAGCTATGCTAAGATAGTTGGTAGACTATGGAAGTTTTTTTCATTGCTTATATTCCTGGAAATTAGTCTTAAATCAGACATGACAGTAGAGATAGGTGTATGTATAATATGAAGTGTATGAGGCAAGTTGGAAATTGAAGCATTGAACATGAGTGTGAGTGAACAAAAAAATAATACCAAGGTGAGTGAAGATAAACTTCGAGTATAATATGTAAAATAATGAACATATTGTTATCCAAGGTTGAGGATGAGCTAAGAATGTTGCATCAATACTCAGTGAATGTTCTTAAATTGAATATTTTTGAAACACTGCATTTACATTCTCCTTATTTAGCATTTGAGTTCCTGTTACAGTTTTGGTAGGGAATTAAAACTCATATTTCATCTTTGTAGATTTGACAACAATTTGTACACGTTGATGGGAACATTGGAAGTGTTCATTTTCTTATTGTTTTGCAGAATAATTGTTGTGGAAATGCATCTATTATTAGAATGTATATGTTAGGTATATTTTTAATACCCATAATTTGGGCATGCTTGTATCTTTTCTCACAAAGTAATTTTTTTCTTACCATACTCGAAAATGACATTTCCATGCGGGAAATAAATGTTATTTCTAAATATGGTAAAAATGTTAGAATACATTATGATTACACTAACAAAATACTCTACAAATTATGTCCAGTGATATTTTTAGTGGATGGTAGTTCATCGTTTATATTATACATATAGTCTGTTTCTATCCTATTTATAGTTCATAATATTTGGATAGATATTTCATTCATAGATTCACATTATTTATTTTTGAATCTCAACTATTTTTGTCATGTGAGTGGTTTAAAAATTATAAATCATTACATTTGCAGTAGTTGACATTTTATAGGGATAGTGGACATTAGCTATTTTTGGCATGTAGATGACTTTATACACTAATCTATTTTGGTGGATTTTTTTATAGTGATTGGTTGTATCTCAGAGTATTAGTTGGGGGTTGCCTCTTTTGGTGAGCAATTGTCTATTTTTAGACTGATAGATTTTTTGTGATGGAAATTAAAGATTATTGGGTTCACAACTATCACAGAGACTAGAATAATCATAGAGTATCAGTGAGACAATTTCCTCTTTTGGTGATCAATTATCTAAATTAAAATTAATGTTTTTTTGGGATAAGATATTCAACATTTTAAGTGATATAACCCACAATGATATTTCAATGGATCATGTATGTGTTTACGATATTCAAGAAGATTATGAGCAATATTAGTTTGTGAAAACGAACATTTTTGGAAAATCCTTCCCACTAGGGAGGAGTGATCCGTAGATCAAATCAATGGGCATATTTTCCCTAAATATCCTAGTACCATTACAGTACAGTAAAAGACTCTAAGAGGTTTTTGTCACATATTTGAACACAAAAGATAGACTTTGTTGGAACAAGTTCCATCAGTAGAGGATTCTAGTTGAGGGAGAAAAAAAGGAAAAACTGGAAAATCATGTTACGACATAAGGAAAAATGGAAATGGAGAAAAAAATTTAAAAATGGTTTTGTGACTTTGATATTCAATGCTCCTTTTCAAACGGATGAGTCCTACTATTTTCTAGCTACGAGTCATCATCTAGGGTTAACACACTTTTTTATCAAAAGGGTGTCTTTTCCTTCATTACTTCATTATGTTATTGTCACAATATTGTATACATTTATGTCTAAGTGTATTTTCAGGATGCATTTGGGATATATTATAGGGTATTGTAATGCATGGTGACAGAGTTACATACAACTCACCAAGTTTTGTTGTGGGACAATTCACCAGCTCGTTGAGCTTCCACATCAATTCCCACATTTCTTGGCTCTAGATCCTTGTCTGACAATCCTAACCTTTGATCCCTATCTTAATACCTCCACGCAAGCCTCAACAACCCAAAACATCCACGGTGAGCCATATTTCAGAAAACTCCTCCATACATAGCATGACCAACACAACTCGGGCATACAAATAATCACCACCACATACATGACATAACAAACAACCGAACTGTCCATGTGGGAAACAAAAACCAGGAAAGTCTGGCCATAACCATAGATAAAAATGACATGTAAACTTAATTTAAACAACAAACATATCATATCCCATATGCATGTGGGATTTTAATCCCAAAATGGGAAAAACCAACGAGAGGATGAAGATAAGGGATTCGAACCCTTGACTAACTTGGTACAAAATAATAGCTCGGCTATTGAGCCACATGGTTTTGACGAGATATAAAAGGATCTCATTTGGATTTGAAATGGATAACTAAGATGACTATGGTAGAACCCATAACTCGACATTTTCAAAAATAAGTAGTTTTGAAGTACTTAAGGAAAAAACTAGAGTTCAGAATGAACTAGGAAGTTGCTCAAAATTCCAATATGCTCCCGATGGTATATTCATTTTCCCAATTTTGAGGTTTTAGATGTCACTTTACATAGAATAATTCACTAGAAGATAACAATCTCAAGCGAAGTTCTCTTTACGGAGATGCAAACAAACAAAGAGAGTGAAATATGATTTTTTTTCAGATCTCACAGGTTGAAAAGGTCTTCTTACGTAGTTTTTGGAGTTTCATTAATGGTTGTAAGTTTCTTTTGAACTGTACTTGCAAGCAAAATTTAATGGAATTATTTATCCGAACTAGGGGACGTAGGAATTCTTAACCCCGTAAACAATTTTTCTGTCATGTTTATAATTTTACATTCAATTTTCTCAGATATTTGCATATTTATAAATTATAATTTAGTTTGGATGGAATTTTAAATCAATTGACAAAATTTATGAGAAATCGATTAAATTGGTAAAATGAAAATCTATTCTGTTTGAATGTGCAATTGAGAAGATTGTTTTAATTCATTTTTTGATCAGTTTTTCAACACATTCGAATAAAATTTTAATCAGTTTTTAAGTTGATAAAAGTCCAGAAACCGATGAATTAAAAAAATCTTGGTAAATAGTTGAAAAATTAGAGAATTTACTCTTTTTTATGGATCACTTATACAATTCTCCTCTCTCTAAGTTGGGTAGTTCAATTCTTCTTTCTCTCTGCCCCTCTTTAGTGTTGGGTTACATCTACTCAACACTATGGTTTCTCATTTGGAACAATTAGGGACTTATCACCCCAATTCTTTGGCATGTAAATAATAAATCCAACTATCTAAAGTAATAAAATAATGAGATTTCCTCCCTTCATAGCAAGAACAAGTGTAATCCTTCCATGAAATACATCTCTTTTCTTTGCTTTTAGAAATTTCAATTTTACAAAATTTAAAAACATTATTTACATTTAAGCTATAGTTTAGTTTATACTATAGGTATTGCTTATTGGTTATGTTGTAGGTATCACCCTATAACATGCAAAAACCAACACATTGGTTGACAACTATCGATCAAAGAAAAAGTGAGTATGCACAATCAGACATGATTTTCCAATAAGAATGTAATTTTTAGTTACAAACTTAAAGGGGAAATGTGGAAACTAGAATTTGGTAACTTATCTTTTGATGATGACAAGTATGGTTCTTCTCATTTTCTTAAACAAATTCTCACATTCTATGCTCAATCATCACATCTCTCTCTCTCTCTTGAATTTCATATCTCTACACTCTTCTCTACCATTCATCTAGGAAATATTAATATTAAAATTAGCAATTAAACCTCATACATCATTTTGAACTTCAACTTATATCTCACTATATGCATGGGTAAAATTCTAGAATTCTCATCCATAGTGGACTAGCATCTTGGCCAACTTATATGATCATGTCCCTTGTTTTCTAATGAGTATGTTTTAAATGTTAATATGTGTCATTTCATATTTCTAGGTTTGTCTTAACATGACATTTTACCTAAGGAATCCTCTATAAGCAAGTCAAAATCAGTTCATAACCTCATAACCCACCTAACAATTTTATAAGATCCTATTGTAAGTATTAACACAAAAGAGCTTAAGGTTCTCCTTAATCTTCCTAAACTAGTTAGACATCATGTAGAGTATATACTACTTAAAGTATGAAGTATACTCCCTTATCTTTGGAAAACTAACTTGCAATGTTAAAAACATCTCATTTCGGGATAATGAAACCCATTTGGAATGGGCACGAAAAAATAATTGCGCTCTATTTTGTGTAACCCAAGGTCTTGATTGTCTTTCTTATGGATTAAAATCATTATAATATAAGTTAGAAGAAAATTCATTGTGATTTTATTAAATTGAGCCTTTTTTCTAACCCATGTTATAAGAAAATTTGTAAAAGTGACTTTTAAACCTTGAAAATTCTTCTCGGGATAATTTGGCTTAAAAAAGTGAAAATATTTTTATCAACTCTTCTTAAATTTTCATGAAATTAATAAATGATATGGAGGTAATGGATTTGGTATCCACTTGGTGGGTGATTATATTTAGGATTATTCTATACCCACTTTATTTATCCTAGAATTGAGAAATCCTTCAATTGTTAGAAGATATCTTTTGACTCCACAAGTAAAATTAACATCGAGATAATTGTTTTGACTCATGAGGATTATTTTGAGTATGTTGATGATGCTCATAGTTCTTTAGATTCCTCAAATTTATCAAGTTAGAATACGTATATGTACTCACATGTTAAACCTTATCATTTTGGTTTTCATAATACGACAAGGTTGGACATTGTTTCTGATGCACCAGAATTAGCAAGAACTTGACAAGGTCATAACTTGAGCTCCAGGTGTCCGTTTGAGTCCTTTTTTTTTTGAAACCACGTGTTTTGATGAGAGGAATGCAGCATAAATCTTTCCTAATTGTTGGGGCAAGTTGTTGACATGTTTTCGGGCCCTAAATACACCATCTTGAGGCTGAAAATTAGGATTTAAGTTATAGTTCAGTTTTTTCCTATTTTTGGGCATTAGTTAATTGTAGTCTATTAGTTGCATTATGAGTTAGAAATTTGGAAATTCCTCTAATTTAGGGATGTAGAAGATGCATGGCAATTTCTGTGCCCATAGGAATAAGCATGCGAACTTACTAAGAATAACATGTTCTAGTAAACTATTAAAAATAGTAATTTCCGCCACCTAGAGTAGATTTAGTCAAAGTTAGTTAGAGTTTACTTGGAAACTCGAGTTGGGAGTTGTTTTCCTATTTAGGAAACATTGTAATTAATTATTCAACAATGAATAAGGAGATCTATTTTCTTTGGAGTTCATATTATTTGTATTAAATCAAGTTGGTTAGAATTTGGCCACATTAGTTTCTCTTTTTAATTTGATGTTGAAAATGTAATGAGCTGAACCTCTAAGAACAATTTTAGGTAGTCATGTTTACCACTTATAAATTCTTAAATGAGAACATTATTGAACTATTTCCTAAATCTAACCTTAAATATTAGAGTGAAAAACAAAGATTATGTGAAAATAAAAATTATTCTCCCACCCTCGCTCTTGATTCTCTTTAGAATTGAAATAATATATTTCAGTTGCTCACATGGTGAGGAAAATTTTCATACATTGGTATTGGTCCATGATGTCAAAAATTTACGAGATGATCTGAACAAAATACTGCAATCACTAAAATCTACAGAATTGTATTTATAATTATGCTTATAATTTGTGTCTCGTAACTTGTCAATAGAATTTATTAATTAGATGTCTTTGAGACCGCGTAGAATGTATAAATAAAAAACCTCTATTATAGGAAAATGTTACTATTTATACCCATAAAATATAGAAGAAACGTGATCTAAAAATATTAAACTAATTGAAATGTTTATTTATCTTAACTCTTGATTGCCTTCGAAACTTTGAATATCAGTTACACACTAAATTTTTGCTAGGTAAATTTGGCTAATGCATTTATTTTATCTTCTCATGTTACAATAAGTAAAGGTAATGTTAATAATACGAGGATGTGTCTCTTTACACTTGGTATATTCCATTGGTTACTTGATTCTTGGGAGGTCCTTGTATAAGGTTTTAATGACTTTATAAACACCCGTTAACTTGTTATTAAATAAATTGTTTGACTCTACATTACAAAAAAGATGAAAGTGGAAATTATTTGATTCTCCCATCAGCCTTGGCTCATGGAATTCGTTGAATTGGTGTAGCATTTAGCCAAAGAATGTGAATTTAGAGTTTGATTAAGAGTTTTGTTTGTTATATCAATGTAGCCCCATAGTTTTTACCACTCAGTAGGGTGGTAAAGCTGAGTTCTTTGTTCAAAATGGATTTATACCTCTATTTTAAGGAAAACAACCTTACTTGATGACTTAATGGGTCATTGGTGACCTAGGTTAAGTGACGAGTGTAAATAACATATGTTAATGATTTTGATAAAAATTACAATCTACCTTTCCATTTGGAGAAAACTATTCTTGTTGTCCTCTTGACCTCTTGGGGAAAGTGTGAAAGGACAAGTTATTTTGATCTTATCTAAGGAATAATTTTTTGATTTTCCTAGGAACTTGATAGGTTTGAAACCCCTTTAGATATATAATTTTCACCTAGACCATTCATGTTTTCTTTTGGATAAAATGGTAAAGTTGGTGATCCTTGTAAAGCTTCTAATATGCCTTGTTGAGTTCAAAACTAGTTAATTGTTTTTCGATAAAGGATGCTGGAATTTTTTGATATGTGATAATATGGATTTTGTATTATCATGGTAGAAAATTTGATAAAATCTTAGCCAAAACAAAAATATTTATCATTGATTGGGTTTATAAATCAAATTTCAAGTGTGAATTGTGATGAACAAAGGGTTCAAGCTATGTAACCCCAAGACAAAACTAGAAACTAATTTTCACTTCATGGTTGTATAAACGATACATACTTAAGTTATTAATACTTCTTTTGTGTGCACGTAAAGAGCATTTCCAAATCACGTCATCACCATTTTCATTATGGTTGGTGTTATGTGACCCTTCCTCCCCCTTAAATGAATAGTGTGAATGATAGGGAAAATTTGATGGCCTTATACAATTTTTTTCTATTATTAAAGAGAAGTGTGGGCTACGAAGTGAATCCTCACATAAATTTAGAAAATTACCCTCCTCTTAAATGATTTTAGTGATGCCCATGGGTGGTTTCGTACACATCATTTGTGCATAACTTATCAACCATTGTAATAAAAAAATTATAGCTCCCTTGACTCACCCATCAAAACTCTCCTTAATTGTGACCCATATATTTTACATCCACTTATGTTTGACCTTGTGGAGAACATGGATGATGATGCTAATATACATTTTTGGTAGCTTCAATTTCTTGATTAATAGTCTCTTATTCATAGATACATTGTAATGTTCAACCGAGTGAAGGTTCAGTTGAACATGTTTGTTGATACAAACAACTACGTGGTAGGATGCGACCGCATTTGAGAGTTCATTATTATTACTCTGTCTAGTGACTTACATGAGGAAGTCTATTTCTATGGTTGGGGGATGTAGTGCCCACCCATTTATCTCCCTTTCATGACATTGAATCCATGGGTTATTCATGATTGATAGATTGGAATTAATATTATTATCACTATTTTATTTGTATAATTATGATTTTATCACCATGTTAACGCGTAGTTTATAACTTGTATTTGGGGGAATGATGTGTGAGATATACAATTTCAATTCATTAACTATTAATTTAGATATGATGCTAGGGATATTTTCATCTAAGATTGACATGTAATATATTGTGAATATAGATTATTTTATTGTCATTTTATCATGTATATGCTATCTTGTATTGGTAAGTTATTGTATTTGGACCATAAGGCCAATTTATGGGAATTATTAGTATCATCTAACTATGAGGCTTAGAATTTAGACTTTGATGAATTTGTAGAGAAGCATGCATCTTGTAACAAATTGTGAAACTTTCCATGGCTGAATTTTAGTGATTTACAATATCTTGTATAATGGACAAATGAGTTTGTATCTATTTGGTTAGTTGCATATGTATGGTGTAATTATTTAATTTATAATAATTTATTGAGTAGGTATGATGTTTTCAATTGAGTGTGTAGGCAACATGTTCATGCCACATGAGAACATGGGACTAAGGCATTGCACCCACGAGAATGCAAAATAGACCATATGGGGAAAATTGTCCTTCCTTGATTGTTTGGTCTTACCTTGCATGTTAATGAATAGGATTGAAATAATAAATCCATCATCTTCATATGTTTTTTTTTCATTTTTCCTTATCACCTTGGGTTGTTTTCTCCATTTGAATAAATTTAGCATTTATTATTTTAATAGTGTTTAGATTAATTTTATTGGTTGAATTGTCCCTACTTGGATTAGGGATGAGTTTAGTAGTGTTATCTTTGTTTATGGATCATGAAATAGGTGGGCCCTACCACCTCTCTAAGTGTGCCACATTTCCCAATTCCCGAATTTGGGCAAAAGTGAAAATTTTTAAGGGGCACTTTGCTTGTTGGGCGTCAATCTTACACAAAAATGGACCCGTTGGAACCTACCTATGGGTAGGGGAAGCCTTCCAATGTTAAAAAAGTATTTTTCATCCCATTTTACCCTCGTCCCCATCATCAATATAACTTTGATATTGGGAACTAATTGTAATTTGGGAGGGTATTTTCTTTTGTTTTATTTTAATTTTATTTAGATTCTCCCCCTTAAGAATTTTGTCTTGTTCATAAAAGTGACTTGGGTTGGCATGGATTTAATAAAGGGGTGGGTGAAACATGTGACCATCCCATAGGTTAGAATCTACTAACTTCTTGTTACTTAACCCTCCATTTTGGAGGGGGTGGTGACTTCTAGAATCATTTTTACTTAGAGATTTTGGAGATCTTGGAGGATCAAGGAGCTTCAAGGGTTGGTTTAAAAATGGGAATTGGTTGTCACTAGTTTGTGAGGTAGGCCTTAAAACATCTTAGTTCTACTTAATGTTTCAATGAACCTTGTTGTTTTGTTTTCTTGAGTTTTGGTATATAAATGCATGTTGTATTTGTATAAGGTCTGAATTTTTTCATATTTTCCTCCATCCATCCAATTTGGGGATGGATTTTGGT